>BGPR01000008.1:3782154-3867172 GCA_013235015.1 Araneus ventricosus
AATTTAATAATGTCTAACTTAATAACAATCAATAATTTAACAACTAGTAATTTAATAATGTCTAACTTAATTTCAGGAAGCATACAATCGTGTACTCTCCGCGGCAAGGGTGTCAACTCAAATAATAGCACGCGTCAAATAAACAAAGTCCAAGTTCAGGAGGGCTGCTAAAAAGCCAAATCTTCAATTTTTTTAGCAACTTAGCGCTTCATTTCGAAATCGCAGTATGAAAAAAGTCAACGCTAACGTTAATTTTATATTCCTGATATTTGGCATCTCTTCACTGTTACCAACTTTCATACTTCAGATGATATCTTAATCGCAGTTGTTACTTTCAAAACTGGCCCAATGGTAGAATATCAGTAATTTTGAATCTGGCAAGCAACTTATTTCCTTTCATAAGTGAAAATGATCGATCGTACCGATAAGTACTTCCAAATGTGGAAATAATTTTTATGCTAATTTTTGAGTGTTTTCAAACCTGACTGGCAAATATTTTTAAAATTCAGGCATCCCAACTTCTTTGAATTTTATCTACAAATCTGAAAAGCGTTGGATCTCGATTACTTCAATTTGCACATGTTAAACTGCGAAATATTTATTAAATGTTTTGTTACGTATTTATGTTTCCTGAACCGCAAACATATTCGTTGTGGACCACATACGGCTTGGGAACTACGAGTTTGACACCCTTGCTGTACTGCACGAATACATACACTTTTAAAATAAATAAAGCATGAACGTAAAAAAGTAGTCTTAGTTGTATAGAAATTATTTAAACTTTTTTTAGAGTTCATTGATAAGTTTATTTCTACAAGGTGTTACCAATAAGTAGGGTGAATGATGAAATAATTCTTATATTGAGTAGGCCTCACATTGAAACTGTTTACAATCCTTCAAAATAGTTCCCGTCGTACACTATACACATCGGACAAAGCGTGTACAAATCCTCGAAAGCTCTTGAAAACTCCTGCACTGGTACAACTTTCCATTCCCGTGTCACAGCAGCTTGATGTGCGTAATGTCTATAAATCTCCGCTCTTTTAGAGCCATTTTAAGTTCAGGAAACAGGAAGAAGTCCGGTGGTGACAGATTTGGGGAATACGGTAGGTGCGACAGCTCAGTAACCTCACGTGCATTGTCGTGTAAGAGACACCAAGAGCCAGATTACTTCAGATGTGGCCGTACACGACGAATAACCACAATTTAAAACTATTTTTATAACTTTTTAAACCAAGCTCACACATTCTTCAAAATCATGGTGTCATCTTCAAACACCTGCTTCAACATTGCATGGCTTTCCCCTGCTAGTTTACCCAATTTGTACAAGAATTTCAAATTCATTCTCTGCTCCATGATACGCCACAAAACCACGGCACAGACAACAGCCGGCAATAAATTTAGCAAGACTCACAGGTGCACGAAACCACGCATTACTATTAACTGAATATTACGAAACACGACGAAGGTGTCGCTAATAATCGGGTTGTTTCCATTTTCGATTTCAGGGGTGATTCACCCTACTTATTGGTCACACCTTGTAATAGCATGAAATGCGATGTGAATTGCAGACTGCAGACATGAAACGGTTGATTTTGGTAGCCTGGCAATCGTAAGTTATGTAAGGAAGAAGGAAACAGAAGTGATCCCATTTGCAAATCAAAACACCACCAATTACTATAATAACGATGTTTAGTCGTTATTAGTAGAAATGGAGTCAAGGATTGACGACAAGGCGCATTCGCTATGAAGACGACATTTTACAAAACAGGGGTCCTTATTAGCACAAGATGCTTTACAATATTGCTACGATATCGTCACGATATTTTGCGGTATTCAGAATACCGCAGAACGTCGCGATATCGTATAAAAGCTTGTGCTAGTAGGGCGTATTATTGTGTGTGGGGGGTAGTATTGTATACTAGGGGTAGTATTGTGGTCGAGAAGACTGCATTTCGTTCTCATTTTGATCTCACACATTGTAATCTAGTTCTTCCACTCATATTATCACCTTTGAAAAAATGGGTTATATTCGAGGAATAGAGGTGTAAGGGAAAAAAGAGTGTACACAGCAACGAATGTAGCTGGAAATCATACTTTCATACAAGCTTTTGTTGGAAATCATATTTTCAAGTGATTGGACACTCTGTGTCTTTACATGTATTTGAATGTTGGTTTCCTCATTGATGACAAACTTTGACTTGGACACCACAACATGTGCACATGCCTGAAATCACAACATTACTTGTCACAGGTTTGGGATGGGCATGAGTGAAAGGGCAGCAATTCGCGTTACAAAGACAACAAGTTCTCGCAGACTTGCTGTGGCCTGCTGTTCATCCTTATCCATTTAGATGCTTACTAGCTGTAATGTCCGGCGTTGCTCGGGATTAAAATATTTTTATGTCTAATATTTGTAATGTAAAAATAATTTCTGTATAGAAAATTATAATACACAAAATTCTTTTACCGTCTGAAAAGTTTTTTCATTTTAAATTTAATTAATAAATATTGAAGTTTAAGAAAGGTTTTGAAGAATGTTTGGGGGGCAATAAATTATTCTGTTAATTTTTCATTAATAAAAAGCGTTAAAATAAACCAAATTAATAATTGTTCCTGATATAAATTATAAACCGTCTGCTTTTAAACTTTTCTTTAATGTTCTTTTAAAACTCTGCTAATGTGTTCCAGAAACAGCTCTCCGTACGTATTTTTGTTCTTCAACAATAAAAAAATATCGTTACAAATTGTGAATTTTATACAGAATTTAATTTTTTGAAAATTATTGAAATGAGCAATAAATTCAACAGGAAGGAAATTTGTGTCTCTGAATTCTAATTTTTAAAATTTAATACAGTATAAAAATAGTTTTTGTGACATAATATTTTCGAAGGGTATCGTGGAAAAACTAAAAATCTTGCTTAATTTTTAATTAACTAAAGGTTCAATTAACCTTTTCGGCTTTTAAAAGTTGACACTGATCTTTCACTTCTTAAATAAAATATTTACAAAAATTAACAGAAATAAAAGTAGATTAGTTCACAATCTCATTGTTGGCTAGCAACGAAATATCTATAAATTTTCTTTATTTAAAAATCATCTGCATGTAATCAATTATTTATTAAATTCTGAAAAATTAACAAAAGTCGAAAAAAATTACACAGATATGAAATTGGCATCATTGAGAAGGTAAAAGTTTAAGATGGTATAAAATATTTTTGTGGGGCAATTTACTTAAAGTTACTGCGGAAAAACGGTTTCGGTTAATTTCTAATTAACTGACTGTTTAATTAACTTTTGCACTTTGAAAAGTTGACAAGTATCTTCTTGTCTTAAATAATTAGTGTGCAAAATTTGGTTGAAATCGGCCTTGTGGTTTAGGAGGAGATGTGATAACTAACTGTGGACTATGTGGATATGTATGGATAGTATGTAACATAACCACATACATACTCACATACATATCCACATACCCACAATGACTTTTATTTATATTAAGATTTTTATAAACATAATTTACATGGCCTATTACGTCTTCAGCATTGTTTTACGTTAAAATAGTTGATTACATTAGATGGATAATAAGAGTAGTGATAATATTAAACACAAATAAAAAATAACATTATGTCATTAAAGCAAAAATTCAAAAAGATAAATAATTGAATAAATAAATAAATTATTTAATAATATAAAAATAATATGATTCATGACAAACTAAAATTTTTGAGCTTCATTTTTTAAAATATTTTTTCATGTTTCAGTGAATAAATTTGTATATTTAATGGGAATTTTAAATTCCCCTGTTTTGTCGTTGTACTCTGTGCTTAAAACATAATGTTAAAAAGAACGTTTTCAGTGGATTGTAACGTTTGGTTATTTGATTGCAATGCAATGAATAAACAATTTTCTGACGTATTTACACTAAGTAACGAATGATATTATGCAAAATATTTTTTATGGTTTATTAACAAATAACGATTCAAAGACTCGTCATATTTTCTTATAGCCTTTCTTTTGTTTTAGCAAAGTACAAAAGTCTTCGTTTTTCTGCCCATTGAAAAGCATAAAGCCCGAAAATCTCGTCTGCTGAAAAAAAATTAATTATGTTTAAATGAAACCAAAGAAAAATTCAGTGGGAAATTAATTTTCCATACTCAAACATCTATTCACGACATACGCGTATCAACAGATATCAGGCTTTCACGGTCAAACACAACCGATACTCCGCATGAGAACCGGATATATGGCTTGACCGACATATTCATCGAAGGTTAAATTTAAAAGCGGGAAAAGTCCTTTCAGACAACCTCTTCATTTACCGTTACCAGTCAGTTGAAGACAACATTACAAAAGAGAGATAATGGAATTATCAAGAACATAACAAAAGAAAAATTCTCCGGCAAGCGTTCCAGCGCGTTCTCTGTAAGTGATAACAAGGTATATAAAGGTTGTTCCTGGACTAGAAGGACGTCTAGGTAGTTTTTGAGAGGAAGGAAGTTTTGTTTTCGCTTTAGATGCGTTTACAGTTTTTCTCTGCTGACCGGTGGTTGACATTCGCAGCAGCATTGTTCTCTGGATGTCCAACAAAAGCACCGGTATCAATCTGCTAAATGTGACAAGGAACAGTGATAGAGAACAAGACTGTTAGCAATCTCCAAGGTCCGCTAAGACCTGCCTTTTAGCAGCTTGATTATCTCTTTGTCCCTGCATTGTTTCAATTAAGACTGTTTCAAGAATTATTAAGAAAGAACTGCGCAATGGTTTGGTAATGAAAGATATTTTTAGCAGAAAAATCATGTAATAAGTCGTATGGTCCTATGTTGGGTCAAAAAATAATTATATTTTTATTAATTTTTCCTTATAGCACTTTTGTGCAATCATTTTCCAATAAGCTGCTTGGGGTTAAGCAGCAAGCTGCTCTTGATCAAACAAGCAACAATAAATGGTCACTGACCAATCAAAATAAATTCTAATAAGTCTTTAATTCAGTAGGATCATCAAACAGCTAAATTAAGTCAATATAGAGAATTATTAGCATTGTTAATACATTATCATTAAAACTAATTTATTGTAGAAAATTGCTTATTTTATTTTATCTAATTTATTGTGCTAAACTATCGTAGAGATTTATTTACAAAGAACTATGAATTTGTCGCAGAATGATAGAACTTCCCTAACAAAAAAATGTTGTGCGACATGAAAAGAATAAATTTAATAATATCATAATAAAATATGAAAAGATTTGTGATTATATCTTAACAAGAAAACTTTATACAATTAGATTCCATTTAACCGATAAGGTAGCAAACAGTCTTAACGAAATCCTTGTAAATATAAAACAAACTAATAAACATTCGTCACTGAAGCATCACAATTATTATGAGATAATGATTTATTTGGATCTGCTGAATGAATTAATATATTTTTATTTTTTAAATTTTGCAACGTCTTTCTTTCAGCGAGGTCTTTATCGTTAAAAACGTAACATAAAATTAGAATTGTTTTCATTAAACAATTTTCTTAGTAAATTTTCCTATAATTTATCCATAATAAATTAAAAATTTAAAAAAATATTAAATTTTTGGATAATGTGTTTTAACAGCAATTTAAAAAAATATATAGGATAAAACATTTATGCTGGAAATTTAATGACGTATTTTTATTGCTGCAGTATGTTTTGTTGTTTGTGTACTTTACACTGTGCAGTTTTTTACGTTTCAACAAAAATTATGTAAATGAATTTAATAAATCCAGGAAAAATTATGAAACGATTT
The DNA here is from genome assembly GCA_013235015.1 of Araneus ventricosus. Taxonomy (NCBI): domain Eukaryota; kingdom Metazoa; phylum Arthropoda; class Arachnida; order Araneae; family Araneidae; genus Araneus; species Araneus ventricosus. The sequence continues at coordinate 3,787,929 of BGPR01000008.1, forward strand.
AATGTTTTAATTATAATTGGATAAAAAATATAAATTTTTTTATTTAAAATTTCTCTACTGAAAAAAGTTTCCTTCTTCAAGCAAGTTTCCAAAAGGTAGCAAGTCAATTATTTATTCTTTAGTAACTAAATAATTCCAGTTCATTAGGAAAAGAAAGAAACAATAGCGATGCATATGAGGATCCCTGCGCAGTTTAGGATTAAAATAGTTTTAGAAATAATGCAACATTTTTTTATCCATTGAACTACGTTAAACAATAATTTAAGAAATTCACAAGGCCCACATCCAGATATTCGATTTTTAACAGAAAATTTATGATATGTGAATTTATAGTTAGACATTTATTTCATGCATTCATTTCACTTGAATGCTTGCACTTTCTTTGACTGTTTAGCTGACTATATTGAAAAAACTTCGCAAAATCGTGTGCGCATTGCAGCTCCCATGAATTGTTCTTCAAAACAGAATAGTTTAGATCGCTAATAAATTTGAGAATTTAAGAGAATTTCGTATTACATCATTCTATCATAAGCTGCAGTTACAACTCAAAGGTCATGAAAATATTATGCGCCTCATATTTATTTATTTCATACTTATGATAGATAGGTGAACAGATGTCAAACAAATCAGTGAGTACAATGTCGACATAAAAGCTTAAGGTCAAATTGATGATTTAGAATTTATAAACAGATTGACAGTTGAGCCTAAAATAGATATCGTTTACTCTAAAGTCTTCGTGCTTCTAATATGAATGAGTTGTTTTAGAGTTTTCTGTCAGAATACTTTTTTCAAGAATGCTGCAGAAAAAGAAATGTAGAAATTCAGTTGAACAACTTTAGAAATGAAGTCAAAACGTTATTTCATAATATAAATTGAATTACACCAGAAAATGAAAGTGTCAAAATACTCCTTTTGAGAGAGACAAAAGAAAATATGGATAAGAATCATGGAATTTCTGAATATTTCAATCGAATCACCGTCAACAAATTTTAATGATTCAATACATTTTTAATCACTCATTAAGTACCAAAAAGCTTTTTTTTTGCATTAAAACTGGGAGAGAAATTTCAAAATAAATTCATACTTTTTGCTGGTATTTAAAATTAATTTTATATTTATTTACATATATTTTTACACTTAATCTATTTTTATTACATATTTTTTAAAAATCTTAATCTTTTCGATATGCAAAGAGATTTGTTTATTTTATGAAGCAAGAACACTAAATTTTCTGAAGAAAGATTAATTAATATCAATGATCAGAGAATCCAAGTTTCTAGTTCAAGTTGATAAAGAAAAGAAGAAAAAAATTAGTTTCGTTTCGTGAAATCACATTTAAGACATTTTTTTCAACCCCTTTTTGATTAGATGATAGGATGCTTAAATTTTTTACAGATTTCTTTCGTTGATTCTTATCGAATTTGTTATGATTCTTTAAAAGCATATCGGTATGAAAATAAGAGCGGGTTTTCTCTTAAAGAGGAAAATTTAATCAATTGGTTTCAATAAACTGGTAGTCGTCTGAAAAAATCATCAACAAAAGTATAGATCTTCACTAACAAAATCACTAGCAAATTCCATTGCTTACTTAAATATAGTTTTTAATCATAACGGCTAGGGATGGAAAAAACCTTCCGGTTTTAACTGAAAACCGGTTTTTTTTGTTTCGACTATTTTTTTTTTTGTTTCGACTATTTTTTTTTTGTTTCGACTATTTTTTTTTGTTTCGACTATTTTTTTTGTCCCGGTTAGAAACGGTTATTTTTTTTAAATCCAATAACTGGGTAAAAAAAACCGGATTGGAAGATAGGCTAGAATTTAGGTTCGATTAGACTAAAATTCACCAAGTTATGAAGCTTTGAGTTCATCATCTTACGCAAATCAACCACAACCGCTTTTTCGAGGCCTCTGTTGGTTGGCGGATTACTGAAAGAGTCTTTATGAACAGATAAATATTGGATTGATTTCCTGTAAAAACAATAACAATCAAAAATTGTGACTACGAACGACGTTTGTTTTTTATATAAAAACACACACACCGAAAACCGGTTATTTTGAGCGGATATAACCACCAGGTTAAACTGGAAGTGGAAAAAAACCTGAATAACCGAAAACCAGTTATTTTGGCAATAACCGTCATCTCTAATAACGGTTCACGAAATATCATTAGCTTTTAAGTACTTGGTGGAATCTGGCAGACTTTAAAGCAGTTTATTCGAGTATTGCTATTGCAACAATTTATTATCCAAATGATTTCATAGTAGAAAAATAGCAGTTGTTACAACACAATTTACAGGACATGTCTTGTAACGTTGTAATAACTACATTATAAAGACCATATTTTTGCCTCTGGATGATAAAAAAATGCTGTTCGAAATACATAGATGTTAAATTGCTTAAGATATGCGATGAGCATAATTGCAGATAGAGTTTAAATGAAATTTTTTTTTATTTTGAAAGCCAAGCATTATATCACAAATTTATTCCAGAAATTTTTCATTTCTTATTTCATATACGATAATTTATAAAAAATAATTTGAAATGTCTTGAAAAGATATATAAGCACAGCAATAGCATTTTTTTCTATAGTTTTACTTAAAGATTTTTATGCTTGTTGTTATCTCTTAGAAGATAAATATTAATTATTAGGCATTAATTTTAAGTACCTATCTTTAAAAGCACAGCACTTTCATTACGTACTAGACATACCATAACATAATGCTATTTAAGAACTATTTTAACTTTTAAAAATATATATGATTATTAAAAATATATATTAAGAACTTTTAAAAATACATATGTCTTATCTGCAGTATGCATAATTTTTAAAAACTTGAAACAAATAAAATCCAGAGGGAGAATTCTCCCTTCACCCTTCTCTTACACTGCCGCAATAGGGTGTAATTTGTGCTTAGCTTCGTCATATAGTGAAGAAAATCGTCTGTGCGTTTTTGATTACTTTCAGTTGGCAAATTCGGTTGAAAATTTCGCACTTATATGCAATTTTTATGTGAGTACGACATATTAAATATCATTTCACTTATGTTGTTTGCTCCATTTTCGAGTTATCGCGTTCACGTACACAAAAATATATTGACACCGACAGAGAGTCAACCCCTTGATGGATTTGGTCCAAACTCTGGCAGAGGCATACAATTCTAATGAAAAATCATACTCTGAATTTCAATTATCTACCTCTTTGGGCTTTTGACTTAATTATGTTCACATGCACAGAAATGACAGACAGACCTGATGGAATGTTCAAAATTTGATGGAGAAAAAGACCATATAAGTGCAAATTTCTAGCTTGCTTGAATTTCAGCTTGTTATCGCGTTCACAGACAGACAGACAGATAATGTGCAAACACTTCAATGCGGTCTAAAACAAGGAAACAAATCTGGAGCTCATATTGTTCGACGATTACAATAATTTCTCCTTACATACTTCGTAAACGAGGAAGTGAAAAAGCTTCCATTTAATAAAAATATTACCAGTTTTATATCCTTTTCATGAAATTCTTATAGGTTCTTATGACTTACATGTCATGAATGATATGCCCCTTTATATTATTCTAAACTAACTATTTGTCATTTTGCGTACGGTGCATTTTTGAGCCATGACCAGCATAATAGCGTGTAACAATACATTTTGCGGCCTAGAAGACGCACTTCTCAAAGGGACACAGAAAGAGACAAGGAAAAACTTCTGAGCATTGCGCAAGTTTACACTCCTCCTTCTAGTAATTCAAAGATGTAAAATACTTCAATGGATTATTTCAATAGACAAGGATTCAAATAAAAACTACATAACTTGCTGACAACGCCCGTGATATTTGAGGACAGATTTATTTGCATGCGAAAAAGAAACTAGTTTGATAATTACCTTGAGAAACTGGATCTGTTATTGAGATCGACATCACTCGCGTTGCATTGCATGTAAACAAAATTTTCACTGATAACATTCAGTTGTTGATGATTTATGAGTACTGGTTACAGTTTAATCGAAATGAAACAAAGATTATTTTTCTGTCTCTTTTCTTCTGATTAAGAGCTTTACCCATTTAATCAGATACTATTTGAAAATCTTACTTAGATATTGTTTAAATATAGAAAAAGTAGAACATTTTACTATTGTCTAATTTCTGTTTGAATCTTGACTCAAATCATTGATGAAGCATGGGTCTGAATCTCGACTTAAATGACTGATGGAACATGTGCCTAAGTTTTGATTTCTCTAAATATTCATTGTGCTTTTCAAATTTGTGGCAGGTCAAGCATCATAAATGAAAACACTGATATGATGTTCAAGTATGAAAAGGGGCCTGTCAGTTCAGATTATAACCTCTTCATCTGCTAAGGATCAGTATGACATTCGTCATTAAAGATCGTCTTCATAAGGGAACGTTGATGTATTGAATCAAATAAATTTACACTAATAAATAAATACTTCTTCCTTTCAATGTTCCATGATTATCATCAAATTTCTATCTGTAATTTCTTACAATCTATGATCAAAAGTATCTGAACTCTTTCTCTATCTTAAGTACCTGAACTGTGTCTTTCGAATTTCACATTTTTAGAATTTCCCCGGAAATGCTAGACCAATTGTCCTTGAACTTCGTCTATGTAAAGAATAGACTCTAACTCAGATTTTACAGTTGAGATTCGGTAACCAGGACATTTAGGAGACAGATAAGAAATTGATGCAGAAGAAAAAATTTGGGCTCACCCCATTCCACAGAAAGCTGATAAAGATTTTTCAAATTTCATCAATGGTTTTGCTTAACATGCACATTGCTTGCAAGTATTTTCGTAAAAACAGTAAGTATATTCTGGAAGATATAAAGATTTTCTTAAATTGATATTTTTTAAACTTGAATTTTCGAATAATTTCATAGAACTTTTTAAAGATTGAATATGCTGAATACCCAGGCATTCTTATAAGTAAAATTCATAATTTAAATTGCAATTCGACGATTACTATCCGAAGATTCAAGTTTAAAAAATAACAAATTGTGGAAAAACATACGTCATTTTGTTTCTCTTAGAGAAAAGCAGAAACTCTGCTAACTTCAATGCCGACATCTTTCTAAATCTTAATGGTATTCAAATGGGATTTTTTTATAAGCTGTCCTGTATATCTGGCTTTGAAGTTCTGAAAGAAAAATTATGTAATGTTTCGCACTTGCCAATAAAAATTATTTACTACAAATGCTCAGATTTCCTCTACTATTCATAGTATTAACTTCACATTTTAATGGAATACTACTCTAACAAATTGTCAAGTAATCTGCAAATTTCATATTATTTGGTGGAAAACCCTGCATATTATAAGCAAAAAATATGCGGTACAATCTGGGTTTTTTTAAAGGAAACCTTTATACCCTCCAGAATATACTTCCTATTTTTCCGAAAATGCATGCAACCAATGTGCGTATTAAGCAAAACCATTGATAAAATTTGTAACTAATTATCAGCTTTCTGTGGAACGGAGTGAGCCCAGATTTTGCTTCCTTATTCATAAATTTCTGGTCGGACCCCTAAATGCCCTCGTTACAGAATCTTCACTGCAAAATGTGAGTTAGAGTCTATTCTTTACATAGTCGAAGTTCAAGGGCAGTTGCGCTAGTCTTTAGGGAGAAATTCTAAAAAATGTGAAAATCCGAAAGTGTCCTGATACTTTTGATCATATAGTGTATATCCCTCAAAATGTATTTCAGTGAAATACTACAAGCATACTGGATATTTTTAAAAGTAAAAAAACTTTTACTTATATTATAAAGTTTAAATACTTTTTCCATAAAATGTTCTTTCAAATATCATTATAAATTATTTATTTTAATTTGTTTAATACGCTCTGAATAAATGTGAGCTATGTAAGCTAATAAACTGTATCATTTAACAAATTGGAAATGACGGGATTTAGAAAAATACAGACGGAAATTGTTCACACATATGTAAGCAATAATAAACATAAATAGTAGATAATAATAATAAAATTAATAACGAAATCAACTTCTTGATCTTGCAAAACCGGCTTCTTGCTTAAGAAAACAATTTATATAAAAATTCGGCATTATGCTATGTGATCATGTAATATCATCCTAAAGAATGGTTTTAGAATAATAAGACGTTGTTATAGAAATTTGTACGAATCATCGTTACCGAAAAGCAAAACTATATTTATAAAATGAATAAAAAAAGGGGAAAATAAGGAGGTTTTCTGGTCGTAAATATTTGTCAACTTTGAAATTTAAATGTGTTGACAATTAATCATAAAAGAAATTCTAAAATAAACTAATATAATTAAATTACAGAATATTGAAACAATTGGTGACAATGAGAGACAATTATTTATTTGTCAACAAAATAGGCTTCTCCCAATAGTTTAACAGAAATTAATCCTAAAAATGTTATTTCGACTATTTCCATGATTTTAGATTACACAGAAATAACACAAGAAATAATGTTATATAACTCACCACTTACTTAAAACTGTCGCTTTAAATCAATAATCTCCAGCATAAATTCCGGGTTGTTATTCAGACTCTTTGGTTGAAGGATTTTCAAAACGAATTTCCATTTAACATTTCTGTGTAATTTTTTAGGTGAATTATAAAAATCAGTCAGTTTAACACGACTCTAAATATCTTTTTAAAAGCAATGGATCCTTAACATCAGCTCCTCCTGGTCACAAAGTCCAGACGAATATGATTTGCAATGTTTCTTTAAACAGATTTCGCAAATGTGGAGTACCAGCTTTCAGTACAAAAGCCTTGTAATATTTCCTAAGAATGCAATGTTTGTATCAGCTGCTACGGATTTTCTAATACAAAGTTTCTTTATTTTTATTAACCTTGACTTCATTTCCCCCTCGGCTTTCATTATCCACTTCCCATTCTTACGGGCGGAGTGTCCTTATCCTCTACTGCAGCTTTTCCGCATAGTTACCTCAAACCAGCGTCCGATTCAACTAAGAGCAACCTCCTTAATCAATCGTATATTACTTCCCATTACACGCTTTAATTACTTCCTATGTTGATGTTGGCTATATTAAGGACGTTTGTGGTTTCTGCTGTCCATCGATGCAATTTTATCCACTATATCAAATGAAAGGGTGTTGGCGAGGATTGGACACATATGGTCGGATGGAGAGAGTTTAGCCATGAACTGGATTAAATGCAAAACTGGTAAAGTTATAAAATGCGAAGAAAAGGACTGGATTTTTTTAAAAATCAGGATTATTTAATGGCTCGCCCATGTATAAGGTCGAGTATATCACAATACAAACAATAAAGACTGCATTTCCACGGAACAAGTTTAATTCAATTGATACTCATTCATGTCACGGGGAATTTTTCTTAATTTATCATATTTTTTTGAAAAATATAATTTCAGTTTATTTAAATAAACTGTTTCGAATTGAATTCTAGGAAAATCCTGTGAGAGAATTGGCCTTTGGATTGTGAATTCTCCCATATTAAATATGCGGAAGAAGTTTAAAAACAACTTTTATGTTTATTTTTAATTAAAAGTTATGATAATAAAGAGTATTTGTAAACTTGGGGAAGATAATTTTCCTTATTCCTCTTAAAATTGAGCTGTATTATATTATGCAATGGTTTATAGAAGTAATTTAAAATACACTTTTCAGTCATAAAATATTTATACAAACTGATTCGCAATTTTAATAAAATTTATAAAAACATCGTGGATTAATATTAAAATATTTATTATTAGGATTTTAAAAGCTACTAAAACTTTAACTACAACCAAAAACCAAAGATAAATTAATATTTTAAATAAACGATTGGTTTCCGTTTTATGTAGATAAAGTAATTCTTAAAACTGTGAGCTCGAAAAATATATTTATAATTTTGAAAAAGATGCACATCAATGTTATATTTTTGCATGAATCTTTACGTGAAGAAAAGTCCTTAAGTCAGAAGTCTTTTAAATATCTTTTTATCTCATGTAAATAAAGTACATAGTAGGTGAAAATTTTAATTAAATTTGAGTTAATTAATCATTTCAATAAGCAAGATTTTCACTCCATTTGATTTTGATATGGGTTATAACATTTTGTTTCTTCATGAAATTTAGTACATAGTTTAAAATAGTTTTTATTAAACAAGTAAATACATTTTTATCCTAAAGTAGTGAATACGTACTTATGAAAATAATTCATATATAAATAAGAGCATTTCCAGAAAAAGAACTCAGTAATTAAATAATTTAGTTATTAAATACAAGAAAATATACTTACTTGTAAATGAAATTATAATATGGGTGAAAGGAGTATGGCAAAGAGTATTGAGCAAAAAAGTCACATCTAAGTTACAGCAACTGTGTTTAAACTGTCGGAATATTGTACTCTTAACATTATAATCTCCTTGGTTAAGAATGCAATGATTTATAAAGGACTAATACAGCATAAATATGTCTGAAATAAGTTATAAGAAATTTAGCAGAAATTATTTATTTATATACTAAAGATCAGAATCCTTCGAATCTACGCTTGTATAGAAGTATAGGAAAGCTTCTGTGGAAATGACGCTACCGCTTCAAACTTCTTTCGCAATTTATTGTTTATTTTCAGACACCTTTATGAAATCACTGCTTAATATCTCAGTTAAACGCGTGGCGACTTTAGAATAAAAATAGACAGAGGAACTATTTTAGGCACTTGCATGGATTTTGTAATCATACATTAGAGCTCCTCGATCTTGTCCTACATTTCAAACAATCGACAATACCAAGGTCACTTTTAGTCCATACGAAATTTGAGTTAAGGATAGCTTTTGATTAACCTAATTCATTAAGATATTGCAATTAGTTCATATTAAGCAAGTGATAATTAATCAATTAAAGACTGATTCTCGTTGATTTTCTTTCGACTGATTCTTAGGTTTGAAATGATAACTTGGTTAGAAAAATTTGAAAGATGACAATAAAAATTTTGGATTTCAGGAAGTTGCAATTATTTTCTTCAGAAGTTACTAGAAAGAATACATTCGTGTACGTTTGTTATTGTACATTAACTGAAAAGTTATGCTGCGAAATCATATTGCTTGATTTGTAAATAATCTGCTACTTAAAGAAAAAGGTATAATCTATTATCACACTTAAAATATACGGATAAATTTTTTAAAATTAAAGAAACTAGGCAGATCCTGAATGAGAAACATGTTACCCTAACTACAAATCTCTATGCAGTTTATTACTCCTACGTCCACACTAGAAAAATACACCAAATTTAGAAATTAATTTTTACAAATGCCTTTTTTAAAAATGCATTAAATTCATTATTTACTTCTCAGATATCCAATTTGAAACCAAGCTTTCGCTATGCGATTAACTGAATTAAAATATTCTCAAATTCATTCAGAAAGCCAAAATTAATAATAATAATAGAAAAAAACAAGAATAAAATTAATCTTTGTAACCAGTTTCTTTTAAAGGAAACGCAAACATACTTTTTATCAATAAAAGCAGTTTCGGTAACTTCCCTTTCAAAGTATGTATTTATAGTTGAAAAAACTGAAGCAATTTTGTTTGTCCATTGTAAATTTGATAGCTTCTTTAGTTTCTAAATTTTATTGAACTGAAAAAATAACAATAAATAAATCCAAGTGATTATTAATTTTAAAATAAATTTATTATTTAAACAATTCCATATGTAAAATTGATAACAAGTTTAAGAAGTAAGAAATCACTTTCTCCTATAAATTCCTCCTTATGTCCTTCCAGATTTTAAATTATAATCTTTTCAACAAATTGATGTTATATTTACATGTCATAAAGAAAAATGATAAATTCAAATAAATTATTTTATATTCATTAAAATTGATTTTTATCTTTGAAACATCCAAGTTCTGTTTTCATTAATATTTTCCTGAATTTGTAATTAGCATTGCCATGAAGGAAAGAAAAAAAATATTTTAATTTGCATAGATCTTATCTCAACACTATTAAAAAGCTACCTTACGTCATCACCAGTACCATTTAAAATAATAGTTAATTTACAAAAATGGTATATTTCCCAACTTTCAGCATAAATTATGAAATTCCAATGCAATGATATTTATTTAGTGTACAGTAAGATTCCGGTTCCCTGATGCCCTTGATCACAAGATTTATTTTGCTTCCATAGCAAAACTGCAAAACCTCGAAAACTAAACTGCTCATTGTATTTTAATAAACTTTCTTTGAACAAGAAGTCATTTCAAAGCTGAGATTTTTATAAGGTGAAATTCATTTTCAGTCACACAGAGGGAAAGTATTTAATAATCACTTTGAAATATCAGATTATCACATTTGAGAAATTTGATCTAAGTAAGTATAAGGTGCTTTTTTGGGTCACGGCTTCTAACATCAAAAATTCTTCCGAAGAATTGGTAGCAATTAACCCACATTTGTCCTTAAAGGGCCCTACGAACCACACCCCAAAACATAACTCTCAACTCTCCCCTAAAACGGCAAAGATTTCCTGGAAAACAAAATCGCGTGATAGCCAGAAATATTCTCAAGCCTTACCGTGACCCCCTGCAACCCAGTTTTGCCTCATCCAAGGTTTTTTATTTCAAATTTCTCATCGTCCCTCAAAAAATACTGCAGATCTCAGGTCTAGATAATGACCGCACACGAGTTTTCCACTTTAGAAAGAGAATCGATAGACTGAGTAATCTAGGCCTTCCTATTCGGAGAAATTTTGTGAAGCCCGTCTGTTCTTCGTCCCTGGCAGGGCGGCATTACACAACGGGTTTTGCTTTTAAATTCTGATCACGTTCTTCCCGCTTTTAGGTGCAAGCCTTGAGCGTTTCTGGGTTTGTGGATGACTGGTAGAAGTTTTACACGCCGTATTCCTCTATTTTTTTATTTTGCTTTTATGATACATGTTTCAATTATTTGCTGTTGATATGAAGGAAAAATTTTTGTTGATAAACAAAGTGATTTAAATTGAAACGGTGAATCTCAACTCTGTGGGCTAGGCTTATTTTTAATTTTTGAGGCACATAAAAATGATTCTTCGTGCACCAAAAGGTACAGGGGGTCTGGGCTTAAGGTATGATAAAGTAATATCTTATACTGACAGAGTGAAATATGATTATGGATAATTTTAATTTGTAGGAGGAAACTCCTTATTTTTTTTTACAAGCTGGTATTCAATGTGAGCACCATAAGTGCCTCTTGAGGTGTCCAAAGAGTAATTAATTTGTCGAGTATTAAGCAGCATTTCTACTTTTTTTTAAAAAACTTTCTAGAGATTTGCGTTGTTTAAAATCATCCAAAGACTGAGCATTTTTATGTCTATGCCATCATTTTAATGAAACCCTCAAACACAATTGTCCACGGTGGTATGTTAGTATGTTAGAAAATCTGTAGCCGATCTGTAGACCGAGTAGTGGTGCACAATCAGATGTGACTGCCGAAAAAAGCGGTCAAAAGCAACCGTTGATAGTGTGCATGTGTGAATCGTGGTAGAAATTTTAGAAAAAAATTTTGAAGTGATCCCCTATCGATGGCACAGCATCATATCTGGTTCTTTCAATATAAACAATTGATTTTGAATATCCGTAGCCCTGTAACCTTATATAACATAAATCTTGCAAATGTAAGTACATAACCCTTTCGGGTAGAACGGACCGGTGTGGGTTTTAAATAAATATAAGTACACAAGAATATCAAAGAATATAATGAAAGAAGTTTCAAGAGATTAATATTCTAAGCATATAGAGGAAACATATTAAATAAAGCTAATATATTATAAATAGCGCCATGAACGTGGGCATAATTCATATAGATATCGGCGCATAAGACTGCTACAAAAAAATTGAGCATTTCTCAACAGAGTTATTTTTATATCTGAAATGTCATTTTTCTTTCTTTAGCTCTTTAATATAACTTCAAATTTGATAACTGATGTAAAATAAAATCTTATACTCACTTTGGCAAAATGTTTAAAAGAAATTACCGTTGCAACAAAATGATAAAAATCAAAAGGTAAAAAAAAAGTTGTTGTAAATGAAGGCACAAAAGATTGTTTTCAGATTTCAGTCTCATTCACCATATATCGTAAAGTCAGGTTTCCACTTTTCACTTCATGAAATATTGGCAAATTTTCTTATAGAAAATTTTCTCAAAATTCTTTTTCTGAAAATTACAGTGAATCAAATTTAAACAAAATATTAACGAATAATATAAAATACGAATAAATTCCCGAATCTTGCAAAACATCAGAAGCTCAGTATTTGCATTTGATCGAAATATGCTTTACATTTTATCATTTTAATATATATATATATATATATATATATATATATATATATATATATATATTTACATAAATCTTAAAAAAGTAAAAGCAAGATGATAATTTGACCTTAAAAGAAAATCTTAATTAAGGAATGCATACACAACGTTTAAATATTAGACACTGACGTGACACAGAATTTGAATCACTGAAAATTCATTCGAAATATTTGCGTATTTCACAAGGGAAGCGCTATTTGTTGTGTATAGTTGATGAATCCTAATAGAACTTTTTTTCTCATAGAATAATTGCTGTTTGGACAATAAAAGATTTTTAAATTTCTGAAATTATATAGTTTAGCTTTATGTTAGTTTATATTATTGATATGCTTGAGCTATTTAAGTAATTTGTCTCAAAGCTACACTTTAAATATATTAGTTGAGCTTATTAGTTAAAGTAATGCAATTAGTAGTTCAAGATACCTAGTAGCATAGTTTAGCATAATAGTACTGTAACCTACAGATCATTCGCTCAGAACTCAAAATCAAGAAATGCTAATTTGATTAAAAAATAACTTTTTAAAATTAATAATCCATTACATCTGTCGCCTCAAATCTCTTTATAATAAACCGAACATAATAAATGTACAGAAAAATATTATGGGAGGTGATATGAATACGGAATTTGTATAGGTATTTGAGTTTAAATTTACTGCAAAATAGTTTTAGCAGAGGTCACCAATGGGTGTTGCTTTTCTTTCTACAATTTTTGTTAATCCTAAAAGTTTGATAAAAGATGCAAAATTATACCATGTACAAATACATTGAAAATAAAATTATCTCTGCCGTTTGACTGTAAATTTTCATTTCAGAACGCATTTAACTCAATGAAACTGCAGCGTCAAGATTCAAGGTTAATATACAGTTAGATTCCCAAGGATCAGAGAATCAAGGTCCAATCGATTATAACTACGCAAACAAACTAATAAGAAGAATGCATTTTCCTTGATTACAATTGAATTTCCACTCCAAAACATGAGGCTCATATTTTGGACAAAACACGCCTATTATTTCTCTAGTCTTTTTCTATTTCTTGAGTCTAGCTCTTATTAAAATTTTCCTCCTGAACGTGCGAATAAAGGCCATAAAAGAATCCTTTTTCCCGCCGATGGAAACTGAATCTATTTGATTCCAACAAGGTCAAATGGTAAAATCCTCGCTAATTCTTCCTACCTCGGCTATTAAAAGAAATGTATCATCTAATCAACCAATGCAGTTGATTTGCAATCAATTAATTCTAAATTTCCACTATTTATGGATTTATTTCTCTTTCAGTAGGAGAGGAATCTGTCGGGTGTGACGAGACTCGGACACGCCAAGAAGAACGTGAATATGTTATTAAACATTTTCCAAAAGACCTACTCTGGTGACATACGTTGAACCACCTGATGCCCAGAGAAAGACTTGGCGAGTGGGTGACCCATTTCGGGTGGAACAATTTCAAACGACGTGACTGAAAGCAAAAAAGAACTTTCACTGACGATCGATAGCCTCATTTTTGCTCTTCTTGGAGAAGAACAAAATTACTTTCAGTTTCGAAGAAAAAAGGAGAATGATAGCTTAAGTGTCAAGAGCTACTGGTTTTTTCGGGTGTTTTCGGCTCTAAATGACTTTGATATAGCAAAAATGATTCAAGGTATTTAATGATCTTGTGGATTGTTAGAAAAAAATGATTACCGGAGGAAATAGAGTAAAATGGTCAAAAGTCGGACAAATAAAATCATTCTAAACTACTGTTATAGAGCAAACCCAAATGAAAAGCAAAAAAAAAATTACATTTGGAGCTGAATAGAATGTGAACTTTAGACAAATTAAATATACATACATATTTTTATATTAAGTTATACGAAAATTACAGCATAGTGGTAGCAGTTGTAACTGATATGACAAGATGGGTTAAGAATACTAAAATGTTGAGAGTAGCTGTATTATATTATTGTAACAATTTTTGCTTAGAATTTTATTCTGAAGCTATCAAAATAACTAAAAGGTTTGGTTAATTAAATGTCATCTTCTGTAAAAATCTTTGAAAATTATATTTCGATTTTTTCAGACTATAGTTCAGTATCACCAATATTTCAATCTTTACAGAATATCCCAGTTTCCACAAAATATTGATAATCAAATGCAGATAAAATTAAAGTTTTGTTCTCTGAAAATGAATCCTTTCAAAAATTAACATTTATCACGAATAATGAATAGTTAAAATAGATTTTTCGAAGTAGAACATATTTAAAATTATTTAAGAAGTTTCAGTATACAAGAGATTTCATAAATGAGTAAACAATTAATTTTCCCAAAAAAAATATTCTAAAAGTATGAAACGTGTCTCCCGAATTGTGGTAGGTATTTAACCCATTTTCTTTTTGTGGCCTTGCACCTGCTCTGTTCGTTGTCAACATAAATGTTTCATATGAAGTCAAATAACTGACTATTTCATGTAGCATCTACTTGCACGTTGTCGGTGCCATCTTCATTTTCTCATTCCTCTTATAAAATATGCATTTGATTTCAAAATTAAAATGGCATAGCACATTTTATGGCCAGTTGCATGTTATATGGATTAAAACACGCTGAAAAAGAATGAAAAAAAGCAACTATAATCATTCAGCGTACTGGATATATTTCTGAATATACGTAATATCTCAGAGAGCTTGGTTTACAGATACTTCAAAAATTTTGATAAAATAAAATATGACAGCAAAATGTATTAGGATATTACCTCAGCTTTTAACAATGAAAGAGAAACTAGTAATTAAATATTTGTTTAAACAATGAAAACGGTTTGAATTGCGTTTTAACAATGAAAATTATTGTTATAAATTATGGCAAAAATATATTTAAAAATTTATTAAAATTAGAGAAAAAGTTGTAAGGCAATTTAATCGATACCATTGAAAAGGGAAAGTTTTGCGTTTTCAGATGGAGTAAAAATGATTTTTGTTGTGTGATAATTTCAGAAATTATTAAAGAAAAACTCCAAAATTCCGCATAATTTTTAATTAATTAAAATTATGGTTAAAATTTCAAAAAAGGGCACCGAGGTGCACATTCCCACCCTCCAAAATATGTTTGTGTTAAATTTCGTAACTCTAGGTCCAGCGGTCTACCCTGTAGAGGGCCAACATACAGACATACACACACATTCTCCTTTATTATTAGTAGAGATTTTTATATATGAAATGTATAATAGTTAATATATTATAAAATATTATTATTATTAATTTCTAATTAATAGACACAGCGCATTTGATGCATGTCACGTGAGCATGGATTTAGTCTAATGTGAAAAGCGATCAATAGAGATGTAATGCATAATATCACTTTAAAAAATGTTAAGCTTTTGTTGAAATTTTAAATATGAATAAAGAAAAGATGTAACAGTTATTTATTAGAATAACCAACACATTAAGACTGTAGAAGTTGTTGAACAAGCTATTTATTAGCATTAATCTATACTAATAATAAAGAAGTATGTGTATGTGCCTGTGTGTTGTCCGTGTGTTTGTGTGTTGGTCCTCTACAGGGCAGACCACTAGACCTATAGCTACGAGATTTTGCACAAACGTACTTTGAAGGGTGGGAATGTGCACCTCGGAGCCTTTTTTGTGAAATTTTAAGTAAAATTTTAATTAATTAAAAATTATTCGAAATTTCGGGGTTTTTTCTTAATAACTTCCGAAAATATTACCGCACAAAAATAATTTTTACACCATCTGTAAGTTCAAAAAATTGACTTTTCAATGGTATCAATTAATTTACCGTGCAATGTTTTCTCGGATTTTGATAAACGTCTTGAATTTGTTGACATAATTTACACTACTTTTCATTGTTGCAACGCAACTCAAACCGTTTTCATTGTTTAAACAAATATTTAATTGCATATTTCTCTTACATTGTTGAAATCTGAGATAGGATCCTAATACATTTTGCTTTCATATTTTATTTCATCAAGATTTTCGTGAAATCTGTAAACCAAGCTCTCCGAGAAATTAAGAAATATATCCTTTTCATGAAATGTGCTGCGTCACTTTAATGTTGGAATAAAATACATATTTTACAAGAGTAATAAGAAAGTGAAGATAGTGCTGACCTCGTGGAATTAGGGGTTACTGGACATGGTCAGTTATTTGACTCCATTAGGTACATTTATAGAGACAATAAACTGAACAGGAGCAAGTTCATTAATTGAACATGAGTTAAATATCTACCACATTCTGAAGTTTAAAATTACGTTGTTAAGAGAACCATGAATATAAAATGATGCAAGATTGAATTGAAATCATATTTCCGGTGAACAAGCTGGTCGCTAAAGGCGGATAGTTAGATAATAATTTTACGTAACAAATACAGAAAACCATAATAAAATTTTAGGCAGCGTTTGGAAGTAGTTTTCGGAAATAATTTGATCATTATATCGGATTAAAATTTAAGGAAGGATAATCATGTAAAGAAAGAACAATTCTGTAATCAATATTAAAGATAATTTGAATTATTTCTAGAAGTACTAAGTAAAGGATTTCTGATAATATACATCAAAGTTTATAGAGCGTTAAGCAATTCAGTAGACAATTTCTCCAAACATCTTTAGGATTCAGTAAGGGACATTTCATAATATTTTGATCAAAACTGGTTTCAATAAATTTCTAGCTTTGTGTGAAAGCTCTAATATCAATTACGTTACGTAACGCTGGATATCATAAACATTGCATGCTTCAAGTGAAATAACAATTTCTTAATTTATCTCAAATAATTTGAAATAGTTAAAAAAAATAAAAACATATCTAATAAATTTAATTTCCTTGAGCCTTATAAAGCTGATGGCAGTTAATTATTTTTATTAACTTTATATTTCATTTGTTGTGAAAAAAAATCAGCGTGAATCATGTAAACCTAAAATATTAAATTATAAATTTTATCAGAAGGATATACATTAAAGCCAATTTCATTTGAAAAATTAACAATTTCTTTAAGTTCTTGTTTGAAATTCAAGTGCAGGAAATATTTTTGACCTTGACATTCAAATGAAGTAAAGTGACGCGCATTTTATCATGGGCAAAAACAAAACGAAATAAAAAAGGACAGAAAAGGAAAAAGTATCTACAATACTTTCTCATAGGGACAACTAATGAAATTAAAAAAGTTAAGAATACTACAATGAATGTGTCATACAAGGAAATAATTCAATAGAAGAGTTAAGCGCAACATTTTTCCCTTTCCAGAATAAAATTAAGCGACAGCAAAGAACAGATGATAAATTATGTTATCTAGATACATTTTTGTTAAATTAACTGGTAAGCGTATTCAAATCTGGAGATAGCAGAAAGTTACGGAAGCTGAAGAGAATAATTCGTTGCGCACGTAATTCAAATGGTTGGACAAAGGTGAAAAACGCTAAATGGGAGTTCTGCCACTTTTCTGATTTAATAACTGTTGTTAGAGCTAGAAAAATGGGTCACTTTTTTTTCTCATTCGTTCCATGGATTTTGGGATTATGAATAAAAGACACTCTTCTTATTGTAAGAGGCAGTTTTTCATTTAATACAACTCTTTGAAATGTAGCACAAGTTTGTAACTTATGTGAATACGGGGATTTTAATATTCTAAATGCGTTGCTATCTTAATTGTTTCTTTAATGCCATACTTAATATAGAAAATACTAGATTTAAAATAACAAAAAGAAGTTCTTAAATAATGCCAGGTAAGTTAAAATAGAGCTTGCATCCGATCATCATTTGTCTAATTTGGAATTTTATGACGATTTTAGGAACGAAATCTGGAAATTTTTTTATACACTGCACAGATTTCTGTCCATGTAAAAGCGCATTAACAAAAACTTTTTAAAACATTTTCTACTATAATTTGTTCTTGTTTTAAAGCAAAAGGGACCAGATTTTTTTCTTCGTATCGTCGAATCGGTATACCCAAAAAATTGAAGTGAAGAAAGTCAGACCACGAGAAATAGCCAAAATCTTTAGTCGCTAATTCAACACATCATGCAACTTTCTATTGCCGCTAATGGAAGAATGGTGCTATTTAAAACATAAATTAATTATATTCAAAGGAATTATTAAATATGATTGCTATTATTCTCTAAAATAGCTGTTCCCAACATATTTGGTTGAGCGGACTACTTGTTGTGTAAAGAATATTTTAAGGCCCACTAACTTAATATACAAATAAAAAAATACAAAACATAAAATTATATATATATATATACGCATCTATGCACGCATATGTCAGTAATTAGTAAAGCTTGCTGTAAAAGAATTAAAAATATATTGTTTTATAAAGCAGAAAACGATAGAAGACTCTTGAAGCTCCCCTGACTTCGACTCTTGACTAACGTTCCGCGGCCAACTAATACGCTATCCGCGGCCCATTGGTTGGGAACCATTGCTCTAAAATAAGGTGGCCTTGATCTATGTACAGTAGAAATTGGGACGGATGATTTCAAAAGCTAATTTTTGAAAAATTAAATCTAGTTAATATTTGATTTTTTTATATATATGTAATAGACTAATTCAATACATTTTATTCGCAATCGGAAGAAATCCCTCGCACTTCTTTCAAGCTGGGACAAAGAGCCTAAAATCTGTATTTTTCACGTGTTATTTTACACTTCCGGCATCACTGTACTCAAACTTTTCGCTCAGCTTTCTAAATAGAGAGTAAATAGCTTATATTTCTCTGTTTTATGTGAAATGTAACCATGTACAAATGAAGCAGGATGCACTAAAGATTTCAAATTATACTGGTTTTAAAAATTCTGAAAACGTATTGATTCCACTTCGTCATTTTACCTCTAAAATTCAGGAAGTAGAAATCCTATATTCTCATATCATGAAATGTGTTTTGTCATGTATGTAGTGAATATTAAAATGTGGTTGTTCAAAAATGATGTAATTTAAGAAAATAACCCTTAAAACTAAAACTACTTAAACATATTTTCCTCAAAATGACTTAACACCCAGCAAGAATAAATATTTTCTCTTTCTTTTTTCCAAGCATAAATTCAAATTATTAGGATATTTTTTGAATCAGAACTGCAACCGAGAAGGAGAAGTATGGAACGTTGTTTGAAGTTTCCTTACTTAATCGGATTACCATTGCCTAAAATAATCTGATTATAAAGGAGATAACTTCTATTGTGAAGCAATATTTACATTCTAAAATTATAGTGCATATGCTTAGACATAACTACTTTACAGACTGCTGACTTAATTCCTGGACTGAAGAGAGATATGTCAAATGCAAAGTTAAATTTGTGAAGATACAGTTCGACAACAGAATGAATGAAAGAGAGAGAGAGAGAGGATGAATGAAAAGAGAAGAGAAAAGACAGAAAATGAAAGAATGAGAGAAAAGAGAGAGAGAGATTCTCTCTAAATTAAATCTATTCAACCTTAATTCAGATATTTTTAATTATACAGGCCAATATCAGGGTGGCAACAGGGGTGGCTTTAGCAAACGTAAGAGATATGTTACTGCATCCTTTCTTAAAACATTTATTAACATTATAAACTCATTTCATTAACATTTAGTTAATCCTCAGCCTTATTTTTAGATTAATTTAATACTATTAATCTTATTTTCTGTAAATCTAGTGGACTGTGGGCAAGTAAATCTTGTGGTATAACATCAAAAAGACTAAAGAAATTTACTGACTTAAAACAATCGTAACAAAAGAAAATTGATTTAAATTGGTTATATTTTACTTTACATTGCCGATGCTTCTGACTGATGAAAGAAAGGGTTCTTTGAGCAAGCATTGTTGTCTGAGAATAGATAAGGATTATTGAGCTATTTGTTAGAGATTAACTGGGAGAAACAAGAAAAAGAAGCCCTCCTTGGAATCAATTCCTTGAGGTCACAGTCACATGGAAAATTTAACTACGTTTGTCGTCTAAAGCAGAATATTCACCTGTAATCCATTCGACTTTTTTTTTGGAACACAGGAAGTCAAATTCCTTCGTCAATGTAAGAAACTGATGAAAATTGGTGTAGGCAGAGGAAAATTTTGGAATTCCATCCGATTCGGATTTTCATTCGGCCCACTAGGCCATAAAACTGAAATACGAAAGTCGGTTATGGGGACCGAACCTCTCTCACAAAAGCTAAAACCACAAAACGGGGGAGGGTGAATGTGGATGTAAGTCAGTATGGAGAAATCAGGGCGGGGGGGGGGCCCCCGTAGGTGAGGTCGACACAGTCCGACCCGTGAATGACCCTCCAAATTTTATGGTCTGAAAATGGAAACGGTGTGCTAAGAAGCCCTCCAAATTGATTGGAACAGATCGATGGTGAATGTACAGCTTAATGTCTAAGTGCTGCACTGTGATATAACGACTTTTCTTCCTTCCGCAAGATGCTCAGTGGATACTAATTGCAATCAACGTGCTGCATTTGACATGTGTCATGCAGCCGGAAATAGACTCCCCCTAAATCTTATCTATAAAAGTCTGAGTCCGGTATCTACAAGTTTTCATATATTTACCACCTTTCATCTTTTTAGTTTAATAAAAGTTGAATAAAATATAGTGAAAAAGGTTGAATGAATGTAGTAAATTTAAGATTTGAAATTTTTCTAACTTCCGTTTCCGAAATTCCGAATAATAAGGATTTATAACACAAGTGTTGATGGGTTGTTTTCACATACAAATGTTCCAATTTTTATAAATGCTTTCAATCATACATAAGAAAAATAAACAAATTTCAAATACTGAGATGAAAAATAGTTATTCATATATGAATTTATTTCACACACAAAACCATCACCAATATAGCTCCTTTAGCACTTAATTATAGCACCTTAATCCAAAGAGCATCACTTATTTTCAGCTTCAAACTTATATACAACACCACCACTACTATCTACATAGCTCCTTCACCTACTATATAGCCCTTCACCCACACTGAATTCCCTACAAGAAGTGCTTACCTTTGATATTATAAAACCCCTTCATTTTGATGAGGTTTGGTGATAAAAATCGAGGAATGTCTGATGTATACGATTTATTTGTCAACAAAACTTCCTGTTACTAGGGCACTCCAAATATTAAAGCATCACGAACACAGACAACCAATTTTTCTGTTAAAAGACATTCATATTTAAAAAGAGTTCACATGCATGTCAGAGTCTTATTAATGAAGATTACATTATTTGTGCTGTTAGCATTAACAAATTTACCAGACAACACAGAGAATATAAATATATAAATAGTTTCAACTGAAAACGTAATGGTAATACTTGTTGATTGATTCAATTTACAATTTTAATAGGCATAATAAAAAGTACGTTAGAAGTTAGGAAAAAGTAAATTAATAGTATATAATTTTCAATTTTGATACATAAATGAATAGCTTTAACAAATAAAAAAATCTGAATAAAAGTTGAATAAAAAATCACTCAAAATTCTTATAATATATAAAAAATATAGTAATAAATACATTTCACTTTTTCTGTGGCTCATGTGCCAACGTTTCTCAAAATAAACGTTCCAATAAATCTTTTGGAACGTTGGTAGAAAAAAACACCTATCAAAAATTTCTGTTTATTGTATTCAAAGTAAAAATTTAAAGCTTAAATTTTCAATGACTCATTATAAAAAATTAAAATTTTAGTAAGTTATAAAACAGTCTTTAGATTACTATTAAAGCTTTCGATTGAGATTTATAATCGAACGTGAAATATTTTTATTCATTCAATTCACGTTTGCCAATAGCTAAAAATAAAAATAAAGTTTGTCAACATCCGAAGTCAAAATAAAGCAAATCTTTGCGATAAATAGACTCATTACATGAAAGTTCACTAGCCTTGGCATACTTTGCAAGTAATCTTGATACTTTTCTAATGCTCAATTATAGTTCTCATTTGTCATGCATACTTAGTCAGGAAAGGTTGCTTAAGTGAACTGTCTATGGCTCATTCGCTGAATTTTTTTTAATGAAAAAACTTTATTTTTTATAAAAAAATATCAAATTAAAATATTTCGAACTGTGGAAAATAATTTTTCAATGTATTTGTGTCACGTGAAATGGTTCTCAAGAAATAAATAAGAATGACATTGAGCTTATTCTTTCCCTTTTTAATTGAAACCGTTTCAGAAGTAATATTTTTAAATAACAAACGCTATTTCAAATATACGCATGTCACGTTCTTTTAGAACTTGTGAAAACCAAGGATTTTAATGATAATACATTATTCATTTTCATATTGCAAATTAAAAATAACATTGCATGATTATTCTTATGTTCGTTTCGAAAACTTAAATAGCTTTTATTTTGCAATTGATACATTGATAAAATTTGTTAAAAATATTTCACTAAGCTCAAGTTTCCAGTACAAATGGAAGTATCATTCAGTTGAAAATATACATATTAAGTAAGCTTAGGGATAATTTTGAAATTGCAAATAAAATTCTTTAAATTTTAGTAAATATTATTTATGTTTGCATTGTCAAAAAAGAAATAAACAACAGACACATATATTATGTGTCTGTTGTTTATTTCTAATATTCCAGAATTATTCTTATTCCAAAGTTATTATTTACTCTTATTCTAAAAACAAATGAATAAAAGAATAGAAGCGTATGTCGGCGAAGCGTTCTTTGCAAAATGAAAAGAATAATTACTGCGAGTGCATTTCATCAATACCTCAAATAATATTCCCAGTTCGAAATAAATATTTAAATATATTTTTATCACAGCATAAATACCTGATTTTTATTATTTATGAAACAATAGAATGTAAATTAAAATTTTACAAGCAGATAGAATAAAGGTATGAATATTATCTATCTAATTTACGTAACAAAAGCATTTGCATCCTACGCAATTATTTTTTCAATCGCTAATCGTAAAGATCCTTAAAATCCCAAAACAAAATAGAATAACAAAGAACTTACGATAAAGTGCAAAGCAGACGATTTGTTTTGACAAAAGCGGCCGGAATGAGAGTTCCCTTTTCACAAAGAAGTCTTCCTAAACGCTGCTGTATAGCTCCAGCAATCAAACAAGTTTCAAAATCGCGCCAGTTCGCCGTTTCCCATCTCACGTGTCACAAAGGAGAAATCTAAGAGGAAACTAACTTTCGTTCTCAGCTCACCTAATGATGCTCGCTTACCTAACTTCTTGACCAAGGTTACAAAACTGCCACCAGGTGGCTTTGGCGGGCGTTTCCTCGTAGCGAAGATCGACTTGGTTCGGTTCTGGTAAGCTTGCAGATGAACTAATTGTAAAAATAACACCAATTGCAACTCGAAGAAGTAAGACAATCACGCTACAGTGGAAACGGCAAGATTAATGTGTTAGTTAATTCAAAACCAAACCGATGCCACCTTTTTAATTTTTTTTTTTACTTTCCGCTTTTTAGTCTTTTGAGGAAAAAGTTAGTGGCCATTATAATGTCCTTTAGAAAATGAAAGCGAAATAAGAAGGAACACCTTGAAACTCACATGCTTAATTTCGCTTATTTTAATCAGGAAATAGAATTTTCCGCACATGTTCGCCTTCAAGTGTATAAATAAACCGTTCGTTCTGGAATTAGTGATTTATCTCTTCTATAACTGCATATGACGAATTGTGGTTTTTCTTTATAGCCTTTAAAAAGCGGCGTATATGATTGAAAGAAAGAAAAACATATTACTTTGCATTAGTTAAGTGAGGTCAAATGACCGGCTAATGCTTATCAAACAAACGATGTATACATATTTTTGTTATCTTTCAGAAGAGTATAGTTGAAACATGACTCGAAGTCAAATGTTTTTCACTCGTATTTATTTACATTATAGAACAGTACCAATAACTACTGACGATGGAGACCTTGCAGACTTTCCTCTGGACGCAATAATGCAGAGTTACTGTGAAAGCAGCATTATTTTCTACACCGAATATTGCTATAGCTGAAAGCTATATTTACGGTTTAGCGAGCTATATTTACGAATTTAAAATAAAACTACGAAAAGAAAAAAATCTTCATTTTTATGCGCAGTTCAACTTAAAACGTTGAATAACAAATTAAATAAAAATAATTTTTATAAGCAAACTTTTATTTTAGTATACTAAAATGTGATTTTTTTATTTGCATTATTTTCTACCTTTTAGTCAATAATTTAAAATTCATTACTTTAAAATTGTGAAATAGCTTTTTAGCTCAAATTCGCTACTAGGTCACTCAAGGAGTAAGGAATCAAAATTCAATTATATTTATTTATTAACTGATATTTAAATTTTTAAAATATTAAAAAATTGTATTGTTATCAAGAATATAAAAGTATAGAACATTTCAAAACTCTGGTACACCAAAAAGTGAATGAAAAATCGACTACAAAATTCCATTTTTACAAACATGAAAAAAGCCAAGTAAACAAAAGTATTTAGAAACAATATATCTGATCACTCATCCAACCTTGTTATACGTCAACATCAATTGAAACTGAGAATTATAGGATTCATGTTTTCATCAAAATATAGAGCTTATATGCGACAATCAATAAACAAAAGCTGTAAAAGAATAAACTATATTTGAGTAAATGTTTAATTATAATGATGTAATTTATTATCCGAGTATTAATTTAATTATTTACTATTTGCTTTATTAATAAGGGGAGCGGATTTCAAGCAATAAATTATAAATGAAATTGTGTCTATCTGGATGAAAGAGACACCTCTACATCCTGGAAATTTCCACTCTTGTTGGTAATTGCTATTTTACCTCAATGTAATGCTACGAAACATTAGATCTCGAAAAAAAGCATTGATATCTTTATTTAGCCGAAGTGTATAGTATTTAGTCTCGGGAAAAAAATGCTTATAAAAACATTTTTATGGAAACACCTCTTTAAAATTATGCTTTAGTTAAAATTTTTAACTGAATTTTTTTCTTGTTAATTAATATTTTATTTTCTTATTTGTTTTCCATTTTTTATTATTACTACAAACATTTTCGAACGAAAATGGAGTAATGATTAGACAAATGTTTAAGAAATTTTCTTTTAAGTGATTGAATGCTGCTGTATAGTAGTGTTTTTATTTAATACAAAAAGTGTAGTATGATAATTAGAAGCTAGAAATTAAAAAGGAATGATTGACGGTTTATGTTTAACAGGGATAGATGAGATGTGAAATCATTGGACATGATTCTATGACCGGAACACTAAAAAACAAATCAAGAATGTGAGTTAGAATCACTATGATAAATATTTATGATGTTCTTCGTAGAAAGATAGATTATTGTTGAAGTTTAGATTATTTATGTAAATAAAACAGAGTTTCTATCGTTTTTCTTACTAGGGTAGAAAGTAAAGCAATAATGTCATTTGCAAAAGTGTATGAAAAGCTTTTTACCGAAAGAAAAAGCCGCGTATTTTCTCAAAAATGGAGCGGGAACTCATGGAAGGGTAAGACAAAATAAATTGGATTCTACTGATAATTTTGGATTATTTTGCCATGTATCAGCTTGCTTTTGGGGAGTATTTAACCATTAAACGGAAGACAAATTCATTCCAAAAACTCTTTATATTTAACAACATATACTTATTAGTTTGAAGGCATAGTTGAGTTTGATTAATATATTCTAATTATGAATTATTATAGAAATTTTATATCAACAGAGAGAGATCAGCATTTTTCTAAATGCTTTTTAATTTATGCAAATCAACAAAATATTTTGCTTGAATTCATTCCTTTATTGAAATTAATAAAAGCATAATTCGGGCTCGTGTTCATTTTAGAGATATTCATCTTCTACAAGAATACGAAGGAACTGTTTCAATACGAACAGAGAATTTGTGAATTACTCATACGAGTATATAACATAGCTTATTTTACTTTCAAATGTGATCGAATTCCGAGTTTCTGTATTCTCAGTCCATAACCTTTATTTGACAATTTAGCTCTTTATAAAAGGAACACGTAATAATCGTAATTTATTTATGGATCTAAATTTCAAATTCTTTCAGGCCTTCATTGTGGAGTCAATTCAGGCTCACGTGGTGGATGACAAAAGATGCTTCCCGATAGTTTAATTTTCGATCCATTGTTGATTTTGTGGGAAGAAATGAGTAAGACAATGTACAGTTAGACCTTAGATTATATGAACAGTTTGTCATCTGTCGTTGAAGTAACGAAAATTGAATTCATTATCCTATCGACGTCCAAGGATCAGGAAGACCCCAGATTCACTATGCACTGTTACAATGACAGCTTACGATCCTGTAGTTTCGATCTCAAGAGAAAGACCTAGACCAGCGCCGAATGAAATATGTGAGCATTACCATCATAATTGATGCAAATATGAACAATTAAAAAGTTTTCAAAATTATTACTGCTTTCGCTATGAATATATGAGCAAAACGCGTTTATATCCGAAAACTCTACCGAAATAAAATAAAAGGAATCCCAAACTCATTAATCTAATAAAAGTCATCGAGCAATGGCAATATCACTAAATGCATAAATTCTATCAGCAAAATTTTAAAACTTCGCAATATTTTAAATTACAATACATTCAATTTTAATTGGACTATATAGAAAGTAAATCGTTCACCTAAATCAAGCAAAAATTTTTATTTCTCTTTTTGACACAGTGTAATTAGTTTGAAAAAATACCGAATTGAAATTTGAAAATAAATTATAAATATTCTGATATGTTGGAACAGAGATGAATTTCTCAAGGTTTACCCTATAAAGCATCGTTACCATTACCGTCAGATACTCGGTGACCTATCAAATACTGAAAATCGTTCATCTTTGCGAAACGTGCTGCATTAGAGTGAGATATAATTTATATCCCAACTGATTTATGTCTTCCTAGAAAATAGAAGTCATAGAAGAGAATATATGCCGTGTTATATACAGGATGTCCACACTTATCGTGGTCCAATAGCTAATTTCTAAACTCTTAGAGATAGACATATAGTTCCAATTGGGAAAATGCTTTTAATGAAGAATTATAATATATGTTTTTTGAGTCAATAAATATATTTCTGAAAAAAAAATACAAAATCTAACTTTTTATACGGTCCCCCGGTCCTATCAGTCATATTTAGCAAAATATTCTTGACATTCTAACATTTTAAACAAAAAAAGTCCCACTCTTCTATGACTAAAACTGAGCGAGTTCTGGAGCTTCGAATTTCATGATTTTTAACCAATCAGCGGCCTCAACGAGCAAGTACTGTGTATTGATTGGTGGATCTTCCTCAAGACTGCTATTGAAATGGTGGAAAGTGGTCAGCGATATTCAAAGCTCCATAACTCGGTCGTTTTAGTCTCAAAACAGTGGGACTTTTTTGTTTAAAATATTAGAGTATCAAGAATATTTTACTAAATACGACTGATAGGACGGGGGAACCGTATAAAAAGCTGGAATTCGTAACTTTTCAGGAATATATTTATTTGCTCAAAAACATATATCATAATTCTTCCCTTCATTTAAAAAAAAATTTCCAATTGTAACTATATGTCTATCTGTATCGGTTTAGAAATTAGCTATTGGATCACGATAACTGCGGACACCTTGTATATACTGATTCCTAAGAGTCTTTTAAAAGAATTTCTCGGTACGAGTAGTATTTGTTTTCCTTTCATTTATATTGCATTAGGACGCAATAAATACGAAATCATTGAGATATTCAATATGAGGGGATGCTATATTTACATGGATGATTACTTCTCTATCAAATTTCGCTTTGAAATCCAAAATGTTAGGAAATCAAATCTATACATAATATGAGGTGACCCAAATTTACTAATGGCTTCCAAGCCCTTGGGATCTCTTTTTTTGCGTACCAGGATCCATATCAATTGTGATGTCATACTTTTCACAAAAGGAAAATCCTTGATGCATTCATTTCATAAATAAATACAGAAACAAGGAAAAGGTGATAGAGCAAAATAATTACTGCTCCAAGCGCTTAATATCTATTTCCAAATCTTCATTTCAGCCAAAATCCTTGGCAAAATTTCTTTTATGCTTGCATTTCTTTGAAAGTACTATCTTTGCCCTTTCATCAGGGTAAAAGAAAAACGA
The DNA here is from genome assembly GCA_013235015.1 of Araneus ventricosus. Classification (NCBI taxonomy): domain Eukaryota; kingdom Metazoa; phylum Arthropoda; class Arachnida; order Araneae; family Araneidae; genus Araneus; species Araneus ventricosus. The sequence continues at coordinate 3,816,274 of BGPR01000008.1, forward strand.
TTGTCTTAAGGCAATATTTTAAACTGATCAAAATAATTTCTTGTACGATTTTTTTTACTGTAACCACGCAATTAAAAACTTAACCGTGGATCAAATCAAACAGAATTTTGTACATTTTTCGGCAGATATCTATTAAAATGCGGAAGAACCTTTTCGCACTGAAAGACCACAATTTCGGCAGTTCAGAAAAAGGCCGCTCTAGCAGAATCTTAAAGGTTGTTGTTCTGTAATTGTTATATTACAGACAAATAAATTATATTAATGAAAATTGTAAATAACTGGTAAGGCCGCATAAGAAAAACAAAGAAAAAAAGGCCGCAGGTTCCCCACCTCTGTGGTGGCTATCTCTGTGGAAGATTTTTTTGCAAGTATACAGTGATACTTTAGAAATTATTGATTTAAGATAGGTAGTTAGATTATATTGAGATGATAAGACAAGAGCTTCACTTTCAAGGCAAAGTATTGATAGCCCAGTTGTAAGACTCGGTTTCAGGACCGGGGGGTTCCTGATTCCACCAAGAATCCGCAGTGCATATGGACCTGGCGCACGTTAAATCTGTTGGTATGGTGAGGAAGTTTGGAGAAGGAAGGTAACAGCTTCGGTTGCGTCCTTGTCATTCGACCACGGTTCAAAATTACAAAGTCCGTCCTAAAATAGCCTTCTTTTTGCTTCAAAAAGGGACGTTGATACAACTAAGGTAAACTTCCAAGGGAAAAGAAGCAAATGTAAGTGCAGCATCATTAGAAAATTAAATTATTAAAGATAATTCTAACAGGAGATCAGATGTTACCAGAGACTAAGCAACATGCGCCTTGTTATTCGTCTTAATATAAAGCGGATATCAAAGGAATTTTGCACCTCTCTGATAATTTTTTTTTTGAAATAAAGACAGAGGCGGAGCCAGAAATTTTCCAACAGTGGGGGGCAAGCAAAGTTTTTCTAATTTAGGTAACTTCAAAATAGCAGGTAATAATTAATTTTATATTTAATTAGAGGTAATTGAGTATTAATTAGCTAATTTGATTATAATAATTAATTATTTGGAATAATTAGCTAAATGTCGGTGCAGTAAGAATTGTTTGACTGAACGACAAGCAATGATAGAAAATGAAGAATTATGAACATAAATCTCAGGAAATGAAATGTACTGCACTGATATTGAAAAAAATTTGCAGATTATTATCTAAATTTCATAACAAAATAAAATAATAGCCGAGACAAGTAAAAATAATTATTAACAAATTTTAAACCTATAAATGCAATATCTTCATATCTCTAATAATAATAAAGGAGAATGTGTGCGTTTGTGTGTCTGTGTGTGTATTGGTTCTCTACAGGGCAGATCGCTCGAACTAGAGCTACGAAATTTAAATAATTTAAATTATTTTAATAATACGAGTTTAAATAATTAAAAATTAAACGAAATTTTGGCGTTTTCCATTAATTACTTCCGAAAATATTACAGCACGAAAATCCTTTTTACGCCATCTGAAAGATCAAAAAATTACCTTCTCAGTGATATTTTATATGAAAGCTCACGACCCTAGATACATCATCAATGGTCGCTTCTCCATCTCAATTTTTAACTTTCGAGAAAAATCGCACAAACAATACTTCATTATACATTCTCTAGGAGAGGAAACCTTGACTGTGTTCCCAGTCACAACAACTGGACCGATTTTACCAATTCATCTCATTTTGCAAGCATAGCTAACAAATCAGAATGCTCCACGTTTATTGTGCAAGTTTAAAATAGTATTTTTGATCAGTACCAGCCACCATCTGAAAATTTAAAAACTCATCTTTTTAATGACATTAGTGAAGATGCCGTATTTTTCTCTAATTTTAATAAATTTATAAAAATATTTTAAGACATAATTTAAAGCAGTACTTTTCATTGTTGCAATCTGATTCAAACCGTTGCCAAATAATATTTAATTCCGTGTTTCACTTCCATTATTGAAAGCTAAGATAATGTCCTAATGGATTTAACTTTCTTTTTTGTTTCATCAATTTTTCTGTTAAATCTGTAAACGAAGTCCTCTAAGGTAATAATTATATTTGGAAACATATTTAGTAAGTTCAATGATTATGTTTGTTGTGTTTTAAATCTTTCTATCAGCATGTTTTAATCCAGCTAGCATGCTACAAGTATTTTGCATAAGGAATAAGAAAGGTGCCGACGACGTGCAATTAGATGTTAGATGACACATGCAGTTACTTGATTGGGACGTTCATGTAGACAATGAACAGAACAGATGAAAAGCTACTAAAAACACACGGGTGAAGTGTCTATAACAATTTGAAGTTTAAAATTGCTTTTTTAAGGGAACTAAGAAAACCAAATTATGCACATGATGTTACGTTTATCCTCCAAATTCGTGACTCTCCTAAAATTGTTAGCTTAGATCGTATAGTTGATTTCAAAAAGCAAGCTAGTTCCGAATAATACAAAGAATTTATTTACAACATATTCACTATACCGAAATAACAATATAAGTTAATATTAGCCTGGCTGCTGAGTTTTTATATTTTTAACTCAAATTTCTATCGGGGTCTGCTGCTATATTTCAATGTTATTGATTGCCAAAAATTAATAAAAGGAGTGACTTATCTGGGACAAAGGAGCGCAGTCGAGGGCGCTTTATCACAATGCCATGTCATTATCATCCAGCCGAGTTGCATCGTTTTTGATTTCATATTTTATCTCATCCACAAACAACGTTCATCCTTCTTCGCCGGCTGCCAACCTCCCTTCTGTCTTTTTCTTTTTTTATTCACTTTTTCGTCCTCCTCAAAAAATCGCCAAACCCCAGTTTTCCTCTTTTGTCACCCACTTTTTGGCATTCAGCTTGGTCCAACATTATCTGCTGTCATTGGTTGACTTCTTCATAATCCGTAGCCATAGTAAGCAAGCGCCAAATTTAACAATCTTTTTTTAAAATTGTAACCCTAAGTCACTCACCGGATATGATCCGCCGATGGAATTTTTAATGAGTTATGTAAGTATTCAACTTCTCACCAGCCGACTTTACAAAATAAAATAGCGCACAATATGAATATTTCACACAACAATGAGATTCAATTGAATTTATATTCCCGACTAACAAGCTAGTCGAAGAAGGCGGCTAGTATGTAATACACCGAAACCTCTGTACAATGGTCAACCACCGTTCAAAGGAAAATTGGCCGCTCTAAAAGGTTATTATGTTTGGGAGTGGGAGTATAAAATATCTAAATAAAACCTAATTCGTCATTTCTGATAAATCTAATTTTAAAAATTAACCAAAGAAAAAAAACCCAAAAATTTCTCTCTCTATTTCTTTCTTTCTTTTCTTTTTCTTTTTTCGTTTTTAGAAATAAGATAAAATTTGTGTCTTGCTTGAGTCTTACGGAGGCCACTTTTTAATTTTTTTAATTGTTAAAATATATCTATAATTATTTAGTCGGTAGTTGTTGAGGAAAGGCAATAATATTTTCTATTTTTCCTAAAGTCGTTGAGCTGAAAGTTTCATTCACTGATGGCCGCGCCCATACTAACAAATTTTTTGTCAGAGTTCGAATCAGCACCTGAAAGGCAAAAATGAACTCTTTAATTCCCAAACCCAGTAGAGTCCGAAATTCATTCTTCTCTTCACATTGGGAAAGGAAGGATTAATTTCTATCTGATTCCCGATGTTGTTTCTGAGTGTATGAATTTTTTTCTTCCTTTCCTCAATTTTCTCTTCGTAAAATGTCCACGGTCGGAGGGACAAAAGGAAAGAATTTCATTGAAGTCTAACGCGCGACAAACCCGACTGTTCAGAGAGGTTTGAGTGGCCGTTAATAGAATTTATTTTAACAATATGACTATGGGCCGAAAAATTCCACGCCGAACAAAAATGGCCATTGAGAGGAATAACCACTATGTGTAGCCACACTCTTGTGCAATACAGATACTTTAGTTTTACCTAATAATTCCACCGAAAAGTGATCGAAACAGTTGATAGAAAAAACAAAACATAAATATATTCATCCGTCTTGTTGATCTCTTAGCCGACCGACCGAAAACAGTTGGCAAAATGCGACATCTGATTCACTTGTCGCTTTCTCGATTATTCTTTCAAATGTGGTGCGAACTACTGGCCGAATGGACGACAACTTAAAAGGATATCGGTCATTCTGTTGACCTAACAGTTAATCAGTTCTGAAATTCGGACGCATCGCTTATCTCGACCGTTTATTATATAATAACTTAAAGATGGGATTAAAATGATTATATTCCTTGATACCCTGCTCTCAACATCTCCCAAAATCGCAAAAGATTTTTGCCGACGAAAGTCTTAATTTCTCTCGACGGGGAGGCAAGCGGTCACTGACGGGGGGCAATTGCCTCCTCCTGCACCCCCCCCCCCTCTGCCGCCGTCCCTGAATAAAGATTTTTTTATAGAAATTTTGAGCATTGATAGCTGACATTATATCGATGAAGAGATGATAAAATTTAAATCTCTGAATCTAATGATCTGATCATCTGTGAACTTCTAAATCTACTCTCAGTTTGAATGCATATAAATGCTGAATAATTTCCCTTTGATTTTAGGAACAGAGCAAAAATGTAAAAAGCATCAGTTTGTGACAGATGTTGATTAATATACAAATGCATCTTAATTATTTCTTTTCGACCAGAAAATATTTGCAAAATAGTCATGACTAATTCATTCCATTCCATTCTTAGTTTCTGTTTTTGAAATGTAATTTATAAACAGAGATTTGTTCATTTCAGAGGAGGTTCACAGAAGCATAGTTGTTTCACAAAACTTGATCGATGAACATGAAAGAATAGAATGTCTAAATCTTCGGTGCAAGTTTTATATATATTTATCGAAAATGTTTTTGAAATTGAGGTGCTTTTAGTAAATTGAGCGATTTTTATTGCAGTAATGTTGCAATTTTCTGATTAAAATAAATGGACAAAGCTATCTGCTACATTCGAAGAAGAAAAGAATTTATTTTTATTTTCAGTTCAAAAGGTTTGAGGATTTTATTGTATAATTTTTTTTAAATATGTTTTATCGTAGTGAAGAATGCACGTCTGAAAACTAATTTAAATTTCCGCATAAGTTAAAAGAGCAAAGTTTAAGCTTTGATTATTTCGTTTTATTTTTCTTGGAGTTATAAGAAAAGTCTGAAAATTTTGCTTATTATAAATAGAAAATAAATTGTATTATCTTCTTCTCTTCAATTTTGAAATAAAAATTTATATAAATCTCTATAAATTGTATTTCCGGCACCATTTACAAAGACGTGCACTGAGAGACTGTGCACCAATAAATAAAGAATTTTATCGAAATTCCTTATTAGCTGAGGCATAGACTAAGAAGAACAGTGAGAGACTGTTCACAGAATAATAAAGAAATTTTTTAAAAATATATGTATCGCTAGATTTCCGTTCTTTTTTACAATCATATCATCAGGAAAGTTTTTCACTGCAAGCTCTGCATCTGTTTTCTTGTGCTCGTCCGAATGAAAATAAATAAAACGAATTTTTATCGTGGTATTCTTTACTGACGCTCAGTCTATCAGAAGAACACTGAAAGATTGTTCATCGAATAATAAAGAAATTTATAAAAATTTATACATCACTCGGTTTCCGTTCTACAATCAGTATCTTCTGTAAAGTTTTTCACTGCAAGCTCTGCATCTGTTTTATTGTACTTGGTCGAATCAAAACGAATCATTTACTGTTCGATGAACCCAAAGACACTATTTTAACTGAGTAATTGTTTTGGAAAACTCAGATGAATTAAATGAAACTAAATGAGAAATGTTAGGAAACTAAATGAAGAAACGTAATTGAGAAATGTATATCAGAACATCATCTTTGTTTCTTATAAAATGAAAATACAGTGAAACTCCTCTACAATGGCCATCCTCTGTTCCCATGTAAAATTGGTTGCTCAAAGGGTTCATGTTTGGAAATGAACAAAATACGCATTTAAACGAGCCCTAATTCGTTATTTCCCATAAAGCGTATTTTAAGAATCATATAAAGTAAAATGTTCTTTGAAAATTTCTAATTTCTTTTGAAAGAAAAGACGCAATTTGCGTTTGCTTGGATCTTCGAGTTTTTTCGGAGAAAACTTTCTCATTTTTTTTATTTGGAAAAATATATACCTAATCACTTCGTCGGCAGTTATTGAGGATTGAGCAATAATATCATATATTTTTCCTAAAGTCTGCTAAACTGAAAGTTTCATTTGCTGATAGTCGCAACCCGCATTTGCTGATAGTCGCATATCAGCAGCTATTTTGTCAGAATTCGAATCATCGCCTGAAAGGCACAAATGTCCAACTTCGATAGAGGTCTAAGTTCACTTTTCGCTGCACATTGGGAAAGGAATGATTAATTTCGATCTGATTCCCGGTATTATGCATTTTTCGTTCTTTCTTTTCTCTTAATAAAAGGTCGAGGGTCAATAAGATGAAAGGAATGTGTTTCACTGAAGTTGAACGGGCGACCAACCCGGCCGCTCAGAGGTGTTTCAGTAGCCGTTAATAGAGGATTTTTCTAACATTATGTCTATGGGCCGAAATTTCCGTACCAAACTAAAGTGGTCGTTAAGAAGGATACCCACCTAGAGACGTTTTACCGTAAATAAATGTTATCCACTTCTGCATCATTATAAAGAACAACAAATTAATAGCCGGACCTACGAATGTTAATTAAATGACACCTACATTAGTATTTATGATTTTTACACGCCTTTATTTAACTTTATTTATTTCAAGCTTGCAAAGATGGAATTCTGTTTTCGAATTTTCACTCACTTCCTGATGTGCTAGAATTTTCAAATTTCATGCAAATTTCGTTCTCGATAACAATACATCTCTTTATTTTCAGAAATTGATTATTAATAATTTTATTAACTTAATTAGATTTTAATCCCATATGAGCGGCACACCTGGTAGGGGCTTCGAAAAAAATTGATAACAAAAGTCCTTAATTTTTATACTTATGAATTATAAAATAAAGACTAAAGAGTAAAAATGTAATTATAACTAATTTCTTTTTAATTAATTTTCTTGTAAAAATGTGTTTTTAAAATCTTTTATTAAATTTATCACTATGATAAAACAAGAAAAAGTCTCTCTGAAATCTTAATTATAGTTTTATTATTTAATGAAACGCCTTTTTCGATCGATATCAATATTGCTTTTGTTTCATATCAGTTAAATCTATGTTCTTCATGCTCTTCAAATTTCTTTGAGTAAGATATTTGAAACTTCTGGTTGAAATAGGTATTTAACCCGAAGTATTTTAGGAACCTTAAGACTTTTCTCTTCATTGTGCTCACTCCCCTCCTTAGTCTCTGTTCTGGAATTATTTCTAAAATTTAAAACTTTGATGTAAAAGTGGAAATAGTGCAAAATTAAATTAATACATTAGTTTAAGTTTAAACTTGCTGATAAAAGCATCGAAATAGTGTCTCTATACTTGATATGTTTCATAATTTAGTTGGTATCTTAGAGGAGTTTTATTTATAGAACATAACAAAAAATAGTATATGAGCATTTATTATTATAAGAATGTAACACGTCGAGAGGCTAAGACCATAAGACTATAAAAATACAATACGTCGCTTTTATTATTATTAGAGAAGAGATAATTTGAGAAACTCATCAACAAGAAAGATTTATCATTAACTTGTTACCGTTAGATTATTAAAAACCAACTAGAAAATTATTTTATCTAAGGCTTTATTCTCGGAATTGTATATATCTGATTAAATCGAGAACAATATTGAAAGAAAAATAAAGCAAAATAGAAATACTACTGCATTAAAATTTTTTTATCTGAGAAATTTAGATTTTCAGAGAAAAGGCAAAACAAAAACTTTTGACAAACTAAATTACAGCAACTATTTTTTTTTAATTGATTGATTGAATCACCACATTTTCAGACCATTTTCTTCAAATTTATGCAAATCCTTTTATCATTGACTTTTCTTTAAGAACGTCAAACGTGCCAAAAAGTGTTCAGCCATGCAAGATATTGTCTTGGAATTATGATTGCGATATATGCTTTGTATTCTGGATTTCGTATGCATCGTTATTGCCTGTTACAATTCACGTGTGGCTTAAAGAAGGTGTTGATTTTGAAGAAGTAGTCTTATTTTAAGAAAATCTATTTTGGGGTCGAAACGGATGAAAGGTATCCGTTTAATTCAAATCTCTTGAATGGATTTGATTGTTTCATAACAATGCCTCAGAGTAACGGATGATCGATAATTTAAAGGAACGTCATGGATTGTTTTTTCTTGAAATTAAAAAAAAATGTTATTTTGTCTTTTAATGACTGATATATTTGACTATAATATTATACATTATGTAGAGTTTCCAACAACGCATTCCGAAGTAGGATATTTTAAATTTCCTTTTTTTAGAACCCCTTTTAGGTTCCAAACAATATATGGTGACCTTTGCTCATTTTTTTATTTTCTCGTATACGAAGTATGGAAAGAAAAATTACTATAATCGTCAAAAAATTCGACCTTGCAATTTTGATTAATTTTCACGTTTTAGATCACCTGCAGACAAAAAAACCCTCCATTTTTAAAAATCTTGTCAGCCTCCCTGTCTGAACAAGAACTCAAAAGCATTACAAGCTAGAAAGACACAATTTGAATGTTGTCTTTGCGTCAAATTGCATATCTCAATAAAATTTTGGACAAAATCCTCCAACAGAAAGCATGAATATCCATGCTCATGTGAGTACGGTAATTCAGCAACGCATCAGGTTACACGAATATAATTTGTTCATTTGGTTTTATTCGTTGAATTGTAGATTTGTATCACATTTTAGACCGATTCCTTTGTTCGTTTGTATGACCATGTGTATGCGAACACGATAACCAAGAAACTCAACAAACTGGTTAAATTAAATTTTGTATGTATCCTTGACACCAAAATAGTGCATTTTTATCAAATGTTGGATTCAATCGACCAACAGGAAGCAGTCCAATCTGCATATTATATTCTATTCACTAAACTAAGAAGCCTAACACACAACCATTAAGTAAAATTAACATCTAGGTTCAGATCAAATTATAATTAGGCCAAAAGGTAAATAACCTCACGTATCGGAGATGGAGGACCACAGAGTCCATGCGCTCCGTGTATATCATTCATCACTGGCGCGCTTAACACACACAAAAAAACTTTTAATTGTATAGGGGAAAGTTGGGTAAAATCGGGTGCCTAAAACTCGAAGGCCTATTGCAGCTAAACTATTCGACACAGAGCTTGTCAAATTTCATTAAATTATTCATTGTTTAAGTATATCACAATATTTCACAATATATCTTTCAAGAAAATTCATAGTTTTGCTACTTTTTTACTTATGATATTTTTATGAAAAAAAGTCATACCACCCGGTTTTACCCCACTAGTGGGGTAAAACCGGGTACACATGTTAACTCTATGGGAAATTAAGAAAACTCAATTTTCAGAGGAAAGGTAGCATACATTTTTATTTTATATGACAATCTAAGAATATTAGTTACAAAATTCACATATAAAGCAGTTGTCTTCTTCCTCCGCGCCACTGCAACTTTCCTGGGCGCATATTTACAAACCCTACCCTGATAGAACTGAGGCTGGAAATCGGACAACATGATTGGCTCGCTTCGCCGAGAGCCTATGACGTCGTTTCTCTCGTACGGAAATTATAACAAAACAAGCGATTGAATGTGGACTTTGAATTAGTTTAGATTTCCGTTGCTTGGACTTCGCGAATTTTATTCTACGATACGCACCTACGTAGCAATTTTATTTAGTCTAGCGATCATCCTATTTTTCGTTTTATTATTATTGGCCTTAATAATAATAATTAATAATTTTACTATTATTTGGCATTAATTATAGTTAGATTAGTTGACTTTGAAGCATCAAATGAACTATTTTCACTGGGATGACGTCAAAAAAACCCAACAACAGTAACCTGTTAGTTAATACCCTTCAAACAAAGTTGTTATCATTAGACTTGTCATTAGTATAATTTCTTACAGTGTGGGATGTTTTATTTTTTATGATATTGTAAAAGATAATTTCATTTTTAAAAATATTACAACCCACGGAAGAATGTTTTCTGTGCTCAACTATGGGAAAACGGAGAAAAGCAGGACGACTCTTGTTTTGTTATGATTTCCGTACTCTACGTTCGAGAGCTGAAAACGACGTCACTGCCCTTCGTAGCCAATGGAATTTGCCGATTTCCTGCCTCAGTTCTATTAGGGTAGGTTTTGTAAATATGCTTCCTGGGCCCAGATAAGACAGTTTCTACATTGGATTAAACTTTCTCATTTATTTACATTATAAAATACATCATTAAAATATAAACAATCAACATCTGATGTTTTTTTATCGTCTTCATCGGAGGAATCATCATTACTGACTATCCCGGTCTTACGGCACTTGGAGTACCCGTTTTTATCCCGAGTGCAGAGGTTATAAAAAATGAAACAGAACCGCGAAAAAAATTGAACTAAATGTTTATTGTTTGATAGGTTATAAATCCTCAGTAAATGTATAATAAGCTGTATTAAATATAGTTTTTATAACTGTAATGATTATTAAACCAGGATGGTTTAAAATAAAACGAACATTAGAGAGTTGACGTCGTAGAACAAATAAACCTACACAGACACCGTGAATGCAACAGCTTCAACACGCCACTATGTCTGTTTCTTTTTCTTGACTAGTAGAGTGTAATTCAGTATCTGTCCTTTAGAAAGAAGAAACCAGAAGACAGAAGAAAGGAGCGCCAGAATCAAGGGTACCCGGTTTTACCCCACGCTCCCCTAAGTATACGAGAAGGCGAAGGGAGAACACTCCCGAACATAACTTTACTACCAGGGGCGGATTTAGACGTTTTTTCGCCCTAGGCCAATGTACAGAATTTTGCGCCACATTCAAAAAGTTGCGTTTGTACAGCACGTGGTTTACACAATGGGTAGAGGTGCTCGCCTCGTATCTCGAGAGCCTGAGGGGACCTCAAATCTAATTCGACGTGCATCGCTTTGCTATTCCAACTGCGAATTTGTGAGATTGGTTAGGAAAGAGGCCTCAAAACAGTTTTGCGTCTGTGACCTCATAATATCAAAATCCGCCACTGGGTTTACAATGCGTGTGTGCGAGAGAAATAGAAATGCTTTTTGCCTGTAACTGAGCAAGACAACTGTAGAGATAGAGAGAGTAAATGTACTGATCAAATGATTATTTCATGCATTTGGATATAAATTTAAAAATCAACTCTTTATATAGCCTACTAAAATAGTTCTGAAAATTATTTGAAAATTTCCGTATTTTCTTAATTTGGTTGTATAATGTTTTCTGTATATGTGTCCCCCTGACTTGCCAAAGTTGGCCCTATGGGAAATTCGGTCCTATTTACTACAAATTACATCCAATAACAATTTTTGCTGTTCATATCCACCAAAATATACATATACATTCCTAATCTGTTTTCAAAAGTATACTTCATCACAAATCTCACAGTTGCACTTGTTTTTATCTTTCCTATTATTCTATCCGGCTTTCGACTGTTCAAGAAACTCATATTTTGAGAAATTAAAGCCATTCGTCACTGTTTTTCTCCTGATCTGTTATTACCCCAAGCCGCAAAGATGGGGAAAATGCCCGCGCTTTTAATAGGCTTGTCTTTTCTTCTTGTCCAGTGAACCGCTGACCTTCCACCAACAGTTGGAGGCAATTACAACCGAATTTCGGGGCTCGGGTCCGGATGTGGAAAATTATTTCGATGAAATCGGAGCGTAACACCTGAGAGACGTTGTCCTTGAAAGGGTACCAACTTCGACGAGCCGGTTTTGGAGAATTCTGGCGAAGCTAGTTGTGGGTATTTCCGTATATCGCTCTCGGGATGGAAACAAAAAAGAATGTTCCAGCTGCAATATGCTGTGTTACGGTGATAGTTTTTGTTTTGGAAAGCGTGCTGTGTTGAATTGCAACGTCTTTTCCGAATATTATACACATCTGAGCGAAACTTGTTATTTTTTCCAAACCGAAAGGAATGTGGGGTTTTCTCTAGTTTGTTATATTAATGTGATTTTTAGCGTTTCGCCTTCGGTTGCAAATAATATTTCTGTCACAAAGGATTATGGAAAGAATCCTTGTGTGCTTTCAAAAGTTAATCCAGCACTGCACTATTTTTTTGATTAAGAATTTGCAAAACTATATAAATAAATGAAAGAAGCATAGGAAAAATAATTCAAAAGCATTTACGAACTAAATTTTTAAATAAAATTAATTAATTAAAAAAATCGTTTAATTAACTTTTGTTTCATTAAAAACTTGCCTTCGTCAAGTCAAAAATGTAGTAAGTTAATGATCTTATTAATTTAATAAAAAAATAAAAAATAATAGTGGCGCAAATAATCACTGCGCAATGTAGGGTTAAAGCTAACGACATACGTAACTTCAACCCTACCCTATGATATAGATTAACACTGGGTAAATATTTTTGAATGACAACTATTTAACCCTATATTATAATGTTACATTGATTTTATGGAGGTCTTTAGTTAGAAATATGACTTAAAAAATTATGAAATAGAAATATTTATAACTTCTTAATCAATAAGCACCTAAAATTTTTTTTAAAAATGTAAAAGACGGAATGGTGAATTTGGAATAATTTGTAGTTAAGAAAATAATTTAAAGAAGAAAAGTTCATTCTTTGAATGCTTTATTTATTTAAAATTTAGAAAGTATTTCATGTCAGAAAAATTCGAAACAAAAGTAAGCAAAAAGATTTATGTATAAGGTAACAAAAGACATATTATGCTATGAACTTCAGCATATTTTCGCATGACTCACGAGGTTCATTAGCTTGGAATGAACGTGTAAAACATTGTTTCATTTGAAGCATTTATATTTCTTTTATTTGTTAATTGCTTCTAATTTTTGATTCTGCAAGATGCCATACTTTTATAAGATGTATAGTAAAGAAGATAGCTTTTTTCTTAAGGAAAAAAATATTGTGCTTTTTGTGATCTCAAATAACTTCCACTATCACTGGCATAGTTATATTTTTGATCATAAATAACGAAGTTCATTATTTATTTGGGTATTATATTCGTATGTTAATAATATTATATGTATATGTAAGATAAAAAATACACCTGTGAATGGTGAATAAAAAGCCTTGTCATGTTCTTGATTAAGGAGCTCTCATGTGTTTCGACCTTCAGATTTGTATGATACAAAAAACAAACAACCCAAACCTTTTTTGTCAATATACGAGAAAAAATATTTTCTTTTTTGTTTATATTTGAAGCAAGTTGAAAACAAACTAGCTTTTCGGGAAAATTAGAAAGAGTGTTCTTACGAAAGCACTGTTTTTGTTACGCTGGTTATGTTACTTGCTTATTCCATGGTAGCATCTTTTTGAAAATTTATTGAAAAATTGCTCAAAATCAGTTATTTGCTTGGGAATTTTGTTTGAAATTGATTATTGTCCTAAAAAATCTTCCAAAAATTTAAAAAGAATTAATTTGCACTTATGTTCATCCCTTATTCTAAATATTTGTTCTATCACATTCAAAGATAGAGAATAATTAACAATTGACTTTAAACTATGTTATTATAGATATACCGAATAAAATTTTAATATGCATTGTATATTATGTTAAATTATTTGTATTTATTTCTTGTCAAATTTATTTTTTATTGTGCTGGCTGCAAGGAAAAGGAGAAATTTAATATTTTTATATAAAACCCCTACATTTGCACAATCTAAACCAATACAAAAAAGTGTTTTCAGATATTAATAATTTATAGTTTATTTCAGGAGCCTAATAGAACTAAACTTATTAATACATGTAAAATAAATGTTTTTAATTTGCAGTTTATATTTTTGTATACTTGAGTAGGGGAAGATTCTCGAGTTCGAACCACCTACACATTATTGAGTGTACAGTGACAGAGAAGTAATTTTAATAAAAAAAGGATAGAATATTTTGTGGTTTATTTAGCTTCAAAATAATGTAATTAACCTTTTAAGAAATAAATTCTTAATAGTAAAAGAAATGGTATACTAAATGTATATCATCGGTCCAATTAAAGAAACTGGTTTTCCAAATTTCACCACTAAATTCTTTAAGCTCAATTAAAGGAAAAGTATCTTTTGATTCTCAAATTCACATGGGCACGAATTGTATGAACCCAAGTATGACATTTTATGCATTCTGACAATTCTTCTTCCCTTTATTTCCTCAAATATGATACAAAACGAAGTAGCCTTAGTTTTTATTCTTTCTGAATACGCATTTGATGTCTTTAATGTCCTCTTTTGTGGTGTTGTTGCTGAAGCTTATTCCGCTTTCAATTTAAGAGGGCTGATAGTTATTATAAAGGATTTCTTTCGATTTGGCTAGTCCAATTCAGGAAACTGTTTACTATCTAATCTGATCAACTTATGGATAAAGAGCAACAAAAACAAAAAAAAATCACCTAAACATATTTTTAAACTATTGTAATAAAATTATTTTAGTCAGTTTTAGCCAAACAAACTTACTTTCTCTCTGGGGATATAAAAGAATATTTTGCTATTTATTTTAAAACAATACAAGAACTATTAGTCTAGAAAATACGCTCAAAAGTACATATCCCATCATCTCACCTAAAAGATTATATTTCAAGATATTAATAAATACTTAATTTTATGGTCACTGTCCTTTTACCTTTATTCTATAAGTTGCAAGAATTGTTTCAACAGTTGTGGTTACTTGAATAGAAATCAAAGCCAAAGATCTTTTGTAAGTAACTGAAAACAGGAATATTAAATCAAGGACAACTTTATACCCACACATTATTTTAACACCCAGGAAACCAACAGTTAATCGGATTTCAATGCGCAATAATTTTAAATATACAAAAATTGAACTATTTCCAAACCTTACGCACTTTCTACCTAAATCTGTATTTTATTCTCTTAATCTGGAAAAAATTATATCTCTCGGTGGCGATTTTCATGTCCAGCAAGCGAAACCTACGCAAGCTGGGGCTATTTTATTTTATGTGTGAAAACAAAAGCAACCCAACGTTCGTCAGGGCGAAACGAGTTTTCTGACGTACTTGAAGTAGATATCCTGGGGCTATGGTTTTTTTGACGTCAGCTGTAAGTGAGGTAGACGGAAACTTAAAAACATTGGTCCGTAGAAGCTATTATTTAGGGATCGACGACTCATGAAGAGTTTATTTATTTCCGATCAAAGGCCTTTAATAATAAGTACTTTTTATTTTTAAGACTATTTAATTTAAGCTCATAAATAAATTTGATGTCTGGCGAAAACATCCGTGTTGGGACGGATTTTATTTTGCTTCATAAGACGAAATAACAAACAAAGCTTCTGACGTGCGAGTTTTAAAAACTGAGTATTTCGGGTATTTTTCGTGAAAGCATGTTTTGAAATACTAATCTATATCACAACGAGTCGAACTTCGCTTTTTCAGACAGCATACGACATATGTATATTTGCCAAGATGTCAATGTAAACATTTTTTCAATAGAATTTGTTCCTTCTACCATTTAGCATTTCTTCGCAGGTGTTTAAAAATAAGAAAGGAACTAGATTTGATTTTTTAAGGGCGCGAAGCTGTTCATATTACCAGTAAATGTTAAATTCTAGAAAGAGAGCGTCTAATTATGGATGGGACGTTTCTTAACCTCAAAGATGGAAATACCTTTATTCTGGAATCAATTAGATGAGAAATATCTGGTTGATTTAAGAGGCACAGATAAAAAAAATATCACACACACAAACATACACAAATATTTATAAATTATATTTCATATTTTATTAAAATATTTTCATAAATTGTATTCCATTTTTGTTTAAAATATTTTTTAAAATCATGTTACAACTTTTTAAATCTCACTACAAAATATGCAATGTAATAATTAAATATGCAATGTAATAATTAAATATGCAATGTTCGTCAGATGTTTCTTTCTTTCTTTTTTCTTGCTTTCTATTTCAAAATAAAACTTTTAGTAAAAAGTATTAGCTTACGGCATTTCTTGACAGCACATAGGTTTGGTGTGAAATTTTGAAGAATGAGTTGAGTTAAGTCATTCATTCGGTTTTTCACTTTAACATTGCTTAAAGATGCGTAAAATTAGAATTTTTCTCTCTATTGTCTATGATGTCGCTTCATCGTGGACTATAATTTCATAAAAATCAACATATCTTATTTCCATTTCTGATAATGGTGATGCATCACCACTCTTCATATGCATAAAACTTATAAAAACTTCCTTGTTGATTAGAAATTAGAGACAATTCTTTTATTAAAAAAGTTTCACAGCTTCTTACAGAAATGAATGACGCAAATCTTCCATTACAATGACGTCATATTCTTTTTTAAAGATAATCAGATTGTGTTAATTTGCAAAAAAAAAAGAAAAAAATGCAGGTGTTTATTATCACCAAGGGAAATAATTAATGAGTCAGTGAACATTCTTGTAATACGATGTAATGGATGGATAGTATTATTTTCTAATCTCTTTTGAAACTATTTTCAGATGTTATCATTAAAAAACAAAAGTCATTTTAAATGTATTTCTGAATTTAAAAACCTTCGAACTAATCCGGAGCAGAAGACATTAACATGATGTAGACGATACCAATAATCTACTTTCGAAGAGGGATTGAAAAGATAGTTCCTGGAATTACAGTTTGAAATAGGCATTCGGTGGAAATCTATACAGTTACTTATGCACAAAATAATCTACTGGAACTCTTGAGTCTGTTTCTGGTAAGTGCAATTTTAATTCATTTACTTATTTTATTTTATAACTAGCAGCACACGCACGGCGTTACCCGTGATATGGTTATTATCATGTTTGTTCTCGGAACCTGAAAACATTTAAGAGGTTTTTCGCGTAGGTCATGGCATCTAGAGTAACCTCGCTCATGTATCTGGAACCTAGGATCTATTTTATTGATACGATTATTAAAAAAAATGCAATGGAGAAATGAGTGTGAAAAAACACTCAAAAAACCCACAAAATATTAAATAAAAAATTTTCTAGATCGCATTTAAAAAATTGGGCTTTGTGGTGCATTCATTCACCATTAGTACTACCTGTGTGCCAAATTTCAGGCCTGTAAGTGTAATATTTTAGATCTAAGCATCCCATGTACTCTCTCTCTCTCTCTCTCTCTCACACACACACACGCACACGCACACACACCCACACCCACACGCGCGCGCACTGCCTTTTATATATAGACAGATTATTAAAACAAAAGTTTTTAATTTTAACTGCTCAAACACATTCAATAGAAGCAGATAACAAAACAACAAGCAACCTTTCTTTATTTTTAGACAAATTTAATTTAAATGCTTAGTAACAATTATCTTATAAGGGCTAATGCGTATATCATAAAATCTAAGTTTCACATATAATATTTTTAAATTTAAATATATTTAATTGATAAACACTAATGAAATTCAAATATATAATTTATGCAGACATTAAAAATAAGAAGAATGGTAAATAATTTCGCCTCAGTTATAACTTATAATTTTCACCTTTTTGGATCATCATTTGTCTTTAGATTAAATTTTATCTGTTTATAATTTCACGATGTGTGTGTGTTGTTATTGTTTTTGTGGTTTATTGTTTTTCTCCATTTCGAATAGCAGTTAGACACATGTATACTTTTATACAAGTGTATTTCTTTCGAAATTTTCCAAAATTAATCTCAACGACACCAGGCCCGGTTCTGCCGGTCGTGGAAAGCGTGCATGCACGAAGCCGGCCACACATAAGGGCCGCCGCGGTTCTCTGAAAAAACGTAGGCTCGGCGCGGGGCTCATTTTTCTCCTGCCGACTGTTGGTAACTTGCTTCGAAGAGAAACGGGCAAGTCACAACACATGAATTGTGAGGCTCTAGCACGCAACACATCAATCAAAAATTTATTTAGTGTTCACTGCTCCATCTTTGTTATTTTCAAAAGCGCCAAAATGAAAGTTAATAAGACCTCTAAAATTGCAATTAAAGGAGGTAATGATAAGTTTAAATATGCCAAAAACAAAAGAGAGAGATTTCCAGAAATATAAAAACTAAAGTTGCAGCATATTCTTTAATTGCCTACGTCCGGTTTTAAGTTTATTTCTGTACATCAGATGCAAACTAATATCAGTTACAAGTTTAACATTGTATAGGAGAGCCAGAAAGAAGTTCCACTGCGCAATATATCGCTTGCTATATAAATTTTTTGATAGCGGGTTTTTTTTTGGCTTATAGTTTCGACACTTTACCCATCCGAAAATACGGTCTTACCCTATTAGCACAAGATATTGCACGATATCTCTGCGACGTTGTCCGGTATTCTGAATGCCGTACAATATCGTGAAGATATCGTAACAATATTGTACAGCGTCTTGTGTTATTAGGGAATAATGCAAATACGATAAAAACATAAAAATCAGCAAAATCGGACAAGCAATAGGTTACCCATGAGATACAGATTTATTCAAATTGATTATGGGTTCATATTCTTACAAACATTAGGGGGAGTTGGAACCCTAAGTCAGTTAACCCTAACCCTGTTACTTCTATGTACCTTTTCTCAAAATCTGTTATAGATTAATGTGTGAAATTTTTATGCGAGTAAAATATATCTTTCTCATTATACTAAAATGATTCTTAAAAAAATTGAAAAAATTATTTTTTTACAAATTTTATGTGTCAAAACAAAAAATGTTAAATTGGCCACTTCGATGCACCTTTTCTCAAAATCTGTTATAGATACGTGTTTTAAATTTATTATAGAAGTAAAGTACACCTTTCTCATTATACTGAATTGAGCTTTTGGTTAAATTATAGTTTTTTTATAAATTTACAAAATATTTAAATAGACATAGTGAAATGTTACCCTATTTTGACACAAAAAATTGTAAAAAATAAAGATCGATAATTTTTATTTAAAGTTGAATTTTACTCAACAATTGTGGATATTGCTCTGGATTCCATTAAAGAAAGGGTTAACTCCTTAAACAAATGTAACATATTATTTAAATTTCTAGCTGAATTCAAGAATATGTCCGAAGATAACCTTAAAAAATCTTGTGCAGATTTTGATATTTCGTTACAAGTTTTTAATGGCGATTAATTATCTAGAGATGGCGACGCTGATGACTTGTAAATGAATTAATGATGTACGAAATAATTAATGATGACATTACTGATCCTTTAAAGCATCTGGAATTTATTGAAGCATTATAATTTAATTACATCATTTTCCAACTTTTTGGTAGCCTCAAGAATATATTTAATTGTGCCAGTCACAGTTACAACAGGCCAAAGAAGTTTTTTCCGCTAAACTGAAAAAAATTCAGTCTTATGATCGTTGATGTTTCAAGAGAGATTGTTTAATTTAAGTTTAATTGCAATAGAGAAGATTTGTCAAAAGAAATTAACTTAGATTGCATCATTGACGAGTTTGCTAGTAAAAAAGCAAGGACAGTACGATTTTAATTTGAAATTTTACTTTGTGGAATAATTATAAATCATGTAATTTAATGATAAATGGTTACTTTTCAAATTATTTGACTATATTTTGCCGATTTACGAGATTATCAGGTGATGTCTTTTTCAATAAAATTAAATCTGTAATGGGCACTCGCCTTATATTCAGAATTTTGCTGTGCCAATTAACCAATGTACCAATGTGTACCAATTAAATTTGTTGCCGATTCGCTTAAACGTGTAAGTCAAGTTTTCTTCTACCTACTTAGAAATTATCTTTACTTTTTTTGACATTAGGGAAATTTCGAAAATTTTTAATTCGAAATACACTTGTTTAGAAAACGAGTGAAAATATTATAGAGTGAGGGGGCAGCTGATATCAAATGGCACTATAGCGGGCTCGCCTCTAGAATCGGGCCTGCTGATGCAGATGGGAAGTATTTGTCACAAAAGATGCGTTTATCATGAATTGATTTTGCAAATCATGCAGATTTTTTTCCTCTTTTCAGAAAATTTGGGTACATAGACAATTAGATAAGGCGTTTTACATTACAAGGCAGTTTTGAAAATTGATTGAATTTAATTGAATTTCAAAAATTTTAAATGTCTTTTTAGTTAGCAAAAAATCTTTGAATACTCTTGACATTTTAAAAGTAGCTTTCAACTATTGGTTTTAAAAGACCGGACATTTCGGATTAACTGTTTTAGTAATATAAGTGGAATGTAATTCCGACAATCTCTCAAAACCATCTAATAGCCTATACCAATTTATGTCAATAATATAAGATAGAGAAAACTTCCAAGTTAACTTTTAAGAAATATTGGTTCATATTAATCTGAGTTGAAAGAAAAACGTCATTATATTTACTTTCTTTGCTTTCTATATGGTTCTGCCGCAATATAATGCTTGCTAGGAAGCTTTCTTTTTTTCAAGGGTATAATTTATGCATTATTTAGACAGCATGAATGCCTTAAAGACTCTAGAAATTTCGTAGTTGCATTAAATATATAGTCCTTTGCTAGTTAAGAGCGATTCAGATCAGAGATTTTGATATCATATTTTGCTGGATCTCTTTATGGAATAACCGGAAGTCTAATTAGATAATGAAGCCTGCAATAGATGCTTCTTACCTTTGAGAGAAGAGCATACGTTAATATTTTAAACACGTATGCACGGTGTATCTATTCTGCGTAACAAGGCTATTGGAATTAGAAGGCGCAAAACAAGTTTCATTTCAATAAATTATTGATTAGCTCGGAGCCTTTTTCTCTCAGTATGAGAGGCCGATGTGAAATTAACCAGACTTCCCTTCAGCCGTGCCCTTATTACTCATAAATAATTTTTGTTTGGTATGAGGATACCATTGCGCTCACCCTGTTGCACTGATCTTATAATTTTCAGCATTTTGACTGAATGCCTTACCTTTAGTTCCTATCGTGTGTACATTTTAATTCAACATCATTACGGATTCAAGTCTTGGTGGCGGAATAGCTCTACCCACATTTAAAGTTTCTAAATCTTCACAAACTCCATTTTATGCAAATATCTTATTTTTATAGATTTTTTGTGAAGAACTTTATCTTAAAGTTAATTAACTTTGTCTTTCTTTTTTAAGTTTTTATGATAACTTCCTATAACTCAGGAATTTCTCTTGACATAATCCATTTTACTACCTTTTAAATTGATGGAAAACCTTTACTTTCAACATTTTTTTTATTGAGTTGTACTGAGCCTACATTCGTACTATATGTTTTGGAGCACCATAGTCAATCCTAACTGTTGCGTTAAAAATGTCCAAATTCCAATTACTTGCCATATTGCAATAAAGCATGAGAAGCACAGAGAGAGGCAAAACCTATAATTTTCTTCTCCCAGAGTGTAAGAAAGTATCCAGAAAGAAAGAAGTATACTACCGAATTTATACCCAAACAAAGCACTGATTCAAGCAATTTCACAAAAAAGAAAGTATATAACTAAATATATAAAGTTCACTAATGATGAAAACATTAATATTTAAAAACTCCAGACTTGAGGGAATCAGTTTCAATTTTGGTAGACAGAGAATTTTGTTTGTATAATTTGAAAAAAAAATAATAATTTGCTAATGATAAATTGGATTGAGATGTATTGTTGCTTATAAATGTCATTGGACTGTCGCTGAAATTGTTATATGATCTTACTTATTAAAGTCTTTCAAAAGAATGTTTGTATGACAGAAGAAATAATAGATGTTATGTAAGAACGAAATACTTGCATGACTAAGTAATGGCCAAGAAATGGAGAATTTATGGGCAATTGTTTGGAAAAAAGAATGGAGGAAGTAAACACATAACAGTGAAATTTTAATGAATCAGTCAATAAAACTGGACAACGTGAAACTGTAAAAAATTTGCTTTAAAAATTTCATAAAGGCATCTCGAATAGTATGGAGTTGAGCAGGCTCATAAATTCATGTAGCAAATTAGGTCAGAATATAAGCCGTTATATTTTTAGAAAATATATTGATTTCCATAATTAATACAATATTTTTCATTAATTTCTTCTAAACTGTTTTCTTAGTACGATCTATACTGTTATTTTCAGTTCATTCAGTAGAATCCGCTTTAATTTTTGGGATAAAGTGCCAAAATTAACTCCTGCTAACTCAGGATTGACCATGAGACAACAACATCAAATGACGCTACAGCGCATCATCGGTAGCGAATGTGTTACATCTACTTTTACCAAAACTGTGCTTCGATAAACTGTAATAAGTCTTTAGATTGTTAAGTAAACATCTAGAAGACATTTCGGGAAGGTTGAAGGAACTACATAAAGAATATTCGCAAATTCATCTATTTATAAAAGAGCAATTTTTTTAGATGTATGTTCGATTTTTTCTGTTCTTTATGCACGCCTTGATTTTACCGGGACGAAATTTGGCGCAGCGATTTATTAGCACAAGAGGGAACTAATGCCGTAAACAATTTTTTAAAATTCAAACTAAAATTTTATTTATTTAATTTTAATTGGTAAATTTGGGCCTTTTTTTGCCGATTTTCGCGAATTTTCTTTTTATTCATTAAGAAAAGTTATACTTCTGGTGTTTTAATTTATAAGTTTTCGCATTTTTTCTCTTTTTTTTAGTCTTTTGATGTTTTTTTATTATTTATTTTTCTTTAAATATTATTCTTTTTGAGCCGTATTAAAGGAAGTTGGTTCTTGCATTCCCCTCCCCCAATCTTATTTTATTTTTTCATTTATTTCTCTTCAAATATTACTCTTTTCTGAGACGTAATAGAGTAAGTTGGTTGGAATAAAAAGCTTCATTTTGAAGTTGAAATTTTGTTTAATTGATTGTCTATATATTTGGAGGAAAAGAAAAGCCGGAGGGGGGGGGCATATGAAAATATTTGAATCCCGAGCAACGAGGGGTTATCAGCTAGTTTGCACACTGGTGTGCAAAAATTAAGGACCATTTTGTAAAATGCTAGAAATTTGCAATTAATACAAAAACTATGATTTGAAATCAGTTCTGGAGAATCGTGTGATATTCAATCGAGTATCATACACATTTTACAGTGAAGATTCGGTCACGAGGGCAATTAGGTGGGCGACCAGAAAGTGATGAAGACGGAAAGTGATTTTGACTCATCCCGTTTCACAGAAGGCTGATAACGAGATGAAACTTTCATCAATGATTATGTTTGATGTGATTAATATTTAAATGCATTATCTTAAACGTAGAACAAATTTTCTGAAAGATATAAAGGTTTCTTACCAAAATCCAAAATTTTTCAGCTTGTTTTTTGCTTTTAACATGCAGAGTTTTCATTCAAATTATACGAGATTTTCAGAACACTTGACAATGTGCTGCAATAGTATCGCATTAAAATTTGAAGTAAATATGTTGAATATTAGAGGAAATTTGAGTGTTTGTACTAAATAATTTTTTACTGCGCATGTGCGAGACGCACAGCGGAATTTTTCTTTTATAACTTCAAAGCCAGATATATAGAGCAACTTATAAAAAGATTTCATTTGAATCCCGTTAATTTACAGAAAGCTGACGGCATATCAGTGAGGTGAATTGAAATTTCTCTTTGAGAGAAGCTAAGTGGTGAGGATTCTTGCACTAACTGATATTTTTTAAATTTGAATCTTCGAATGGTATTCGAAGAAATGCAATTTAAATAATGACTTTAATTTATAAGTGTACATGGGTATTCAAGATATTCAACTTTCCTAAAATTCAATGATATTGTTGGAAGATTCAAGTTTCGAGAGTATCAATTTTTGGAAAAACCCTCATCACTTAGCTTCTCTCAAAGAAAAATTTAAAATCACCTCACTGAAATTCCAACAACTTCCTGAATTTTAATGAGATTCAGATGAAATCTTTTTATAAGTTGCTCTATATATCTGGCTTTGAAGTTATAAAAGAAAATTTCCGCTGCTTTCCACACATGCACAGCAAAAAATTATTTAGTGCAAACACTCATATTTCCTCTAATATTCAACGTATTTATTTCAAATTTTAATGCAACTTATAATACTTATAATACTTCTGAAACAACTTTCATACAATTTGGTTGAAAACTATACAAATTATAAGGAAAAAAAAACATGAGGAAAAATTTGGGATTTTTTAAAGAAACCTTTATATCTTCTCGAATATTTATGCCATGTTTACGAAAATGCGTGTAAATATTCTGTACATCAAACATAATCATTGATGAGAGTTTCATCTCGTTATCAGCCTTCTGTGAAATGGGATGAGTCGAAATCCCTTTTCGTCTTCATCATTTGTTCACGTTCATCATTTCTTCATATTCGCGGTAGAGACGGTATCTAGACTCGATGTCAACATAGACTGATAGCCCAGGTGCAGCTTTATAATGCTTGTACAATGGGGAGAGCAATATCCCGACGACAGAAGATAATATTGTCTGAGAAACTTTGTAATGGAAGAGACATTTGGGCTCAGTACTATTATTAATTGTCTCTGTCGTCGACCAGTCATAATTCATTGCAAAAGAGCTTTTGTCTAGGACTGGTTTTTCTTTCGAGAGAAAAAAAACCAAAATAAAATTCTGTAGGTGCCAGCTGAGCCTTTTATACGATCTCTTACATTTCGAGGCCAGATATTATTTATTTTTAAATCTAACTTCATTACAAATTTTTATCACGCCTCATTGAATAATCTTTATTCAATAACGTATTAAAGGAAATACAGAGGATAAAATAAATAAATAATTAAAATTTAAGGACAATATGTAGACTTTTACAAGAAGAGGGAAAAGGAAGCGATACTACAATTACGCAATTCAAAAATCAAAATGAAGATAAAATGAGCTTGTAATTAATGTAAATAAATAATTTTTATATCGGATTTGCATAACACCGGTTAATTGGATCTGAAACCCATGTTAAAAGGTCTTTTTTATTAGCTTTTTCAATTGAATTCCTATAATTATGCTCCAAATATTTTGAAAACTCTGAAGCAGCATTTTCATGATTTCCATATCTTGTTTCAAATTCTGATATAGTTACATATAAGAATTTCTTTTTAGTCCTACATGTGGAGAAGTAATAAAATATTCCCATTGATTTATTGCTCGCAGTTTTATGATTCTGCTCGAAGTCTTAAATTACTTTTTAGACAATAGCAACTTTATTTCTTTTTGAAAGAGATTAGTAGATTGTGTTTTGCAATTTTTATCAAAACTTGTAAAGCGAAAACTAATAAAAAATATTTAAACTTCTATAGATAATGTACTGAAAAAATCAATTAAAAGTATTGAAGGTTAGAAATTACAGAAATGTAGTACAGTTTGTCGAATATCCAATAAAAACGAACATTCATTGTGAAGAATATATTTACTCATTTTTTCTCAATGAAATGAAAATGGTGATTCAGACACAGAAACTGCACATTATGTATATAATCACAGAGATAATTTTGGACAATATTTACAACCGAAAAAGAGAAAAATCATGCTTCTAGTGCAGAGGTTCCCAACGGTTTTTCCCATGTGTGCCCCTTGATTAGTCTTTTTATTTTCGCTTACCCTCTTCTGTCATGTCCGTCTATGCAAAGCTTTATCAATAATGCTAAGGGCTTAGGTAAGCTTAAGAGTCAAATGACTCGAATTAATAGCATTTTCAGGACTTATTTTTGATTTTACATTCTATTTCATTTTAACAATAGTATTAGTGAAAAGAAATGAAACCAGGATTGTAATAGTATCACATTAACTTATAAGGATAGCTAAAAATTACACTTCCTTTCACTTTCTTTTTTCCTTATTTTGAGGGTTGGCTTTAGGACTTGCATAACTTTCGATTTTACTTTTCACACGAACTTGGGAAAACAATATTCTGTAAATTTTTAATCCCATATATTTTCTTGTGTCCACCATTACTGACTTTGAATTCGCTTACACCAAACTGGTCCTTCGCGCACCCCCAGGGGTACGCATATCAGAGGTTGGGAACCTCTGCTCTAGTGTGATAATGACTTATAACGAATAGATCTCTAATCTAATTAATTGTTTCCTATTAGTAAATCGTAAGCAGCTTTATATTTTATTGCACTGAAAGAAAGGCTAGAGATTGTTTAACCAAAATACATATATTTTATCGTAAGAAATTTGCACTTTCATAAATCTGATGAAGCACATGAATATTGTGCATTCAGTGAATTTCATTTTTATTATTTGGCCATTTGTTGAAAAGTTAAAGCACTTTGCAGAAGCTTTGAAAATGATTGCAACTTACACTTGCATTCTTCTAAAGCCCCTGGAACAAAAACCGGAAGGACCTGTTTGGGTGGCCAAAAGTGTAATAAAGAGAAAAAAAATACACAATAAAGGAATATAATGATAATAAATTTAAACATTACGATAATAAAATAGAAATTAAGATAGAAAAAATAAAAACGAAAAAATAATTATATATACAATTATTGCAGATGAAAGTTTATTCTATAGTTTTTTGTGAAAGAAGATCGTCTACGATCGTCTTCCTCAATCGTGGTCTCAAAATAGTGTGATTGGAAGACCAGAGTCATTGTGTTGTATTATATGATAGGAGGATTTTGTAGATATGTATAGTTAGGGCTCATAATCTGTTCTGCTCTGGTGGGCTTGTTGGATATATATGAAAGAAGCTGATGATATACCTTTATTATGAGAAGTCACTGCATAGCAGAATTTCGTTATTTATCAAGAATGTCATTAATTGTCTGATTTTTGTTCTGGACATTTTATAAGTGAACACTCTTCTCTATGTCCACTTTTGGTGTTTGTTCACACACACAGCGATGAGGGGTTTAGCGAAGCGCACGGCCTCAGTTAAGGGTCTCCATCTTCGCTCCTGATGAATGGAATCTATATGGTGTTTGTTTCCTCAGATGGAAGCGAATAGTTAAGGATAGGCAGTAATGAAGTCCAGTGGGCCTCCGAAATCACTACATCAGAATTGGTCTATTGGACTGAGGTTAACCTCTTAAGATGCTAGAAAAACGGAATGTATTCCCAAGCGAATTTAATTTCATGCCTTTACCATGAGTTGCATTATAATCTGGCCTTTGAGAGGAGGCTCCGGGATTTTCAGGATGTGGGTGCTGGATAATGTAGTGAGGCTCCTTCTGAGGTTTATCGTTTAGCCTGACTTTTCTCTGTCTCATTTCCTTGATGTGCAACGTAAACTTTAAGCCATATGAGGAGCAGCATTTATTTGTTAGAAGCATCAGTTGGATTGATTCCGTTATTCTGTTTGAATGTTTTTTAGAATTTCAAGGTGCAAAGGTTAGACCTTTAATCTCTCCATATTCGTATTTGTGTAGTTTGGTATCCTTTCAATTCTAGTACTGTTAAAGAGAAATGAGTTTGACCTGGAAGACAGAATTATCTATTGAGTTTTATCATTCACTGTCAGTTTTCACAAAAGGAACAGAGGTGATTCTTTTGTTGACGTCTTTAGATACACCTTTAAAGAACTAAATTACAACTGCAGATTGGACTATGTTCTTAATCATTGAACATGTTGAAGCGAGTTTATTGATGCAAAACCGAAGAAAAACTTGCAGGTGAATTCATTAGTTACTTGATTTAGGACTCCTTTTCTTCACTTCGATTTCATCTTCCCTCTTCCGCTCAATGTCAAAAGGTTTATTTACAATCGCATACCTTCTGTCTATACTTCAAATCATGTTGCTAGGCAAAGTATAAAATAATATGTGCCCTTGCCCCGATAATAGGCAAGTATTTTCATCAAAGTGAAACTGTTATCACCTATGGCGTAATATCCTTCTCGTGTTCACTAAGGCGTGAGAAGTGCGAAAAAGCAACACTTGAAGTACCAAATTTAGCGTTCGCTAAACCTTGCACATCTCATTAACTCCAATTACTGTTATGTGCAACACTGTCTCGTGAACTGACGAGGTACGTCGCGGTTATAACATCATAATTAGTTAAATGATCTTTCTCTCAAGTTTATTGATACGCGTGCGCAGTCAAGCATATATCTAACGTCCGATCTCTTGACCGAATTTTTCTATGGCATGTTGCTGATTTTACTCTTCGGGGAACAATGAAGATAGTGATTGATATGAACTGGAAATACAAATTAAGTGTTAATTAAGAAATGGTCATATTTCATTGCAAGAACGCATTTAAATATTTACAAGGCCATATTTATTAATTAACTTAAAAACTAACCCTTATCCGCTTTGCATTCCAAGTGTTTTGTGAATTATATTCAATTAAACTATTTAATATTGTTCAATTTAAACATAGATATTAATGTATGTATACTATTCAGTAAATTAAATAGATAGTAAAAGTCTCATGTCAAAAGTTTTCTTTTTATCTCTCTGAACCCAGCTAGAATGAGACTGTTAAACTTTCAATCTGTTCGTGGATATGAAAGCAAGATAATTCGAATATTGAAAGAGATAGATGCAATTTGCTATGCCGTTATTTCACCAAAAATGTAGATCTTTATCAAATTTTGGGGTAAATAAGTCCAAGGGAAATTATTTGACTGTCTGTCTTTTTGTTTGTAACACGATAATTCAAAAATAAAACTAACTAGATTAACGAAATCTGACGTGTGGTCATGAAAATATAATTGTAGACATCGTATGTTGGAATAAGTAAGTCAAAGGGTGTGCTGTTTATCCGCGTGTATGTGAACACTGTAACGCAAAACTGACGTGACCTAAAAGAATGAAATTTAGTATGTGGTCTTCACGCTAAATTATTCTGATTTCCACATTAAAATTGCAGATCTGCATCAAATTTAAGACCAAATTGATGAAATGAAAGAAATACTGTTCTAAAATGTTTATTCGATGCTCTGCATTATATAGCGAAGATGAACACAAAACAAGTCTATATTGTCAAAGTATAAGAAAAAAGTCGAGGGGAGAATAATCCCGATATTGTGTAAATAGACACCTTGAATTACTGATTAACTCTCTGAAGCCGGATAGAGAGAGAATTCCATTTCCTCAAAATCTGCAGTGAATTTTCCCTCACAAAAACAGATTATAATCGTCACATTCTTTTCACCGAGGCGTCCGAAACCGCCTGAGTTCGGCTTCTGTGGAAAGGGCGGTTTGAGGAGGGATAGGGCTCATAGGGTTAAACAAATCAGACCTATGTGTAACATTAAGTTATATTTATATTGCTGCAGTAAATATATTTAAGGATAACAAGTTCATATTCCTAGAGTATAGAAATAATTTTTAGGAAATTCTTTTAACTGTTTGCAATCGGGGCAGAAAAAACTGAAATATATCTCACAATTGAGAATTTCACGAAAAGAAAAAAATGCTCTTTTGCCTTCTTTTCAAGTAACTGGAAGATAAGATCTGCGTTCTTCCTCGTTCATCCGTGGAGTTACTAATCTCGTTCTCCTTCATAAGCAATCACCCTAACAATCACAAATTGGGTGACTGAATGTAAAAATCATCCAAATGATAAGAGAAAGAACCTGTTAGTTCAAGAGGGGCGTGAAATCCTAATCCTCGCACAACAGATGCTGGTGCAACATCTTTATCGCTCGTAAAGAAAATGTTAAAGTAAATAGAAAATAGTTTTATTTGAAATTCGTGGTGATGCATATCCAAAGATCTTGTAGAATTTTCTTTCATATTATAAGGAAATTCTCAACAAAACACATAGTTTGGAAGTACAGCTACCTTCCTTTCCATTTTTGTAACGTATTTAAACTCCTATATCGAATAATGTCATCAATAAACAATAATGCTAACTTATAAACATCTCTGCTATTAAACATAGCCTACAATCAGTTAACCGGCACATTTGACATCTATATCTTTACGTTCACACGTATGTACATAAATGCATAAAATCACCAAACATTGAGTAATTTGTAACTAATTAGCTACTTATATTATTGCTATTTGATTACATAGCCATACTTTTAAAATATAATTAATTTTTAATGATATTATTACCAGCTTCTGATTGCTTTCAAGCTTGGGTCTTAAATGTTTGTAAAACTCAAGAACTTCAGCTTAAATGAATTTGGCTTTTAAATTAAAACAGTATTCTGTTAACTCCATATACCAATAATTTAGTACAGAAAAGGTAATTATAACTATTACATACAGGTGAGTGTCAGAAAAATATGAACCCTTTAGAATTTGCAGATTTTTTCGAATGTCTCCCAAAAAGCTGAATGGATTTCTTTGAACTTCGACCACATGATCAATAGGCTTGAACTCACATTTTACAGTGAAGTTTAAATCACGAGAGCATTTAGGAGACCGCTAAAGGTTGATGAAGAAAAAGAAATGATTTAGGATTCAACTTGTTTCACAGAAAGCTGATAATGATTTACAACTTCCATCATTGGTTTTGTTTGATGCGAGAAATATTTATATGCATTTCCGTAAGCATAGCAAGAATATTAGGGAAGATATAAATGTTTTCTTTAAAAAATCCGAAATTTTCTCGCATGTTTTTTGCTTATAATATGCAGATTTTTAAACCAAATTATATTAAACTGAATACTCCAAAATATATTAGAAAAGCAATGTATTGAAATTTGAAGGAAACGCCATGAATATTAAAGGAAATATCACTATTTGTAGTAAATAATTTTTTACTGCACCACATGTGCGAAACGAAGCGCAATTTCAAAGCTAGATATATAGGGCAACTTATATAAAAATTCCAGTTAAATACCGTTAATCAGAAAGGAAATGGCATTGCAGTGAGGTGAATTTCGGTTACACTCTAAGAAAAACAAAATGATGAGAATTCTTTCACAAACTGATATTTTTAAAACTTGAATATTCGAACAGTACTATCGAATTTTACGAAAGTTTAATATCCTGAATACCCATGTATAATTATAAGTTGAATACATTATTTGAACTGTAGCTTCATTAAATGAGTTCTATACTTGATTATTTCGATGAATAAAACATATTTCTTTTTGATAGGAATTATGTTGTTATTATTCTGTGAATATTGCTGCATGTCATTTACCGTTTATTAATCTGATAATTGGGTTCATAATAAAATCGTTTGAAGGCTCCCAGACGAAAGAGAATGTTCAAGAAGAGGTTTCAAGTGAATATTCTCCTTTTAGGGAAATGTCGTAAAATTGCTATATTTAATATTTCGCAAAGTTCATGTTTACGCAACTTCTTTGGAGAAAGAAATATGGCAGTGGAATAAACTAATTTAAAAGAATGCACTATTCGAATGAGTAGTCACTGTAGACATCTGCAAAAACAGCTGTTTTGTACAAGTCTGCACAATTTTCATTATTTATTGCCTAAATATTGTGAATTGATGACCCTACCTGAATTCATCATGACCATTAATTCACAATAAATTAGCACTAAAATTTAGGCTTCAATCTTTATTAAATATCTACGGATTCACAAAAAGGAAATGCTATCTTATAGTATTTTTACTGACAATAACACCACTGACATGCTGTCAAAAAAAGTAGCAACAATTTGGAATTCTAATCTAGCAACATCGTACAAAATGGCTTGGAATATCAAAAAGCAAAAAACAAAAGTGTCTGCCGTGAGTAACATAGAAAATGGCATGAAAAAAATAAATAAACGCCTTGACTAAAAATCTTGATTGCCCAATGAATTTTCCTCAAAGTAGTGGATTAGCTGCCTTGCGTTTCAGGATGACTGTCTAGCAGTTTAAATAAATAAAATAGAAAAATCGGAAGTGATGTCTGCCTTTTCTGCAACTTTGGCCTTATGAACAGTGGACATCTTTTAAGCTAGCTTATTTCTTTTTTGAGAACTCTCTGTACAGACATCATAAGATAGCACGCGATCAGGTAAGAACTTTAACTTACTTGTCTTTGTTGCATGCCCTTCAATTGTTCATTATTCTTTTTCTCTTGTATTTCTTTTGTTTTCTGTATCTGATATTGTCAAGGCATAAGAGACTTAACAGTTGTACTGCATTGGAAATTGAAAAACAGAAAGGGAAAGATAGTGGAAAACACTGTGTTATTCAACGATATTCGATGGAAGAGTAAAAAAAGAAAGCATTAAAATCACCTTTCAATATTGCTTGGCTCAAGGTAAATTAATAATGTTAGTTCATAATCAGCTTTTTTTCTTCTGTTTTCTTTTATTTTTTTGCAGAAGCAGAAAACATAAAAATATATAAGATTCGATTACGAATAGTAAAGCTTATTTATTATGTTATTATCATCAAATGTGGAAAAATTTAAGCAGTTATAAAGATATTCTTTAATTATTAAGTTTCTAAGGCTAACACTTGAAACGAAAGCAACTTCATTTCCCGAGGATTTACTGAGTTAGTCCCTGACATCTTTTGATGAGCCAAACTCATTATTGAATTATATTGTTTTTAAATTTGCAAACTAAAATTGAATGATGCATAGCTGCTTGAACTGCAACCAAAAATTGTGCTGAATACTAAGACATCTCTTGTCTTAATGATTCTCATTTGGTGATAATAACAGCATATTCCCAAGAGAGAGTGCGTCATTTTATTAGATATTTGTGGCAATTAGGACGTAGAGGCCACAAATTCAGCACCATAATTAGGTATATTCCTATCAGTCTAAAATATTTCAAGGGTGAATATTTTTCATTTATTAATTTTCAGCAGAAACTGAAATATTTTGAAGAGAGGATTCTAATTTGTATTTTTTTGAACTGGTACGATACATTGCATTTACCACATGAACATAACCTGGAAGAATCTCACTTGGAATGGCAAAAAAATCAAAACTTGTTTTAGAAAAACAAAATAAGTAATAAAGGGAAATCCCTTTCCCTGCGGTTCATCACCAGAACATTTAAGAAAAAAATTGCTGTAGGCAAGACTAATTAATTTCAGCTTATCTAGCTATTAACATCACGCCATATTCTTCTGCGAAAAACCTTGTACTTTTCTTGTTCAATCGAAACCGTCCCTCTGAATATTTATTAAGTAATTTTAAATCATCTGAGCGATGTAGTATTGTAGAACAAGAGCCAACAATCAAAAGATTTATCATATTTTATTAACATCAAAATAAGATCACTCAATATTGAATATTAATTTCTAAAATGTTCTGAAATTTTCAATTTTAAAACTTCTTGATGTTCTAAAATATTTCACTTTCATAATTACTCTACGCAAGTAAATGTTTTAGCTTTCTTTAAGTAATTTTTTATGAATAGTTGGAGAAATTCAAAACATTTCGCTCAATATATGCGGATATTTAAGTAAAGACAAATTCGCTGAAAATTCACATTTTTAAAATGCACAGCTAGACTTTGCAACATTGGTAGATGACGGAGACTAAACATGATTCGTTATCTTTTCTTCAAACATCTTATTTCACTACATGGACATTCAACTCACGAGCCAATTGAATCGTGAATTTCAGGAAGGACACAAGTCACATTTATTTAAAATGCAATTTGTGCCTTTTCTATATAAAAAAAAAACCCGATTCAATTTATCATACACCAGATTTAGGGCATTACGTACACACTCTATTTCAGCTGAAACCAGCAGAGGTGTTCTTTTCCAGACTTCCTCATATACTTTCTCAATATACCTTGTTTTGCGCCTAGCTTTGTTGTATCGTGAATGCCCCTTTTGCAATTGGGTAAAGAATTTGACACATATACCCTATTTTGATATAAAAACCACACACCAAATTTCATTTGTCTTGTTTGTTGTATTTTTAAGATATCGTCTTCACACTGCAAGGAAAGACAAACAGACTGCCCTTTGAGAGATTTGGTTCAAAATTTGATTAAGATTTACAATTTAAATTCTGTTAACAAAACTACATGACAAATTTTATCTTATTAACTTGTTGCGTTTCAAAGTTATCGTGTTCCCATGGACACGGACGATCAGATTTCTCCCAAAATTTGATATAGATCTATGGATTTAGATGTAAAGACAATATGCCTAGATCCATTCGTCTATCTCTATCTCTTTTGGTTTATCTTGCTGACAGACAGAGAAAAATAGTGTTTTCTGACCCAGGGACAGTGGCAGTTTCAATATTTGTGCAAATGAGCACGTGAACCCCCAGAGAGAAAAGAAGAAATAAAATTATTAACAAATAAAATAAAATAATATTAAATATACTTCCAGATTTTTGTCAATTTTCAGGATTAGTTTCCCCCCATTTTAAATACGCTAATATGTGGCTTATGACTGTATTGTAACAGGGTCGAATTTAGTCTTTGAACCGCTCCATGCAAAAGTAAAAAATTACGCCCCAATGAAACTACAATATAAGCATTCTAAAAAAAATTATAGTAATTTTTACATTTTTTTAGCGAACATCCAAAAACAGCAGTGTAACTCGGTAATGAACATTTAGTTCAGAGAATTCTCTAATTAATTCAGAAACTGTTACTCAGCTCATATTCATTTGTTCACAAATATCTCTTGATTGTCTTTAGTTTGGAAAAACTACGCTTCCCGGATGTAACACTTATTGGAAGAGTTAGTGCAATTAATAGAGCAAGCAAAGCTCAAGCTTGGAGCTAAGTTCATTTTTGATATCAATTTCAAAACTTCCAAAAGTGTTAAATCTTTTTCCAGTAGAGAACACACCACTAATATTTCATCACAAAGTCTCAGGCTGTTTATATCTTCGCAATTGGTCCAAATTACAAAAGAACTGACACCTTTTAGTTCATATATATGTAAAAAATACAAAGTAACTGTTGTGATGTTGCAGCTGAGAAAATCTTTGTTCTAAATAATTGATTGTAGTGTCAACCAGGTGGTAAAATAATTCAATTTTGTATTTTTCCTGTGCATCGATTATGGGCTCATCCTGATTTTAAGAATCAAGTTGTCTTTTTTGCCGACGAACTCGATGTTTAGGCATTGATTCAAAATTTTTATCTGCATCTACTTCGGATGCCATTTCGCCAGCATCGACAAGGATGGCATTAGAAAACGACTGAAAAGATTATATATAGAGTACTGGAGTAGTGCCTTGACAGTTTTGTGGTCATATTAGATAAAATTAGATTGTTTTATTGTTTTTTAGAATTTGTTCAGAAAATTTTCTAATTAATTCAGAAACTCCGTTGATATTTTTTTCTCATTCCGTTTCTGCAATTTTGCGCCCTACGATTTTTTTTCCTTCCGTGCTGGGGCACGAACTAACGGAGCGTTCTTCCGGCCCTGATTGTAGGTTACTACAGCCCAGCGCACTTGGTCTTTCCTCGATCGCACGTGCGATCGAAGAAATGCCCTTGAAAACCAGCTTATAGAGACAGGAGAGAACCGAGGCGCGGGATGGGAAGGCACCATATTCCATTCGCACATCTTCAGTGTGCGGGAGCTCGCCGGAGTTCGCATTGTTTGCAGTTATCTCGTTCGAATTCTCCCTTTGGTTTGCTATATTCGGTTAGCTAATTCGTTGTTTTTTATTGTTATTATTTATTATTATTATTATTATATATATTTTTTACGAACTAGTGTAAACAGTTAAAATGGCACTTTGTAAAATCAGTGTTTCGGAACTAAAGCAATTACATTTTTCAACATTGTGTTTGGAAAGAAAAATTGAAATGAAATTACTCAGGCCAACACCTTTGCTAAACCTTATCCAGGTGAAGAAATGTAAGACTAGAGATTTCAAAAGGGAATTCGAACCCGATTTATATGAGAAATGTTCATGGATTTGTGGATGCAAATCAACTAACAGACTGTTTTGTTTTCCATGCCTCCTGTTTGCAAAACAGAATGGTGATTCAAGTTGGGTGAGTTACGGTGTTGATGATTTATCACATCTAACTCAGAAAATAAAAAATGCATGAATGCTCACAATCATATTTAAACTCGATCTTAGAATTTAATTTGCTACGAAAGGTGGATATTCACCAACAACTCGACAGTGCATTTCGTTCAAATGTTAAAAGACATAATGAGAAAGTTACCAAATATCGTTATGTTCTAACAAAAATCATTGATTGCATTCTGTTTTGCGGTGCATTTGAGCTTGAACTTCGAGGACATGATGAACGTAAGGATTCATTAAATATGGGAGTTTTCAGAGGTCTTATAAACTTCTTAACAGAACTCGATTCGTCTCTTAAAGATCTCACTATTGCCGCTGTTTTTAAAGGAACGTCAAAAGAAATTCAAAATGATTTATTAGACTGCATGCTCACTGTTTGTCAGAACCACATAAAAATTAGATCTCAAAAGTTTTGTTTCAGTAATAGCAGATGAAACTACTGATGTGTCATCCATTTCCCAATTGGTTGTCGTTTCTCGATACGTTTTAAGTAACGGGCAATCGGTTGAGAGATTCTGGGAATTCACGATTCCACCTGGGCATGATGCAAAACCTATAGCTGAATGTATTCAAGCAAGTTTGGAAAAAGTAGTAGCCAAACCCCCAGAAATTAATATCGCAGAGCTACGATGGTACAAACGTAATGAGTGGCCAACACGCTGGTGTTCAAGCTTTTATTCAACGTGCCTACAAGAACGCACAATATGTGTATTGCTACGCACATCAGCTCAATTTGATTGTTGGGCAAGCAACCAGTCAGAATCAGCAAGTTCGAGTATTTTTTCCATCCTGAGTGATATTACTAACTTTTTCAATACATCTCCATAGAGAATTGCTATTCTAGATGAAACTGTTAGAAAAAGGATACCTCATGGTTCAGCTGCGAGAGAGAATTTTATCGAGTCGAACCATCAATACAGTGTGTGAATATAGGGAACAGTTGATTGAATGCATGGGAAAAATAGAGTCAACATCTAAACAAGCTGTAACAATAAATCAAGCAGGGGCTATTCGCCGTATGGTAGAAAACTCGAAATTTGTGTTTTGGCTTACAGCGTTTCACAATATTATGCCACATGTCGATGTGCTATACAACCAGCTTCAGAAAACACGAACTGATGCAGCACTCATTAGAAAGCAAGTAAACGTTTTCCAGCAGTCATTAGAGAAAGAAAGGAAGATAATGGACACAGTGACAAAGGAGATATCGGCATCATATGAAAACTTCAAGAAAAGAAAGCGAGAAAATATTCATATAAATAGAACTGTCGCAGCTAAAGAGATATTTAATGTTATCTCGAATCAAGTAAAAGAGAGATTTTGTTTTATTTCTCACTACTCTACTGCTTTCCTCGAAGCTCCAAAATTCCAGGAGTATGAGAAAAAGTTTCCAACTCAGATTCTTGACCAAACAACTGATGTTTATTCCATGTTACAGAAGGATCGTCTGAAAACTGAACTAGGAGTAATTTACAGAAGATCAGATTTTAGAAACATGACTGGTGCTATTAGTTTTCTACAATTTATTATAGAAAACAATCTACAGACTACGTTTTTTGAGACCTACAAACTACTGCTAATTATTGTTACCATTCCAATGACCACTGCTGAAGCTGAGAGATGCTTCTGTACTTCGTGTTCGAAAAGAAAAAAATGGGTTCGTACTATTTACACAGAAACACAGTGTTGGATACAGTGTCCTCTGGTGATGAAAATTTCGGATTGCGGATGATGCGGCATAACAAATGCAACAGTTTTGAAAAGCAGCAAAAATAATAGTATCATCTATAGGGTGGTCATAAATTATTGGACCCATTTCAAAAATTAATAAAAAAATTAGTAATGTTACAAGTACGTTTTTTTTAATGAGAGCGCATTTTAAAAAGGTTTTTTTTTTCAGACAGGTAACGCGATGCTACGGCCGGCGGGTCTAAATGGTCGCAAATTATTCGACATCTCCCATTTTTGAAAGCCATTATCTGTGCAACTGTTAAAGGAAGAAAAATAAAAGCATGTATTTCGTAGGGAATTTCACGCTCTTTAATTTTTTAAATGAATTGTAATTCGAAAACTGAACGGTTTTTGAGATATTCAAGAAAAACTAAAACAGGAAACCAGGAAACGCGCATCGGCTTCTGCTGGTTGCCAATGTGTATAGAAATCTCTCGCTGTAGCAAATTTAGAACGACGTAATGGTACGGCACTGTCTGAAAAAAACTTTTTTATTTGTTCTCTCATTAAAAAAACGCAATTGTAGCAATATTATTTTTTTATTAATTTTTGAAATGGGTTCAAAAATTTATGACCACCCTGTATTTTTCTTGTCTTTTCTTAATATGGGCCGAATTCGTCAGTTCATTTAAATTGGCGACTCTGTTGCATTCAGCCCAACAGATTACGAGAGCAAAAGTAGTGGAATTCATATTCACCCCCATAATTTTCTTCTCTACAATCAAATTTCATTTGCAGAAAATCACAGAGACTCAGGAGCCAAGGCTGATGAATCTAAAACGGACGAAGGCACTGGTAGCGCATATTGTATTCTCGAAAACTATGGAATAACAGCCTCATGGCAAGGTAAACTTGGTCACAGAAATTCGGTTTTCCAAGCTGAATTCCTTGCAATTAAAATGGCAATTGAATCAGCTTCTTCCCTTCATAGACCAATCAAAATTTGGACAGACAGTTTGTCAAGTTTGATGGCCATACTTTATCCTAAATCCCACCGAAAGATTCAAACCCTTTTGCTCTCCCATAAACACATTTAGCTGAGATGGCTTAAAGCCGACGTCGGTTATTTACGCGATGAATGCGCAGACCAATTAGCCAAAGAAGCCATCACAAACGTCGTCCCTTTCTTTCTACCTAAGCCACTTTCCTACCTGAAATATGAGATTAGGTCAGCTGCTTTAAGCATCTGGTAAGACAACTGGGATAACGAAGAAACTGGCTGCAGTATACGCGATATCGTGCCTAGGGTCTCAAACAAGCCAGTAGGATGGAATAAAGTAGAGCTAATGTTTGTTACAGAACACGGGCCCTTCCCTTCATACCTTCATCGCTTCAATCTTCGAACACATGACTCGTGCGGAGAAAAAGGAGAACACAATGCACTATGCCACAAAATGTCGGTTTACCCTCTCCTGGCATTTCCAAACTCCTACAGTGTCACTTAAATTACAGTGGTTGAAAAACATCCTCGCGAATAACTTATCAAGAACCCGACTTCGACTCCTAATGCGTTTCATATGTGATGAGAACATTCTCACTGTAGAGGATAATAACTGAGCACTCATCCACCCAGACTGACACACACTTCCGGCTACTTATTACTTCCCCCCTCTACGTATTTTTTTCTATTTTGTTTTGTTTTCTATGTTGTTCTGTCCAGTGTATGTTTCTTTTTCATTATTATTTGTTTTCATACCTGTTATTTGTTTTTGACCTTTCTTAAAAAAATAAAATTCACCTCTATCCATCCAAACCGGAAAGGAGCCAAATGGCTCTAAATACGGGGATGCAGGTGGTGAACTGGTGTGCAGCTGTTTTGCCTATACCTTTTGTATCTCCCTTCCAAATTGTTTAGACTTTCAATGTTTCTAACTTTCACTGATTTGCAATTTTGCAATATCTAGTTTCAGCATTCATTTCCATAAATAACATCTCATATTTTATTCTTCACCACTAGAAAATTTGTGCCCGTCTAAGACGGGCTTCTAGCTTGCCAACAATATCTCAGATCTGATTGTCACAGATTTACTAACGATAGTTGAAGAAGAAAATCTCATGTAGATTGCTAGAGTGATTAAGAAATAAAAAAAGCATGAAAAACAGAAATGATGAATCAACTGGACACTAACTTTTGTTTTGTTAATATTATTTATAACAATTACTTTCGTTCTGCCAGAGTAAAAATAGTGAAAAATCCACTAACAGAAAAAAAATGCTTTACCAATTACAAAATTTAAAAAAATGATGAATGTAAATCTTTAAGTAAAACTTTCAATGTAAATACAGTTAAGGAAAAAAATATGAAATACATAAATATTCAATTCTAAAATTAAGTACGAAAAAGAAAGCACCCTTTTAACAAAAACTAAAGTATTCTAAATAGTTCTGCATGCATGAATTAAATAAGAAGAAAAGCGGAGGATACATCATAATTCAACAAAAAGGTAATAAGAAAAATAAATTAACCGAGTTCGGTGTGTATGAATCAACATAAAATAAAAAAAGAAAGGAAGCTGCTAAATTCGGCTAAATGAAAATAGCAATAATGTCTGTTGAATACTTTGAAGATCTTATAATTTATCAAAAAGCAACACTCAGAGAAAAAAAACAAATACAAAATAAAGAAACAAAAAATGCCAAAAGATTATATTAGGAAAATAAATTAATTCTGGTATTGCTATTAAATCACACAATCCAAACAGTATCCCTGTGTGTATGCTAATTTGTAGACCAACTGTCTGGTCTGAATCTCTGGCACGTAGCCAAACCACAAACCACGCCCACATTCCTGAGCGTTACAGAAAGATTTGGCCAAATCTAATATAGATGAGTTGATGTACTCAGTGTGAAAAGATCTAATTTTAGTGTCGCTTTAAATCAACAAATGACTACAAATAAGTACAAACTGATGCATATCAGCAATTCCCTGCCAACTATAGACTAAGCATTAACTGATAAAATTTCTATAGATTTTATAATAGAAACAAACATTAGAACCTTCCAATTCTAGTATCCTAATGCACTAATGTCTCTAAAAAAATTCCCGCTTGGAATTAAATCTCTCATTATACATCAGTGAAAAAATTAAATTACAGATATTTTCCATAACACTTATTTTTCAAAAATGTTTGGGTGTTGTATTTAAAATGTTTCTATTATTACATGTGTTTATAGTTAAAAATATTTTTTGTCTTAAGAAGGCAAAGGATTTCTGATTGATGCCGTCTCTTTCAAATCCAAAAAACAAGCATTTTCTAAATTAGTTTCAATAATACTAGCAAAAAACTGTCCACTGCGATTATATTATGAAAATCATATCATAATCTACAAAATAATAGAGTATAATTAACACAGTTTTCAATACCTAATTTGTCTCCACGCTCTGTTGCAAAACTGGATACTTTTAGTTAATTACACAAATGATAAACCTGCTAACGTCTAAAGGGATATTTAGCCTTGAAACTGTAAAACTTGAGACGAAAAGACAGTGAGCGGAACCTAAAAATGAATTTCACAAATTTATTCCAGAATTCGATTTGTGCCAACACATACACACACGCGCATACAAGATGATGTTATTTTATTCGTAACGTAAAATATATTCTTTCTCTATTCTATATCATTTAAATTGCTATGCAAACTGAATATTTTTATTTCATGCGTTCAAAGAGAAACATGTATGTTGAAATAGACTATCATTAAATTATATGTAAATATATAATTTTAAGCAACATTTAACGTGGATTGCAAAACAATTGAGATTTTTTAAATAAACTTGTTTTCTCCATCGAATCCCTTTCGACTCCACAAAATATGTTTTTAAGCAATATCCCCTTTTTGAGTAAAATTTTCAATGTCACCTTGATGTAGATGAAAAGCTTTCTCTTTGCATCACTTTTTACACAAAAAAACATTTATTTGCTATGCCATAAATAAATAATTTGACACACCTCTGTTCGACTTGTCTAAGGTATTCCCAAAAGAAATTTCTACCGTGAAGGAGGCAATAGACATATCGGTCAGCCGAGCGTTTTTACTAGGAAGTTGTAATATATTATGTATGAAAAGCCCTACCTGAAATCGATTGCTCCTTGTTTGTGTAATGACATGGCAAGGGTTTTCTCAAAAGCAGAGGTTTCGGAAAAAGCTAATAAAATTCGTTACCGTAAAAAATGTTGATTATAAACAGTTATCGACTTCAAACATAAAATTTGCGATGTTTTTTTTAAAATTATGACTCAATCAAAATATTATGCTATTTTGGGTAACTGCCCGTTCTTTAAATTAATTACTTTTGGGTTTTAGGTTTTTGTTTTACTTACACATTGAAAAATAAAATCGTGGTGTTTCCTTTCACCCCACATTGTGAGTGAATAGAAACATAACGAGGCTCTCAGTTTCTTGGGGGACAAATTAAGAGGAGGTTAACATTTTCCTTTTCTGATAGCTGATAGCATAGGTAGTTTTACTCAGTTATTCTGAAGTATCATCACAGGAAAGATTGGTGTATTTCTTCCAAACGAATGGAAAGACAGTACTCTACCCCCTGACGGATCGAAAGGAAGGACATATCTTTTTTTGTAAGATCTTGAAAGAAGGCGCTTTTCTATTTATTTATTTGAACACCCATTTTAAAAAGGTATCTTGAGATTTCGCTACAATATTTCGTTCAGATCGCTGCGTGATCTAGGTCCTAAATGTTAAAGTTTACCTATTCATTAAAGACGATCCGGTTTAAATGCTTGGAAGTAATGGATTTATTGTTTTATTTAACCCTAGCCAGTTCAATCTACCAAACAGGATGTAAGGCACAATGGAAATAATTTATGAGTAGGTCCTAATCGTAAAGCTAGTCCTATCTTTTTGCTTTATACCGTTGATTTTGAGTTTATTGACGAGAAGCCTGAACCGGTCTTTCTTAGGCCCGCTCTGACTGCGAATACAAACATCCGACTTTCGATATTTCTATCAAACGCTTATTTAGAGAAACTTTTTCTTACGATATCTGTTTAGTATGCTTAGATTTTATTGGTTTGGCTTGGCCACAGAGTTCTGTCCAGGGTTGGGACCCATTAAGAGCTTCTCTAGAATGCTAAATCAGCAAATTAGACTCAATACTGCATTCCATCCAATCGGTGGTTCCTTCTTTTTTTCTTCTTTGCATTTTTGCTACTGCCAGATTCACCTTTTTGCAGCTTTACTTCCTTGGAGGAAAATTTCTGAGAATATCGGGATGCCTAAATAAAATATTATTAGGTCAAGATTAATTTCTATTTGTTCTCTATTTTATATACAGGTAGGTGACAGAATAGGTGATACTTTTGGATTTGCACATTTCTTCAAATATCTCCCTACAGGCTGAATGGATTTTCCTTGAACTTCGACTATTCAAAGAATAGGCTTGAACTCACATTTTACAGTGAAGATTCGTTCATGAGGGCATTTATGAGACCGATCAGAAATTTATGAAGAAGAAAATGATTTACTAACCCCATTTCACAAAATTCTGATAATGATTTGCAACTTTCATCAATAGTTTTGTTTGATGTACGCAATATTTACGTGCATGTTCATAATATTTGGGAAGAGATATAAAGGCATTCTTAAGAAATCTCAAATTTTCTCGCATGTTAGTTAAAGAAAACTCGAAACGCATTAGAGAAGCATTGCATTAAAATTTGAAGTAAATAATTTGAATGTTAGAGGAAATATGAGCATTTGAAGTAAATAATTTGAATATTAGAGGAAATATGAGCATTTGAAGTAAATAATTTTTTTACTGCAAATGTGTGAAACATAGCATGAATTTTCTTTCACAATTTCAAAATCAGATATATAGGACAACTTATATAAATAGTATTAAAGTACCGTTAAGATTCAGAAAGATATCGACATTAGAGTTAGCAGAATTTCTGTTTCTTTCTCAAAGAAGTTAAATAATGAGGGTTTCTCAACAGATTGGCATTTTTAAAATTTGAATCGTCGAATAGTTTCAACGAACTGGATTTAATAATATAATTAATTTTTTAATATACATGGGTATTCAGAATATTCAATTTTTATAAAATTCAATATTGCTGTTCGAAGATTCAAGCTATGATTTGGTATACGATTGGATAATATCTTAATTCTAAATTGTTTATTTTTTGATTAATTCTTTTAGTTAATTATTTAGAAAAAGTCAAGATAAGTAGACTTGACACTCCTTAAAAAACTTAACAAAACAAGAGTGACATACATACCCTTTGTTATTTACATCAACGTCGATGTTCATAGCCGACTGAAGCACGATTTGTAATTGAGAATGGTAGTGGAGTTTTATATTAAAGTAATTATTTAAAAATGGTTTGTAAATAAATATTTAAGGAATAAAATTTCTTTTTAATATAATAATTTCAGATAATAAGAATAATTATTTTAGTAAGAATTTCGAAAATAGTTGAAATTTATTTATTCTATTTTTTTTTTCTCGCTTGCAATTAAAAGATTTTTATTCATTTGTTATTTTAATAAAATTCTTTTGTACGAACTGTTTGTAATCGTTTGGTTTTGCTTAAAGTTTCAGTTTTTTTTGTTTAACGTTTTTTAATTTCGGTGGATGTCATTTCTTTATTAGGTTAGAATTTTCTTCTTCTAGCAGAATATATTTTTGTTCTTTTGCTTCTTATTTGACCAATATGTTAGGAGAACTGAGTAAGTCCAAACCGATTTTCCAATTTCTTGTTTTGTGCAACAATTTTTTTAGAATCTTTCTTTATTTTTTTGATATTCTATTCTATTCTAATTTTCCAAAAATTAGAAATTAATTAGAGCAATTAATTTCTAATTTTTGGAATTCTTTAGTGCACTGACGATGTTTCTAAATTCCAAGTTCCATTGCTATTTTTATATTTTAATTAATTCAATAATATTTTAACTATTTATTTAACTTTTGCTGCAACTAGATTTTTATTGGTAGCAATCGCGTTTTGTAGTCGCTATGCTATTTAATTTTCAAAATTAGTTCAATTAAAATTTGTTGCTTTAAATTTAATAGTTTTATCTTGTTATCTGAATTTCGAACGAGCAAGTATTATCGAAAGAACTGGAATATTCTTTGCAAACAGGGTCAAGTATCTTTACCCTTAGGGGTACTTGACCCTAGATGATAACATGAAATATATTTATTTTGTGAATAAATGAGATATCAATTTAACTTAAATACATTTTCTTAAAAACTAATCCTTTTATGATGCTAACAACCAAAATATTCTAAAAAAATCGACGGGAGGCAGTCTTTGCGAAACGGCCGCTGGGATTGAGGGGCGTAGACTAACTTACTCAACTGTGACTTTCTGTGACTAAAGTAGCTGTATGTGACTATTAATTCTATAGTATATAGTATAGTGATTATTAGTCTAGTGATATTATGTGTACTATTAGG
Organism: Araneus ventricosus; assembly: GCA_013235015.1. Taxonomy (NCBI): domain Eukaryota; kingdom Metazoa; phylum Arthropoda; class Arachnida; order Araneae; family Araneidae; genus Araneus; species Araneus ventricosus. The sequence goes on from BGPR01000008.1 coordinate 3,861,264, forward strand.
TAGTGTGATTATGTAACTCTATCTATGTTAAATTCTTCATGATTTTCACCAACTTTGCAACTCGAAATTCTAAAATTATTTTTGCAATCTTCAATGTCTACCTTTCTCTGTTAAATGAAACTAAATCCAACTCACTATGTTATTTTGTTGCGGAGCTATAAGCGTTTAACTTTAGCGGGAAAAGCGTCATAATTTTTTCCTTTCCAGACACACCATTAGACCACTATGGAGAGACATAAGTCTATGTCAATATATGAAAAATTAAAACTAAGGTCAAGTATTCCTAGTCAATTACCCCTATTCCTAGCATTTCCTTTTGAGATGAGCCTCACCCGCCCCCCCTGGAAATTCGAAAACTAAAAGCATTTTCTGTAGACTGAGAATAAGGATCACATATTAAATACTGGATAGCTAAATCTTAGTCCACTTTGCAGGCTCGAATAAAGAGAGGTTGTTGCAGTAAACGTGAGCGAAAGAGTATATTCATGGCACAGATAAAACCAGATAAAGAGACCGCTACACCGTAGAACGGTTTTCTGATGGGGAATCAAATTTAAAATTGGTTAGAATATAGTAAAAAGAATGGTCGATTCCAGAGGAAGGAAATTAGTCAATAAAAATTGTTCATTTGAGCTTGGTTTGATTGCTCCAAACGCTTAACGAATGAAACTGTTTTTGGTCTTCAGGTGTCAAAGTAAAAATAGCAGTATAAAATCTTCTTAAGTAGTATAGAAACTTTTTTCACAGTATATTTGATGATTCTTTGGGCAGTACATTACAACGTCATAAGACGTGGGTGGCTTCAAGACACTTTCGAATTTGTCGCTCTAATTTATGTTTACTTTATTTCACGAGCTTCATTTGAATATTTATCTATTTTTCTAAAAGAAGCTTCAATTAGCTAGGAATCTTAACAAAAAATCTCCATGCACACAGGAAAAGTGATTAACTTTAATAAAACTGCTCTATGTAATCAATAATTCAGTTCCTTAGGGTTATGTTAACATTATACGTAATCAATAACCTTTTGATGTGTGTTTGAATGATATGTCATTAGCATATTAGTTATAAAATGAAATTTAATGTTGACATTGACAACTTTCAACTTTTTCCTTTGATAATTTGTATACATTAGACCAGATGTACCCAACCTGTAGAACGCGTACACCTGGGAGTACGCGAAAGCAATGTTGGTAACGGTGGAAAGAAGAAAACATAATGAAATAAAAGTCATTGAAATTTGTTTACCCAAGTTCGTATGAAAAGTAAACATGCAAGTTTATTGCAATTGCAAAGTCTGCTCTCCAAATAAGAAAAAGGAAGGGCCTTGTCATTGATTGATATTTGGTTTTCACCAGATTGGACCAAGTGCTGTGGTGTTTGCAAGGATGGAGAAAAATCTATGTCTGGCTGTTAGAAAGGTTTACGTAGTTGTATCAAAGTAGTCGATCCTCATGCAGCTTGGGACCATTTTTGTATCCTCAGGCAAAGTGTAGCAGCCAAACCCTTGCCAGATTTATTTAAAGAAATACGCCATCAGTCTTTCAAAATTGTTAATTTCATTAACGATAATTCAGCTAACACCCCATTGCTAAAATCTTTGTGTAATGACATGACAGCTTACATACTACAATACTTTTACATGCAGAAGTGAGATGACTTTCAAGAGGAAATGCACTCACCAGATTGTTTGAACTGAGACATGGAGTTCAAATGTTTTTTGAAGACCACCCTTTTACACTAAGCTTTAAATTTTATGGAAGCGAATGGTTACAGCAGCTTGCGTACTTCTCAAACATTTTTAAACTTAATGCAGGATTGCAGAACAATTCCAAAACCATCTTTAAGGTGACCGACAAAATCGAGTCTATTATTAAGAAACTGGAGTTTTGTTAATATTGTATGGAAAATGACTAGTGTGAAGTTTTTGAGATAATTTACAGTTTTTATCTGAGAACGAGTTTAAATTATCAAATAGAATAAAAACTAGTATAATAGCATATCTAAAAGAACCAAAGCTGTTGTTTAGACAGTATTTTCCGAAGCTCAGTGGTGCATATATGTTGATTTTAAATTCATTCAACCAAGTGGTTTTTTTAAGAATCTGAAAAGTTAGCTCTTTTTGGAGAAGAAAAATTGATTGATTTTTTGATTGATTTTTTAAAAAAAGAAATTTGACTGACTTATGGGTAGCAGCGAAAGATCAGTGCCAAGAACTCAGAGTTAAAGCAATAACATATTGTTTACCTTTCACAAACTCAGAACTTGTGGAAAGAGCATTCTCGTCTTACAGGTATATTAAGAACAAATATCTCCAGCAGCTCCAGACATGAAATTATATCTGTCTCATTTGAATATAATTTTACAAAACTCATCTCCACTCTATAAAACAAATTTAAGCTCAAATTTTCTCCCACTTGAATAGCTGAATATTACGAAGTGTAATTGTGAGCCCTATAAGTTAATGAGAAATTATTTTAATACTGGTTTCATTCGTTTTGTCATTCAATTAATATTAATATGAAAATGAAGTATTATGTAAAATCAAATATAAGTCCTAGAACTGTTACTAAGATAATTCGAGTCGCTTGACGCTTAAGTTAACCTAAGCCTTAAGGTTGTTAATAAACTCTTCTTTGCATAGAGGGATAGTTGGGGGAGGCTACTGGAAGCAGAGGGTTTGCAAAAATAAAATGGCTAATCAAGAGGCACGTGAGAGAAGAAAGGCTGAGAAACGCTGCATTAGATATTAGTTAGTTGAATTCATATGTTCCGAAGCATATGTAGTTATTTCTGACGCCTATTTTCAGCAGGAAATAAGTAAGGAATTGTTTCTATATCTTCAAGGCATGGAATTAGCCTGCTTAAACTTATTGAACGGAATGAACCAAAAATAAATATAAAATAAGTAGGATGCCATAATTTGATAAACTTAGAATATTTATTGAATCCAAAAGTGGAAAAAATAACCATATCGCATTGCACAGCTGTTTCTTTAGAAAATTATTTAGCACAGTTACAGAGGATTTATACAACTCGTTTGTTTTTTCAAATTATGTAAGATTATTGTCACCTATGGCTAAATAATTTTTCATTATCATCATTATGGAATTCTAGAAAATTCACTGAATTAGTGCACTCGATTTGACTACGCTTATGCAAGTCAACTTGTAAATTTTAAAATAAATTACTTAATACTTAACTAATTAGTATAATTTTCTTTTATTGCTAGTTATGACCATTAATTTAAACTTTTTGAAAAAAATACAATTTTTTAATAGTCTATATTTACTATTCGTGCCATTTTAATCAAATAAATTGAACTCAATTTCTTCATATGTATTTCTGTATCTCAGAACTAAACTGTCGTAAGTCTAACTTTGCTGATTTTGTTGTTTTTCGCGCATTTGCATTATTCCAAAAGCATTTTCGGATGGGTAATGTGCCTCACTGCGGGTTAAAAAATATTAGCTCTCAAAAAATAGAATACAGCACCTGAAACATTGCGCTCTGGAGCTTCAGAAGAACAAGGTTAAATTAACAATTTTCTTTGTTACGATTTCTTTTTCTTTCTCGACAACGTCTCTGAAACGAAGCGAAATGTGTATACATTGATACCGTAGCAAAATTCTAATTCTAAAAGGAATTTTTCAGGTTTTAAATTAAATTCTTCAAGCTTTTATTTTTAACGACAAGAATTTCATCATTTCGTAAAATATTTCATTCACTTTTATTACCACACCCTCTATCAATGGTCTATGAATAGTTAAGTATATGAACAGGTAAGAGTCACAATTTGAAAATATTGGCACTACTATGAAAATAACTATTAAACGAATATAATTGAAATAATGAATAAAATTAAAATTTTATCTATTATACTGCAAAACGTTTGCTAGTGTGCAACATAGTTATAATGCGTCGTCAAGAATAATACAAAAAAAGTGATAATCAGACTCAAACTTTAAACTAAGAAAATGTTTTTGATGGTATTATTTTCCTCTTACAACACTTATTTGTTAACATTTACTTTTGGTTTCATAAATATTTATACACAGAACTCAAACTTTTCAACAACCGCAAGCAAAACATTATGAAGAGCTCATATTTCCTTCAGTTGCATAGCTGCAACTTTTGATATCCTTCTTTTGCAAGTTACATAGGGAGCATGAATTTCAATATAGAAATAACATATTACAGAAAAAAATAGATTTTATCAGTAGAGTAATTCGTCGTTTGACGTCTTCAATCTCTGCAAACAGGTGGCCACCAATCTTTCTTTCATATATCGGCAACTTACCAATAAAAGGCGAAAAATACTAATCAATTGCATTAATTTTTTAATGCACATAATGATTGAGCTATTGTCACTACTTTTCTTACTTATAAAACTTTCTGATTTCGCCCCCCTTTTCGAAGCGCTGCCGTAGGTGGACCGCCCCTCCGCTCCTATCGGTGCCGGTTTAAGCCCTCTAGAGGCCTAAGGCAATGCAACTTTTCGGGGCCCCTTTTCTTCCTCTCCAACTTTCGAAACCATATTTTTTTATTGATTTTAATTTAATCTCATTATAAGCAGTTTTAAGTAATAAATTTTGACAAGCTGTGAAATAGCAAAACATTTAATTGCGGGTCACTTTCAAGAGAGTTGATTTCAATATGTAGTGTACAAAAAAAATTTTAAAATTAAAATCTAAAAGCAGTTTTATACAAAATAGCAAAAATGGAAAACCTTTTAATCTTTACTTTTAAATCTAAAAACTATTTAACTGTAGAATAGGACATTTTCTAAACTATGACGCAATATATTTTTTTAGATTAATTAGCCAACATAATATAAAACTTGCATGTGGTACTTAAAAAAGGAATGTCATTGGAATAAAGTTCCAAAATTTAAACGATACTTGATTTTAATTTATATAAATTCGAGTGCTCGTTTGGAGAGAGGGGTGCCAGCTTAGGTGTCGTCCTCGTCATCTGACCGAGGCTAAAAATTACGAGGTCTGTTCCAAAATAGCCCTAGTGTTGTTTGAAAACGGGACTTTAATGTAACTAAACTCTTGTCGAGTGCACGGCCTTTGCAAATTAAATGAAAGCACAAAATTAAATTATTCTGAAAGTACCTCAAAATAAAAAAAATATCGGTGCCTCCTAGAGTTTCGGCGCCCCTAGGCTGTTGCCTATTTAATAATGCGGTCCTGCCCCCTTTAGATACGCCACTGATTTGCTTTCACTAACTTTTCCACTTACTCCAGAATACACAATCATGAATTTATTTACTGTCTAACTGTGTTTTAAAAGAAAAGGAAGATAAACTTAATTAAAACGTAAGTTTAAAAAAAAAGATCGGGAGAAATTTCTTTTTAGATAGCTTGTGAGTAGAAGTTGCATCTATTTTATTACTAACATCTGACATGTGACCTTGCAAACTTCCTTATTATGATTCAAGATTGAATGCGAATTTATCCTGATTAATAGTGCGGAGAAATTTGGAGGTAAAGTGTTTGGAAAATTATTTTGTACTTTCGTATGCATAAAGGATACAGGTTAAGTAAACAAAGTGCTTTCAGCGAGTTATTAACAATAGAAAAACCCGGCTGCAATAAAAGATTCCAAAAATTCAACCGCTCTATCTTTTTTTTCACATTCTCGCATACGAAGAACACGAGAAAGTAAAATAAACAAATAAGAAATAAAAATAAAATAAAAATAGTCAGTTTATATGAAGTGTACAGAGAGAAAGTAGCATTGTAATCGTCAAACATTCGAAATCGAGGCTTCGATGAATCTCCACGTGTTAGACATCGATCTCTGTGACAAAAAACCGCATCTTTGAGACTCTGTGTGTTTGTGAACACGGTAACCCAAAAACGCAACAAGCTGGATTGATGAAATTCGGTTTGCATACTTGT
>BGPR01000008.1:3867182-3984640 GCA_013235015.1 Araneus ventricosus
GAAATTCGGTTTGCATACTTGTAGATTTCTCTTCAATTTTGGACAAATTCTGTCAAAGGGAAGTCTGTACGTGTACATGCGGACACGGTGACTCAAAAACGCAACTAGCTAGATGGATGAAATTTGGAATATGGTTTTATTACTACATTCTTAAATCTGTATCAAATTTGGAACGAAATTTCTCAAGGGATTGAATGTCGATCTCTCTATTTATGCGTATATGAAAGCTGCATGCCAAAAATACAACAAGCTAGATAAATGAAATTTGGTGTGCGACCTTGTCACCAAAATTGTAGTTAAGTTTCAAATTATGGATTTATCAGTCACAAGGGAGACGTCCACATGCATACTCGATTTTCTTCATTATACAACGAAGCACAAATCACGTTTTATTGAGCAAATATACTATAATTTGGCAAGACCTCTCCCTCCGCGATAAATACTCGCAGTCTGAGTTGAATCTATATATTTAAGATAATTAGAAAACCAAAAGACCAGTCACTCATCCCCAACCACTGCACCGATTTCGACAATGCTTTTATCTCATTAAAGCTTATAACGTCTATATATAGTGGTCACCTGCCCACCACTATACTAAAACTCAATTTCACTGTACATTGTCAATTGGAAAAAGCCTTGACAGAGTCCCCAGCTTCAACTACTGGACCGATTTCAACAATTTTTATTTCATATGAAAGCTTATGACCCTTAGTTATGTCATAAATGTCGCCTGCCACTCACCACTCTCCATTTACATTGCAAAATGAAACTTTGTCTGAATCCCTCCACATAACGAATTTCATATCTCTAACTTGTTCCATTTTTAAGATATAGTGCTAGCAGGTAAACAGGCCATAGTTGTAAAAATGCTGTTTTTGGTCTCCAAGAGTTTTAAAACGTGAAGATTCACTATCTTGTATGTTTTGTATAGGTAAAGTAAGATAATCATTGTTCCAAATATAGTTTTGTATTAATGAATATCAACCTATACAGTTCTTCACCCAAATAACTTTTGGGGAATTTCTTCCCGGGAATTAAACTTTATTTTTGTAATTTAAAATTCTATAAGGAAGTGAAACTGGAATTGTCCAAAGAAGGCAAATTAATTTTAACATTAACAAAAGCTCGTGAGAGATTAAAATGGCAACAAACACAAACGTGATAAGTTGTGTTTCAAATAATTTTGAAAAGTGATTTAAAAACTAAGAAACAGGTGTTGCTGAGAAGCTAATTGTTTTACTTTTAAGATGGTTAAAAAATAATTTTTGTGCGATAATATGTTCTGAAGTTACTGCGGAAAAACGTTAAAAATTACTCTTCATACTCTCGCTAGCAGCTTTTTAACAGCGTAGTTAATTCTTCCAGGTGCAAAGAAACATGTGTGCCAAATTTCTTTCTAAGCAGAAATTGAATGTTTCAGATTTAGATTCACAACATAATATTTGGATTTTGAGCTCTATTGGTATGACAGTAATTGTTAATAGGGAAATGTAATATTTGAAATATAGATATTACGAAGGTAAAAAAAAGAGACCATAAAGCTGTAGTTAAAAAATGCAAAGGTGGATGGAAATTTCTTTTTTGTACGTTGATACGTTTTAAAAACCAATCCAGAAACCTTAAACTTAACATCTTAAACTTAAAACATATGAATTAGTACCTGATTATTGAGTGTGCACACGGCGGAATGCCAACGCGTATTTAAAAACAATTTGGCCGAATTTTAATTTTTGTTTATGCATTTCTAAATCTAAGAAGCAAAAATTGCGCGATCACAAAGCCAAATATCCACAGAAAGCATGTAAAGCTTAACATTGGTAAAAGAGAACGTTATTAAACAGTGAAATCAAAAAATCTAAAGAGCTAGAATCGCGTGATCACAAAACCAATGATAATGTGCACTGTAAAAACTGTGGAGTAATGTCACTCCAAATTTGGGGTTGAAAAACCTTAAAAACAGTGTGAACAAACACTCTATTTCAAGTTAACACCAAATCAAGCGTTCATATACATTTTAAGTGGTGTAGTTTGCATCAAACACCAATACTGGAGAATCCTTACACCATGCTCACACGCACCCAACACCATTCGTGAATTATTTTCATTTGTGGAAACACCAATTTTGGCGTACGTTTGGAAATTCTCCGATGGCAACGGTAGATTATTTATAAACAGCCTGATTTTCTTCGCCGTTCCTTTGGTTGTTATAAGAGGTATGCATGTTTTTTGTCGTGTAATAAAGATAATTAAGTTTTCATAAGAAAAATATAACTTTATTTATATGTGTGTCATTTGTATTTAAGAATTTTATTACTTTTAATTTGTATATTACACATGTTATGCTTCGGAAATTTTCTTTACTAAGCCTAGTTCGAATTCGTCCTCATTAATATTCTCCGTAAGTTTGAATTACGAAACACTTTTATTTTTTGAATCAGTGTATGCATCCTTAATTATTTGTTATTATTCTAAATTGTATCGCAAAAATTTCGTTTTGAAATGCAATAATGTAACAAGATTCTGAGCTTCTGATGAAATACATTCAGCAAAAGCATAAGTTCATTCGCTTTTAATCGGTGAAGAAATAACAGCCTGGGTTACCAATATAATCCTTGACATTTTAACTTGTAGAACAATATTTCATTTGCCTCAATGCCTGTTTCAAATAAATTGTTATTAAGTAAAGCAAAATCTGTATTCCTGTGGAATTGTTCAGTATAATATGAAATTCTCCAACAGAACTAAAAAGTTCTTACTAATGATTTTTAAAAATTTTGTTTCAAGTGGGAAAAGCAAATTAATATCAATTCTAATAATAAGAGTCTCAATAATCCTGAAGAATTAAATCAGAAAAATCGAATTTATTAAATTTACATTACAAAAAAGAAAAATCTAAGAAATGCACGAATGTGAAAACAAAAGAAATATTAATTTGGCACAATTCTTGGCATGCATTATTTCAGGACATTTTTGTTGCAACCCTTTTTTCTCATCTTTTTTTCAAACTTTTATTGAAGTTCAAATTTCTATCTTTTTACTCATTAAAGATACAGTTAAAAATTGTATATATTTGAAAGCACTGGAAAATTTTAGTCTATTTTGATATTTCATTCGTTAATGTTCGATATTGTGTTTTTATGGATGTAACTATTTTGCATATTTTTTCCCCACCTGAAACAAGCAGACGATAATAAGACAGCTAATTTTATTTTATTCTTATTTGTTTACTGTTTTAATATAATTCGCAGAGACTTTGAGTTACAATGGAATAGTGTGTTCTTGTGTGAGAATATTTATTTTCACTCTTACAGCTCAAAGTTTTAATTGGATTATTTTAAATAATTTTTTGTTGATTTCAGTTTAGAACTTGTCGGAGCTACTGAATCTTACGGATTGATTTTTTTTCAGATTTAGTGTTACTGAACTCCAAAAATGGTGGCAACTACTTTACACCAAAAGTAGTGTAAAGGAACATTCCTGGTGTCTGATTACATCAAGAATTATCTTTGGTGTTTGATTACACCAAGAATTATCTTTGGTGTTTTACTAAACCAAGAATAATTGTTGGTGTTTTACTTCACCACTTTTGGTGTAAAGTAGTTGCCACCATTTTTAGTGTTGTGTTATATTAATTTTTTTACAGTGTGGAAATATCCACAGAAATAACTTTAAGCGTACGTGCGATTAAACAGAGAAATATAAAACTATGTAACTGTTTAATCACTCGCGTGCTTTTGCATTTTGAAAGACATTTCAATAAAGAGAAGCAAACAGAAGTGCTTACAAATTCTGTTTAAATTAATTTTCAACATCGATTAAAAATGAGAGAAAAAGGTGTACGGAAATGGGACAGGTGTCATTGAAAATCTAATTTTTTGAATTTTAAGATGGTGTAAAAATAGTTTCTGGGTCAAGATAGGTTCCGAAGTTATGACGGAAAAACGTTAAACCTTTTAACCCCCTCCCCTACACCACCTTTGGGTGGAGCAAGCAATTTTTTAATTGCGTAGTTAATCCTTTTAGGTGCTAAGGAACATGTGTGCCAAATTTCGTTCTAATTCGTCAAGAGGTGTGGAATTGTATAAGGTTCAAACACACACACAAACAAACAAACAGACATTGAATTTTATATACCAAGATACGGTCCCTCCTGGGTTGGCTCTATTGAGGCGGAGTTTTCCGCAAACAAAATTAATTCTATCTCAAAAACTTATTTCCGAACGAAATTTGATACACAAATAGAAAAAGACAAGCCGTATCGAATTATTGAAAAATCTCGGTTACCGTAATTGAAAAATTCCGAGATAGCTGTTAATTAACTAGGTTAATCAGTTTGTGAATCCGAGTAAACCCGTCTCCTGGAGACATCTCCATTGACACCCGTTTTATGAAGAACCGCTAACTACTCGAGTTATAGCGACTGTCCGATCCACAAATCTTTCAAAATTGCATAGAACCATTCCTCATGGAAATTCATCTTAAACTTGATAAACTTTTTCCTTCTTTTATAGTCATTTTGAAATTGCATTTTGTTCTTCAAAAATTAGTTTATCACTTTCGCTTAACAATCTAGCTAACTATTATTGCCTCTTTGCCACATTTATGGGGTCCGGGATTTGCCTCGTGACAAAATCTCTGATTAGGGGCAGGGAGGTTCCATGTTCGACATCCGATTCTATGGAAGGTCCCTCTAGACTACGGACTTGATGCGTTTTAATTCGTCCAGGGTCAAGCGTCATTCCTCCAGTATACAAAGGAAGTTAAGAGAAGGAAGTTGTGGTTCAGGAGTATCTTCGTCCTTTGAAAATTTTTATGTTAGTCTCAAAATAACCCTTGTCATGTGATGTTCCAAAAACTAAACTGCCATCATCATACAAAATAAATTCCTTAATAAATTCAATTAATAAGTAAAATAATTTTAGTTTGCCAGCAATTTTAAAAGACACAATGTTAACTGTTTATAATAAAGACATTTTTTTTATTGCTGTTTATAATAGCCAAAGGTAAATCGTAATCAAAAGCTTTATCTAAACTTGATTAAAAAGTTCACAAGATCACAATTATTGAAATTTTGTTTTACTTTCATTTGTGTTCTAAAAACACAGATTAAAATTTCCAATAAATGTCGGTTATTATAAGAAATATTCACATGTAATAAGCTATAATTATCTAACATTTTATTGCGCATGATTTCGAGCGCAGACAGATAACAGATTATTTTTATCGGTTGATTTGCACTGCCATTGAGCTTGACACGGTTTTTTCTTAGGTGTAATGCTATGAATGATGAAATAAACCGTGCTAACGATTCAAATAAGCGGATCTAATTGTTGAGAAGAATAAAAGGAAAATTTAGAATCTTTCTCAAAATGAGTTTCTTAATAATTCGAGTTGATTCCTTAGAAGAAAGTTCAGAGCGTGTAAAAACGGAATAAAATAAAATGAAATCACGATGTACAACTATTAAGTAGTTAGTTAACTTTCTAGTAAATTTTCCTTGTGCTGTTGAACCTTGAGGGAAGATTTCTTATAATTACAGATTCCTGACTTCAATTATTACGAAGTTAAACTACAGGTTTGCTCTGAGTCATTGAAAAGGACAATGAAAACTTTATTTCAATAGTTGAAAGTAATTTTGTGTTAGACAAGACAATGACAGTTTAATAAATGTGGATTATTTTTATCGCGTTTTCTCAAAATAATTGTAAAAAAAAATTGGGAAAGAAAATGTATCTTACTAGAAAGTAAAAAGACATATATGAAAAATTTTTCTTTCACTGTCACGAAAACGAGTGTAGCGTGTAGAAAAGTATCACTAAAATTTAAAGTATATGTGAAAGCAATAAATAACTTCGTTTTTGTCGACATTTTTTGAAGTGCATGCATTCTGATAAGCATTGAAAGTCTTTAATGTAGACTTGGTATGGCATTTAAAGATCAAAGGTTATAGTATTAACCGTTTAAGATCAAAATTTAGCTGTTTCGAGTGCATAATCATAATTAAAAAGTGAGTATGGAAAACGTGTACACTCCAGTGAAGACAGACGTGGAAAGACAACACCAAACAAATGACGTTGCGCATTATAACTTAAAAGGGGGATATTTGTTTTGGAATGCAATTTATAAGATATTGTTTAGCAACGGATTCCGAAACCCTCCGCGCTTTTGCGCATGCGCCGGGCGTCGTAATTTTCTTCAAAATAGGGCAAAAGTGAAGAATGGAAGGAGAGATGTTTACATTTTACTTTACTTACCTTTACTTTACTCTAACAAAGAACTCCGGAAATGCGCTCATATGATTCATTGCATGACACCCCTTTCCGGTGTAAAATCGTCCAAAAGTGCTAGTTTCGGAATCCGTTGCTAAACAATATCACTTATTTAGAATTTTGAAAAGTATTGCGATGCTCGTTAAAAATAATCAACCAACTGAGACAGAGAAAGATGCAATGGTTTTACTTAAAAAGATGCGGTTAAAGAGGAATTTTTTACAAATATAATGTTACTTGACCAATTCAAACTTTTTAAATTACAATTTTTCTGTATCACACTACTGTTGACACCCCCTACACTGACACGTTGCCCCCTCCTTGCGAATTACAACAGCGGTGTCTAACCAGCGGACAAAGATCTTTCTTCCGGTTGCCCATTTACGCCAAGTATTGTTGCGAAAATATGACTTGTAGACACCTACTATAACTTCGATTAACATAATGAGAATGTGTGAGTTTTATATTCAGAGAAAATTAATGTATAAATGTAGTTCAACTCATGCCGGGATCCATTTTTCACGGATAAAAATAAAATACTCTTGAAAATAAGAAATTATTTGTTTCCTTATCCCGGGCCAGTTGGCCCCTCTGTGCCCTGGGATTTTGTCCCTCCTGTACCCCTCTCTCGGTGAACCTGGACAAAGTTAGCCTTGTCGTGAGTACCAAATTCTGAAGAAGTATTCAATGGATCATCTACTTGCAGGGATAATTCGATATAAATGCTCGCTGTTTGCGATATCTTAAAACTCCATAAACTTTGACCATTGATCAAATCCGCGGACTTACGGTGTACCACATAAGGGACACCGTAACCACTACACAGACAGTGTCAACAAGCTATGATATTTAAACTTTAAATATCATAGTTCTTTAAATTTTAAAGAACTACTTTTCACCATATAAAGAGGGTAAATCCATGTTCTGGATTCCAGTGAAAATCTCTTATCTTTTTGTTGTTATTTAAAGTGTTATCCTTATTCATTGAAGTTTTACTTATCATCTCTCGATGATCCGAATTTGTTTTTAAAGGTTTCTTATTTCTCGTCAATATGTAACCTCAATGCCGGTGGGGGGGGGCGTCACCCCCCTTTTTTTGCGGGAAAAAGTAAATTTTATTTCATTTTAGCTGCCTGAAGCAATTTAATATAAAAAAAGCAATAGTGCCTGAAAATCTAGCTAATTTTGTATCTAAACTTATAAATTTTGTTGTTAACCCCCTATACTTCTGGGTACTTTTAAATGTCTTTAAATTGTTTGCTGCCCCCCCCCCGCCACTTTTGCCACTCATGCGCCTCTACTGCGTAAACTCTTTTAGGATTCCTACGAGTTTTTAAATATGAGCTAATCTAAAGTTCACGAGTTCTCTCTTCTCCAAGTCCAACGCCTTTCGTCTCAGAGCAGCTGTCTTAACCTTAACCTTTTGACTCGTGAATACGCAAGATGTTCATTTGACGTTGTAGATAGCTCACTCGAGTGTAGCTTCAGCAACTTAGTTATTATGAAACTAGACGTAAAATAATGTGAAGGACAACGGTGTATTTCAGGTAAAGGTGCTAGTGAATTCGTCTGGGGTTGAGAAGGTATTCAACGATCAAACAATAGAATCTGGTTAACATTCTTTGATAAGTTTAGATATCAAATGTAACTATTTCTCAGAGTGTACAACCACAGAAGAAAAAAATTAAAATTTCGTTTTCTAGAAGTATATGTAGAAATTTTATATGAATCACTTCCGAAAATAGATGATCGCTTTTAAAATACTTCGTAATTTAGCGATAGCTTCATTTAGAACGAAATTGTTAGGCAGAATATTACGTTTGCTGTTCTTTAAATATATATAAAATGGATGAACCGATTTTAGAATTAATCTTGCTGAAGAGTTTTATAAAACATTTTGCGAATTACATGTCAGCTCTCCACAAGGAATCCAGAAGAAAAGAGATCAAATTTACAGATTCGATACCTTTTATTGAGAGTGGCGTCACAAAATTACAACTTTCATTTGAAGATGTTATTCAAAACTCTGATTCCGCGAAATAATTGAATGTTTGATGGCAGAAAGGATCAAAACGCTAATTCTTGGCTGACTCAAGAATGCAAACTCTAAACAAATATGCTAGTTCAAATTATACATTATTCTAAAGTTCTTAGAAATTTCAGTTAAAACTATCAGTTTTTGAAAAAAGGACTAAGGCTGCAAACTGCACAAAATTAATTCCCAAAATTTCAAAAGGTTTTTTTTAATGAGATCAGGTAAAGTTAATACTGCTTTTTCAAAAGCAAATCGCATTCTTTGGAAAACACATCTAGTACAGAGAAAAAAGCTCCATGAAATTGAGAATGTATTTTTTAAATAGAGACATCGTGAAATATCGATTCTGAACAGAAATGTCGCAAAACAACGAAACATTCTTAGAAAACTATTTTTGGGATTAAGTACTGTTAAAAATTAAAAGTGTAATATATTATTTCGGAAATGGACGGCGTAACGCTTGTAAAATATTTTTATCCTATTCTATAAGTAATTAAATAAATATGATTATTTCGATGCCATCAAGCACATTTTTTTCAGATGGATTAACAAAACAAATTGATAATTAATATATACTCCCTTGTATTTCTTGTTCAAACTTATGTCTCAGAGCAATTCAAAAATGGGATATTAATATCTGAATCAAAACTTTTAATTTTAGTTGGAAAGCTTAGGCTCAAAATTATGCATTTGCATGCCAATTTTAAAGACATGTTCTCTTGTTTATAAATGAACAGCACTAAGGCTACTAGATGAAGTATTCATCTGGGGACCTGGAATTTTCAAGTTGCTGAATTCGCCTAGGTCTTCTAAATATGGATATAAAAATCTATAATTGACGAATGTTGCCTTATACTATAATTCATTAAATGAGAAAAGTTAAACTAACTGAATCAAAAAGTTTTGTACCACTTTTCATTTACATTCATTTTACAGATCTTGTGGTGCTCTCTGCTTCAACACTCCAATAGCACAAAGATATTATATAATATTGTACGATATCGTATAATAATGTACAATATCGTATACTATTGTACAATATCGTATAATATTGTACAATATCGTATAATATTATATAATATTGAACAATATTGTGGACCGTGTTGTGCTACCTGGGCAGTTCGTTTAACCCGAGTAATGAAGACTAGTACTTCCCGTTTACTCATGGATTGGAATGGTGTGGGAATTGAAGTGAAGCACCATGAATACCTGACTGCCCCTTTTAGAAAAAAGATTTAGCTTCAAATCAGAACGTTAATCAAGGGTGCAGTGGATCCGGAACTCCATCCCGGGACTGCTCATTTTTGCGAGAAATATTGTAAAAACCTCTTTAAAACGGCTCTACTTTTGTCACCCAGGTTACAGCCTTCTGGCACTTCTTGCTTTGAGACTATATCACCGATGATAATCTAGTATTGTGATACGTTGGTATATGGACATTCATAGTTCACATGGTTGCTTTGATCTCCCCCAAAAAATTTTAATAAATAATTTAACATGCCCATTTTTTATTACTTTTTCCTATTGGATATTGTCATTCGCATCTCCGTTATATGTCTGCTTACGCCTATAGTGTCAAATAATAAAATAATACCAAATCAACTGGCAAAGAATCATCAAATGGCAATCGTGCTGCCATCTGTTATAAGATACGGAAATGAAATGTCTGGTAGAAACGTTTACCAAATAAATCCAGGCTATTTTCAAATAATTCCTAGCGTTATTTTCGAATATCACTATCCAAAATAACAGAATAATATCAAAAATAAATGATTTTAAATTAGAAACTAGATCTGCGTTCCCGCTGTCGCAAATTGTGAGTTAGAGGATAAAGCGAAGAACCAGAATCATTCGAAAATAATATATCATTTGGAATAAATAAATGTCTTTCTTCTTATAGCTTATGATATCCAAATGGATTATTTTATTTAAAAGCGGAGTTTTTAGTGAACTGTGCCTTGAGTATATGGAAATAATTTTTAAAACAAGTGTTGCAATTTAAAATTTGAAAGATTTCATACAGAAATTTTTGAAAAAACCAGCTAAATTTTATTTCTTATCACCGGTTAACAACTGTTATTGCATGTAAAAAATATATCATATAGATGTGATTTTTTTTATGCGTGTACTGCTAATACTAATTAGAATATTCTGAGACCAAATATACGAAATCTGAGTACTTTCCCTAATAGCACAAGATGCTCCTACATATTTTTATGATAACTTCGCGATACTGTAAAACATTCATAATATCGAACAACGTTGTGGAGATATCGTACAATATCCTGTGCTCATAGGGTTGGAAGGATTAAATACTAGTGTCTAATCCTGTATTGCGATTTTTAGAAAAGTAATAAAATTCGAATATTTAACTTCAAAAATGAATGATTTATTTGTCTCATAATAAATTGAAAGCATATGATATCATTTGGAAAACATCTGTTTTAGAATTTTAAAATTACTAACTAACTAACACTACGACCAGCCCCGCACGTAAGACCATGGCGGTGATCCCTTTACCAGTTTGAATGGACAGTCGTAGACGGGTGCTAACACCCGCATGAGACTCCAAGACCCGCACTGGAAGATTAAGCTCTAACATCTCTAAACAAGCTAACTACCTCACTCACTTCCACTTACCAAAGTCACCACCCGACATCCCAAATAATTTTTAAAATTTTGAAGGTACAGCACGTTTTTGAAATCATACCTGTTGGAATATCCTTTATACTGAAAATATGTAGTTTTTTAAAAAATTTTATTCAAAATTCGATTTCATACAAAAAAAAAAAAATGACGGGAGGCTGTCTCCGCGAAGCGGCCGCTGGGATTGAGTGGCATAGACTTACTTACCTTACACAACTGTAACTTTCTGTGGCTAAAGTAGCTCTATGTGACTATTAACTCTATAGTCCATAGTGACTATTAGTCTAGTGTGACTATGTGACTCTATCGATGTAAAATTGTTCGTGATTTTCACCAACTTTTCAGCTCGATTGTGACTAAACCGAAATTCTAAAATTATTTTTGCAATCTTTAATGTCTACATTTCTCTGTTAAATGAAACTAAAACCAACTCTCTATGTTATTTGGTTGCGGAGCTATAAGCGTTTAACTTTAACGCAAAAAGTGTCATAATTTTTTCCTTTCCCGACACACCATTACACCACTATGGAGAGACAGATATATCAATAAAGCCAAAATTAAAAAAGGAAGGTAATACAAGCAATCCTAGAGTAATTTGAAGTAAACGAAAAGCAAATAACAAAACAAGTAATCCATTCTAGTTCACTTCCTTTTTTAATTTTGGCTTTATTGGTATATCTGTCTATTGTTCTCTGTTTTTTGTTTTGCTGCTGCAATGGCGCGCATTTTAAACATTGTCGTAATTTTTCTAACTTCATTTCTTTTTACAATTAAATTCTTTTATTCTTTTAATTTTATTGTATGATAATTAAAAAAAATACTTGTTCCAGTTTTAAATTTTGCTTTCTTTTATAAAATTTTTTTAAAATTTTGCTTTATTTTTTCTTATTGATTGTTTGCATACTATGGAGAGACGTAAGTCTACGTCAAAATCGGGAAGTGTTCTCCCTTCGACTTTCTAGTACACTTTCACAACGCAGCGCGCTTCTTTCAGCCTCGTCTGGTAGTTTAGAGAATTGAGTATGCATTTCGGGAGAAACACCTTTCCTTTGGCGGATTCGGTTCAAGATTTGATTAATTCTAATAATCTGATGTTTGTAAGCATCATACACTATATCACATTCATCTCCCTCTTTGCAGTTTTGAGTCATCCTGCTCCCAAAATCATAGATAGATAATTAAACTAGCAGTCTCACTTTGGATGGATTTGACTCCAAAATTTGAAATAGATCCACAATTGAATGCAAATACAGCATATCAAATTTTATTCATCAGAATGGTTTTGAGTTGTGACGTTCATATGCACATGAACTGACAGCCTGCCCATTGGCGAATTTTGTCCAAAGCTTGATGGATATCTACAATTTGGGTGTAAAAATCACATGCCAAATTTTAATAATATAGATCGTTTCGTTTTGAATTACATTGTGCACATACACGCAGACATAATTCCTAAAATATGTTTTCTGCAAAATCTCAACCTAATATAATCTTTTAATTCTTTGCGTCTTCTTGCCGTGTTCAAAGACTAACAGACAGATAGACATAATTCCCAAAATGGCTGTTTCTTTAAGATTCGGGAGGTCTAAAACGTAGATATTCATCAAATTCTGGAGGTCGACAATTTTGTTTGAATTGGGAAACAATAATTTCAATGTATAACTCAATATAAATGCATAATTTTGTTGACATTAACAGGATTCTATAGGAAATGGCTTACAAAAGATAAAGACCTAAATTCAATATATCAACCATTATAACCATGTTCTGAAAGTCGATGAGAATGTATTTTAAATATGTATATATTTTTTGATGAGAATAAATTCTAACTGTTGTTCATGTAAGAGCATTCTGAAAAAAAACCTTAACTTTTGATGTGACAATTTAATCAAAGATCTAGTGTTATTTTCGACTAAGTACGGTTAGCTGGTTTTAATTAAGAAATTGGGAAATTCGATTGATAGATTTTCTTGTTTGCTATGTTCTTAGTTGGATATCTACATGTAGTAGAACTTAAAATCAAGTACTCTTTTCTTTATTTGAAATTAAAAGGTAAGTATGTGTGATGGAATTTATCACACACATTACTCATAGGCCAACTAAAAGTACTAAATGGGTAAATTAAAACCAACCAACCCTTTTCTGAGTGTGACGAGGGTGAGTTGTTTAAATTCGGTAATCAATGGACGGATCGACCCCGAATTTGATTTGCATGCTTCAGCTTGTTAATCTAAAAATATAACAAGATTAAAACTTCTCTAATAAACCTTTTAGGATAATAACAAGTTCTAAGGTATGTATGCATGTTCTTAAAGGGCTAGAGCAATTTTGATGAAATTAACTACACATGTTTCTCACTAATCTACTAAAAGTAGTATAATAGTAAATGAGCCCTAAATCACTTCCCCACTTCGGGGTTGGGTGGAGATGAATCATTGAAAGACATTGAATAAATGGACCAATCAGCATGCCATTTCATGTCTATGGTTTCTAAAATGAGAGGCCAAAAATGGGCTGTCTAATAATGTAAGAAAGATAAGAAACGCAATTTACTATATAATCAAGTGAAAGAAAATTAAACCTTTAACTCGTAGATTATTTGACTCAAATTTGAGCAATATTCTGTCAATAAAATAATGTTGATTAATGCTATCCTATTTAAAAAGCTTTGTCCTTCTCACCCAAGGTTTTAACAAGAAAAATACCGTTCAAAGTCGATGCTAGCAGTGCAAAACTCTGCTAGTATTTCTATAATTTCAAAGATCTTTTGATGGAAACAGATAAGAATATCTTATGCCTTTTTAGTACTAAGCTATTGTATCAACGGGCATTTCAAAAATAAGAAATATGGGTGGTTAGATTTCAACATTTGTATACTATAAACAAAAAAAAACTCATCACCGGGTGCTTCGTGTGCCGGCTTTCCTTCACTCTTAACAGGTGGTCAAGGATGTGATTCACGTGCAGTCCCAAACAAAAGAGGTCGGTCATCTCATCCGCAACCAGTGGAATAGGTCTAGGTCACTGTAGTTCTTTAGGTCAAGAGCAAGGTACGCGAATGTTTGCATTAAAGTCTTTATAATGGCCTGTTAAGTGAAGAGTTCCTTCGAATACACTAGTTCTGAGAAAGTTAATATGCCGTTACAAATCATTCCCAGCTCTAAATCTTTGTTTCGTAACTTAGTTCATGGTTAACTTAAATTAGCAAAGCAGTTTCTCTTAACTTGAATGTATGTAGATAGAATAGACAAAATTGCGTAAGCAATAAGTTATGCAAGTTAAAAAATTATGTCAATGTTTACTTCATTAAAAAGTCAACAAGATGTGAAGAAAGAAATCGTAGCCCAAAATAAGTGTTTCTGTTTCGAATTAAATAATTTTTTTTTAAGTTAGACAAACCGAAAAAACCTGTTATCCGGGTTTCTTTTACAGCTATTTGAATTGTTTAAAAAATCGCTAAAACATGATGAATACCGCGCTTTATTTCTGCAAACGATGTCAAATGATTAACTAAATAATTTACTTTTAGCTTAAAATTACATATTTTGATTTAATGTGTAGTTAAAATATTTCCTACTGTCATGTTCAACGTGAAAGATGAAAGGAGGTTCGTTCGTTAATCTCCGAATAGATGCCAGTGTGGGAAGCCCCCTAAAGGTTGGACATTCCTCGGTCATCTAGTTTCTTGTTTTGTAAAAGTCAACGAATTTGTTCTCTCATTGATGCATGTTTGAGAGGAACACTGTTTTTAAGGAGAGTTTTTAAAGTATAACTGGGTATAACCCGTTAATGCCTAGCGTCCCGTTATCGGGACACTTCTAAAAATGCATCATAAACTCGCAGAAATTATTTTTTTCAACATAAATTTTTCAAAAAAGGATTTTTAAGTATTCTTTTTATTGTGTTAAATTATGGGTTCGTTGAATAATGGGCTTCATTTGATTCACACATATTTACTGGACGTTCATTAGAATTACACGGCACAGCACATTTAGATAATTACACAGATCATTATAATATCGCTAAATACAGGCATGCATAACGTTCTACCAGTCCGGACACACTCATCCGGAAACTCTCGGCGAGCCTCGCAAAGTCTCGAACACGATTCGGGTTCGGTTAGAGTTAACTTGTGTCGCATAAGTCTGAGACACCACACTTTTCTTTTATATTCAATCGATGGCAGAACGTATCAAGCAATTCGATGATAATGTAGCCTTTATTATTTTCAAGTCAGATTCGTAAAGTCGTGATATTTGCAATGTGAAAAAAATGAAAAAGTTTGTTCAATTTTTTACCAAATAATTTACTTGCATTTAACAAGCATATCTTATGTGGCTTCAATGGAGAGGGGCATATTAAATATTGAATTTTTGAAGGTACTCAGATCACCCCCACGCAAATACCGAGTTCTCGTGGAGTGTCCGAAGAGAGATGTACACCAAATTTTCATGCAATTGGAATAAAGAAAATGAACAGTAAAAAGTGTTCATAAACGCGTTCACTTCAAACGAGAAAAGCGAGGGAATTTCTCGCCTGATTTATACTCATTTCAAATAAGAGACTGACAATTTTAATCACATGTAATTCTATAAGTCTCGAATTAGAGTCGTGAAAACTATTGACTTGGAATAGTCAAACAAGTCTGTCACAACAGTTTAAGAAAAAATTACTCTTGCGTTATATACATTTTTATAGACAAGGAAAACTTAAAGAAATATTATAACAAGCAATATTATTAATTATTTCTTCGTTCAAATAAGATAGATTTTCGCAGAAATCTGTTTCCATTGGTTTTAATCGCTTGTATAGCATATATCCAGGGAAAAATTCTATCTGGTTTGTAATTAGTCGTTTTAAATTAAAGACACGATTTCTGTTTTGCTTTTGTAACTTACGTTTAATAGAATTCAAGTCAGAAAACAAATGGTCTCTAAAATATATATGTCAGAAGATACTGAATGTGAAAATTGAAAACGTGCATTTTAAAATTAGATTTCAGACTGTGTGGTTGAGCTGGAATTAGCTCTATCGTTAGATGTCTTTTACTTTAACAACGAAGCATTTTGTCTGCATTATGTGAGTTGTCTTCCCTAGAGTATTGGAATTTTACAAGTCGTATAAAAAGGAGATCTTCCTGGTAATAAAAATATTTTTTAAAAAATTTATAAATGAAATAATGAAAGTTTTTTATCTTCAAATTTACTTTAGAACCACTTGCACTTATCTAAAGAATCAGAAGTGGCTTCCAAACCGTAGTTATCCGACCCTGGTCTAAGAACATAAGAGTTATTTCAATAACAGAAATGAAGTTATACAAAGTATGATTGTCTAATAGTGTCTATTAAATGAAAATAAGCAAACTGTTGGAAAATTAATGTGTACACACTAATGCGGATTTGTTTACTCATACTCCAAATATAGATTTTATTTTGAAACCAATTTATTAACAACTCACTTGTTTAGTTAATTTCTAGTAATGTAAAAGTTTGAGAACTTTTTGAAAAAAGCGTGATATGATATGCAAGGAAATATTTTGCATATAAAGCTTTATTTTTTGTGTAGGAAATATATTGGTTGAAAGAACATTCTACATACATAAACATTCATATTTTATTTCAAAAATTTCAATAAATGAACAGGATTGACTCATGAGAGACAAAAATATTTCGTCCGATTTCTTTTATCATTGCTTACATTACACAAAAATATAGGTTATGACGAAATAAAGACAACTTTCTGTTTTCAAAAATTTCTGTAAACAGTTTCTATTGATCTGTTAATTTATGGCATAAAAATAAAATTTTCTTAAATCTTCCTTTCTTTTAAAAAATCTTCATGTTCATTCATAATATAGCACCTTACAAATTTTAAAGCTTTTTAAAAATAATTTTTTAGTAACTTTTGATTTCTGTATTTCAACAAGATAAGTTCTAGAGAATGTTAATAGTATAACAACAGACATCTTCGCATAATTAATTGTAATAATTAATGGATAGTGTCTATAGACATAAAAATATTTTTCAACTACATATCATAATCAAGCTCGCTTTATAAATGTAATAAACGCATGAAATGTTACGCTACTTCTCATTTGAAAGAGATGAAAATGTGGATTTTAAATTTCTTCTTCAATCTGGGTTAATGTCTAATTAATAATTTAATAAATAAAGTGAATTAATACTATAAAACATAAATACATTTCATACACAAAATATGGATAAATGTTTGATTAAAGCAGTGATTTAGGAAACATATATATCCAAAAGTAACACAATTTTTATTGTCCAATATAATTTGTAATACTGTGTTGAAAGCACCTTAGAGTTTTAACAGACATTCTACTGTAAAATGAAGTAAACTTATGTCATTTTATGGAATGATGAAAGCAAATCTAAATGCCTTGGTCCAAAACAAGCATCCGCTTATGTTATTATTCCAGTACATATAGCGTAATTACCCAGCGTCTGGATATTTTATATCGCTATTTAGTTGCTGCACTTGCGAATAGGTTCAAATACTTTTGAAACGAAGTAGCGTCTATAGTAACGCACCCTGCAAAATTGTACAAGTAAATGAAACACGATTTCTATGCTGTCCGAAGAATAAGGATTGATCCCAAATAGCTCAAGGTTCTCTACAATATTGCTACTATATCCTCACTATATTGTACAGCATTCAGAATATCATTCAAAAATTTTGTTCTATATCTTCATGCTAATAGGGATGTAGAAAATGGACAGTATTTTATGAATATAAAGCGATTATTTTACAGAAGCTCTATTTTTGAGGCACACAGAAGCTTGTACTTAATTGAAGATTGTCAAAGCGTGAATACTATGAAATATCACTTGCAAGTTAAAATGCAATTGCTGTTTTAGAACCACACAGAAGCTTATACTTAATGAAGATTGTCAAATCTTGACTACCATGAAATACCATTTTAAGTTGCTTGTTAAGTTCAAATAACACCCAAGAAATACTACTGAAGCATCAACAACTGGAAAATGTGATTCTATGATTAATTATCGGAATGTTTGAATGCCGTACGACATTTTCTCACTTATTTTGAATTTTAAAACAACCATTTAAATAAAAAGACAATTGTTGGCAGTATTCTGCCTTCGATTTAGAATCATAAACATAACTTTAAAAGTGAAAGAAGACTTTTTATTTGCCAAGATTGAGAATCATTTTGCTTCTGTTCAACTCTAGCTGAGAAAATGCGTAAGCTCAAACCAAACTTTTTAAATTCTGATTCACGATCCTAAATGGGGACGCAAAAACTTCCAAATATCAATATTCATTCATATTCTTTATCATTTATGCACAAAAATATTGAGGAAAGCACTCTTGATTTCATATAGTTTATTAAAATTTTGTTTAAAATCTTTTTAAGTCGAATTTCTTTATAATTCAGGCTGCTTTACTTTCTTATTTTGGGGATCACTAAATATTTTAATCTTAAAAAGGCATTGAAAATAAAAGTTTATAACCTCTGAAACGTGAAACAAGGGTAAAGGCCAGTTTTGCGATGATTTCCTTTTTCGTTACATTCCCCTAAATTCTCAAAAGGGCGGGGTTTTCTGCAATTTAAGGTTTGCATTGGATATCCCTCAAATAATAATAATAATACTCAGAAAATCTGGATTATTTCCGGAAGGAATGTACGCCAATGAGTGTTATTCACATAATTTACCACTGAAATGTAGAAATCCTCCCTTCTCTCATGAAAAATATTTTCCAGACATTTTGTACTAGCACACTAGCACTTTTTCAAGAATGGATTCATCACAACTATGAAATGCACCTCGATTAATGAACAGTTTAAGCAGAGCGTTTCTGAATGAATCTTCCAAATTATTACAAAGGATGACACAACTATATTATATAGACACTTGCATTATGAACAATTATTTTTCTCTCACTTTAACGTTCATTTATCATAATGGGTATATGTAAATGATCGCTTACATGTTAACTTATCTACTTCCATTTAAAAAGTTATGATGAATTTACATTTAAAAGCTCTTATACTGCTACAAAGCCACCGCAGAAGAGGAAAAACATAGACAGTTTTTAAAACACTTCTTGAGAAACGATAACATTAAAAACAACCTTTATGACATAAGAATACATCTGGTTATTTTGGTTATATCTCATTTATCTTGAGAATTTTTCATGAGTTAAAAAGACTCATGGGCTCATTATTATAAATTCTTCTTTTTAAATATAAAAATTATTTTAATGAATCATGATGTTCATACAATTTAATTACATAATTTGAAATTATTTTATATTACGTGATATTCATGTATTTAATAATAAATTTCCCCCTCTCTCAACATGAAACTTGGCTTCAGGAATCTTGCATTAGCATTTTTGCAAGAACGAATTCATCTCCGCTATTAAATCTAATCTACCTGGGTTAATTGGCATTGCGATCAAAGGATTTCTGAATGAATCTACCTAATAGTAGCAACGGATGACAAAACTATATTATACAGAAACTGTATTGTGCAGAAACTCCTTTTCTCTCACTTTTAACTTCATTTGTCGTTGAGGGTAATGATCATTAACGTATTAAATTATCTACAGGCAGTGCAAAAGGAGTAGTGATGAATTTACTCTTAAAAGCTCTTTACGCTGCTAAAAAGCCACCATAGAAGAGAAAAAGACATGGAAAGTTTTTAAAGCACTTCCTGTGAATTGATATTAACAGCGACATTGCTTTCGACGTGAGAATACATCTGTACATTTTGTCTCATTAACTTCATTAACTTGTGAGTTTTGCATGGGATAAAGAAGACATTAATATCCGTATAACAATTAAGTCTTTTAATATCTCCAGAATCAAAACAATCGAATATGGGATTTGAGATATATTATTTGCGGAATTTTGAGCTCTTTGTAACAAAGGGGGATAAAGAAATTGAGTGATAATTTAGTTTATGAAATATAAAAAATAGAGTACATTTAAAGGAGCACTGTACAGGCCAATGAAAAGATACTTTCAACCGTCGAAAAATTTTATAAGTATTTGTCTCATGCACTTCAAAAATATATAGATCATATTTTTTCGTTATCACAAATGCTTCCTTATAATTATCAAAATAATTTTAATGAACCATACATAAATATATATGAATATTATCAATACGGTAATTTTTCATTTTTCCAATTATTAGTTATTTCAAAGCATTCAATTTTGTACTTTTCTATAGTCAATGACAACACAAGTTGACAGCATGGAAAATCTGCACGATGTAGCCTTACATTCTGTTATATAATCCCCAATATGATCCTAATGTACTTAAAGCCGATAGATATGGATGAAAAGAATTTCGATTTAAACAATCGTCATCGATATTTTAAGTGATAAAACTCTATATTTAAAGCGAAAGTTATTTCAACCTTTAAAGGGCCATTTTTCTCTAGTGGTGTTATAGTAAATTAATTAATTAATTTTGCTAATTAATAATTAATTATCAAGTCCAGACACTTCGCTACAGTTTGAGAAACGATATTGGAACATCTAGGTTTATGTTACATCGGAAAATTTGGCGAGAAGTTAAACCAACCATAAAAATGCATTTAAAAATGGATGAAGTTGGTGGTAAGTATTCTTACCACGGCCTTATAAAGGGTTAACTTGATAGAGCGTATTACATCAGTCAGCCGCAATGAAGTAGCGTCGTAGCGTTTTAGATGCTATCAACTTGAATTGCTTTTGATTTTAGTAGTTTTTAAAATGTAAATGAGATGGAAATGTACAATATGAAAAAATATATGCTACTGAATAGCTTTTACATCATTTTCATGAATAAATTACAAATAAATTTTCTACTGCTGCGTTCCACCTTGAGTATTATGCAATTTATAGTAATGTCCCCTTTTATTAAGAAGCTCTTGATGCGTCCCTTTTTCAACCACTTTTCCTTTGTGGATCACCATGATAACATCTGCATTTTGTATTGTTGTAAGTCTGTGGGCGATGATCAAGCACGTGCGACCGCTACTTGCTCTATCCAAAGCATCCTGTACAATCTAGAATAAATGCAAAAAGAGCTCTTAGCTAGTTCATTTAAAATAAACGAAAAATGTCTAGTTTTTTTAAAAATGAGATATCGATTC
The DNA here is from genome assembly GCA_013235015.1 of Araneus ventricosus. NCBI lineage: Eukaryota > Metazoa > Arthropoda > Arachnida > Araneae > Araneidae > Araneus > Araneus ventricosus. The sequence goes on from BGPR01000008.1 coordinate 3,888,267, forward strand.
TATAACATAATTACAAGGATTGGGAATTTAGTAGCGGCAACCATACAGCCGATACAACATTGGTACTAGCTGGAAATGTGATAGTCAATCGATGCCATCAGCGTTGTGTGCAACTTGTTATCAGTAATGTGTAAATCGACAAGGAAGCATATGTAACTGATTTTTTAAACAAAATAAGTGACGTAATTTTCCTGCTATAATTAATTCAAAAAGAGAAAAGCAAGTAAACAGTACAGGTGATAAAATTGCTGATTAGTAACTCAAACTTACTATCGTATTTCAAACGTAAATAAGATTTTTTTTAGTTGTGAATGAAATTTACTGAATTCCAACTGAATCATAGCTTTAGAAGTATCTTTTATTAATTTTTTTTTTTGCATTGAAACTGTAAAAAGTACTAAAAGCACATAATCTGTTTCATCGGGTTTTTTTAACCTGTTCGCATATTTTAGTTTAGCCATTTTCTTTTACCAATTTGGTGTAATCCTTATGTACGAAATTTTTAATTTATACACTGTTAATATAAAGCGTAATAAGTTACATGCGTAAAATTATAATTATTTATAAAATATAAAGTAAATTTTGTTATATATTTTTCTCTCACCACTTTTAGAATCAAAATTTAGTTAAATCTCACAATCTTAGCGTGCGTCAAGATTTTTGGCTTTAACTCTTTGAACCTGGCTAGACTGAGAATTGAAGTGCCTCAAAAACTGGAGTAAATTTTCATTCATGAAATCAGAATGAAATCCTCCCTTTCTCTACAGAAATTCCACTAGGGCGACACCCTCGGTGGAGCGATTAATTGCAAACAAAGAAAATAACTAATTTTCTTCCGTAAATTTCACCCAGGCACCTGAAACTGCCTGAGTCCGGCCTGTGTGGATTGAGGCGGTTTGAGGCGGAATAGGGCTCATAGGGTTAATACATATTTCGCGATCATTGTAATGAATGGCTTTACAGATAACATATAGTCTAAGATTTAAATTATATATTAGGAAATTATCTTTGTTTATGACATTATTTCATAGAATTTTGCTTCTTTTCAAAATTATTTTACATCAGATAAGTAACTCTTATCACAAATACCTTTTCACTTTCAGCATCCAACGCTGAAGTTGCTTCGTCCAGAAGCAAGACCTTCGGATCCCTCAAAAGAGCCCGAGCAATGGCGACTCTTTGTTTCTGACCACCGCTGAGTTGGGTTCCTTTATCTCCCACAGGCGTGTCATAACCCTAAGGAAATTAATGCAAAAATTATTTTTTCAAATTTTTATAATGCATGTTTTTTTTTTAAACATTTCTACTGTAGTCGAGAAATACGGATTGGTAGAATATTACGAGCGGATGGCATAATGTGTGTTTCCACGCGTCTTAAGACTAAAGGAAGAGCTCCAAGAAATTAAACCTAGAAGTGTATTTCGCTGCATATAGGTTTTTGGTGTTCAGAATTAAATTAAATTAAAATATATCAGCAACTTTTTAACAAACTGGGATCTCAATCAAAACTATTTAACGAGAAGAAATGCTACACGGTGTTCTATAGGTTTCAACCAACTGTCAACTACGGTTGTCATCGATAATATTTTATCTATTGTTCATTGATTAAAATACGCAGACTTGTCAGATATTAAGACAATTTACAAATATAAAAGGGGACAGATTGTTTTGTCATAATTTAAAATATTTTCTAATCAAATGCATTAGCCATAAAAATACAGTGGAAGGACTCAAATATATGTCTTATAGGAAAGATCCTTTATGCATAAGCAGATGAAGAAATTAATTGATGAGCACAAAAGCCATGATAAAATGCGAATCACGCTTGCAAAGCTTTGCAAATCAACAACAAAACTATAACTCTAATTTTGTGTTCACTAAATGGATTATAAGTCAGTTTTCAAAATTATTAAGTTTAAATTTGAGTATCATTAATTAGCTTGCTGATTCATCAAATATTTAAAATAGTTTATAATGTCTTCGGTTGATCGAAAATATTTGCTTAAGGATGAATTTTCTTATTAGTAAGAGTTAATATTTTTAGCAGCGCATTATTAACACCAAAACAGTTAATATACGTACTTATTTTCCTAACATGGTTTGCTATATTAACAGTTTATTATTTTGACTTTATATGTTATCTTCAGTTTTTGATAGACATACCCAGAGATCAGTTTTATACAGGGTGGTGTGGTCGCAAGCATAGATGTGCTACTATGACATGGAAGCAATCCCTAGCCACAGCGCAGGCTGATGGTCCGCCCTGGGTCTTTTCATGGACGAAAGTCCATTTTCAAGGGACATTGTGGAGATTTTACATAGCAAGCACCTGTCGCCTTCATAAAACCTACGAGCAACAAAGCAAAAATGGTGCACAACAACATTTGATGAACAATGCATGGACTGACATTGTCAGAGATAGCTAGTTCTATTAAAAGCTATTACCACAGGCAATCGCCATAACATGTGCCTTATTTTTTCAATATTGCAGAGCCACATCCACTTTCTGTCAGTCGTAAGTTACGTTTGCGACCACATGCTGCACATAAAAATGATTCATCCCTGTATACCTGACCTTTCCTTAAAATTAAAATAAGTTCTTTTAAATAACCCTATATAAAAAGCAATATTGTCTTATTAGTACCTGAGGTAAAGATGCGATGAAATTATGTATATTAGCCTGACGTGCTGCTTCCATCACTCTATTCATATCCATCTCTCTAGTGTTATCTCCATAGGCGATATTTTCAGCAATACTATAACTAAAGAGAACAGGTTCTTGGGAAACCACACCAATGTGGGAACGAAGATTGGCGACATTCATATCTCTCACATTTTCATCGTCTAGCATCTAACAGGAGGTGGAAAATGAAAAGTGAAATATAATTATAAAATATGAGTCATATGACAGTTTTTAAGCATACACACGATTTAAATTTTATTTGAACTTTTATATAAAAGTATAAGCAGCATTCTTGCAATAACTCTAATTTCATTTTCAAAAATTTTAACTATTCTAGAATGCATGCTATCATCTTCTTGCAAACCGCTTTTATTTCAAGAAGGAATATTCAAGCATAGTCAGTATTGATAATATAAAATAATTTAAAATTTAAATGCCTTGTGTATCACATTCAATAAAACTCTTCGATTATTTTTTTGTGGAAAAAACCGAGCTGTTACAAGAAATGAGTATTTTGGAGCCTGGTCACACATAATACGCTCATCAATATTCAGTTAAAAAATTTTTAGTTTATTTGAAAAGCAATACCTTAAAAAGATATAAATTCAGTATCTATCCTATTAAAATTCGAAGGTAAACAAACGTATGTATGTAAGTATGTATATATGTATGTATGTCCGGCTATCTTCTTACGAACCGCTGAACGGAGAAGCACGCGGAAAGTACCAAAAGATGGGGAATAATCCAAGGTAGCCATTTCGGCCATTTAAATTCCGAAATTACAATTAGTAAAAAAGATATTAATTAAAAACGTCAAAATGAACGAATTGACGTGCTGCCATTTATTGGCAGAATGGTGAATTCATTCAAGACGGATTCCTTTTTCCCCCTATTATTAGTTTTCGCATCCGGCATTGCATTTTTTTTATTTATTTAACGGAAGTTTTTATTTCCTTCTGAGCGATCTTCTGTGTTTGGATTTATTAACAATTGAAAAAAAATCGTTTTCCTGCATTTTTCTTTCTTTTTTTTTGTCGTACAGTGTTTCGCAACATTTACGTTTGTTGGGGGAAAATATTTATTCATTTTTATCCGTTTTTTTTCATTATTATTTGTTTTATTTTTTCTTTTGCAAAACGAATACCATGCTAATCTGTTTTAATTTATAAGCATAAGAATTCTCGCGTTTTCATTCAAACCAAACTGCTTTAAGGTAGTAAAAAGGCTAGAACTGAAAGTTTTAATCCAACAAGAGAGGATTTAAAACAGATTTACGTTTGTTGGGGAAGCTTAGTGACAATATTTGTAGGGAAGAAAACAGAGGCGAGCATGTGACAAAATGTGGATTCCGAGAAATGCTGGGTTATTAACTATAAGGTAATTAAAAGGTTGGATTTTAAAATTTTAATTAAACAATATAGGATTCAAAGGATTTTTTACGTTTTTGGGGAAACGCAACGTTTACGTTAGCGACAATATGTGTAAAAAAATCAACCGGAGGCGGGTATATGAAAATTAGTAATAAAAAGACTAGATTTGAAAGAATATTTACATTTGTTGGGGAAAGTAAGTGACAATATTTGTTGAAAAAAAATGGAGCCGGGCATATGAAAATATGGATCCCAAGGCCTCACGTGATCTCACTTCTCTCCGCCCGGGAATATCCCATTATTCAAGATTGCCCGTGCAACGCCGGGCCATGCAGCTAGTATATATATAATTTTCAAAGTTTGTAGGATAAGCATACATTTGTGCATAGACCTACTCTACTTCTTGTTTATTTCAATTAACCTATTTTTGATGCTTCTTATTTTATCAAAAGATTTTGAACCAGATAAAAAAAAACAGTAGTGAAACTAAAGGAATTATATTAAAATTTTAAAATTAGAATAAATTCATGAGACATTTTGTAAGTTTTGCACTAATTTGTTATATTCATAAGAAGTTTCACTTGTTCGGTATTTTTACATGAAATTTTAAGAATATTTTTATTAATTGTGTTTTAAAGTGTTAGTAAGAAATCATTTTAATAGGAAATCCGTTATAGCATTTGACTTCATTACAAAGAGCCAGCAAACAATATAGGCTCAAAAAATTCATACATATAAAATTCATTTTCCTTTCCTTTTAACATATAAGTTTTAAACTTAGTTATTATCCTGAACATAATATTTGGAATTTTTCAGCATCTTTTCTTTTCGCCGCAGTATGCCCACGAACTCGGAATCGTGAAGGTTCCCTGTCATGCGCAAAAAGCTTTATTTAAAATCCAAAATAAATAAATAAATAAAAAAATTACAAAATAAAAGTGACATCCAATACACACACTGAATACAAATAATTTTTTTATGCTACTAAAATGTTTTTAAATAAAGAACGCGTTAGTTATACCTCGTCTCAGTTCCTTTTCATTACATTTTAGCACATTTCACACTATATCCATTACATTTTAGCATTTCACACTGTATCCATTACATTTTAACATTTCACACTGTATCCATTACATTTTAGCATTTCACACTGCATCATTAAGTTAACACAAGAAAGGGTAAAAATTACATTACCCTTTTAAGAACCATACACTTAATTAAAAACAGACCTTGGAAGGACAATCTATTATGCACAGAAACTTTTACGTGGAAGGTAGTAAAAAATAAACCTCTGAGCAAGTCTCATGAATAGGACGATGGTACTGTATGTTCTTGATAGTTCTGGCTTAGTTTCGTTGATTTTTCGCTCGTAAAAAGTATTTTCTATGTCTAAAACTTAATAAAATTGATCTATGTCTTACAATACGACATCCGATTTTTAAAAAATTGATATCTTCAGCATTCTCTGTGGATGAATTTGCGCTTTTTACAAATTCGAGATATAATTCGGTTCCATCTAACATTCAAAATAAAATGCTTAAAGAAAGTGCAAAAAAAAAATACATTTATGATATTTTTTGCAGTATAAAAACTCAAAATCGCAAATTATGGAATAATTAAATTAATAAGTGCATGGCTTTGAATATAAAAACATTTATTAGACAAATTATGTCACTTATTAATAAGATTACTTTGCTTAAATTTATAGCAGTCAACATTTTGCAAATAATGAAAGTGTGATAATTTTTGTCCAGCATTGAATTCTTTCAACAACTGCTTCTTTTCTGCACCTTAATTTTTTATGTTTATTAAATAGTGTTAATTTGTAAGTTTTAAAGCAATTTTATATGGCAATTAGCATTTAAATCTTCTGTAAGAATTTCCTCATCAACTATTAAAAATTATACGAGTTGATACATATTATCGTTTGATTGAAATTGTACAGGATTTAAATGATTTAAAATTGGGCAGTTTAAAATGTCTGTGAAAAGTTACCGCAGATCCGTGGTCAGCGTCGTAAAAGCGTTGGATGAGTTGTACGCAAGTACTCTTTCCACACCCACTGCTACCAACAAGTGCGACTGTTTGACCAGGTTCGATATCTAGGCCCAGACCTCTCAAAATCTTCACTTTTGGGCGACTAGGATAGTTAAAATGGACCTTCTGGAAGTGGATGTATCCTTGAACGTCATCCTGAAATATAATTTTTAAAAGTTTGAAAACTGTTGTAACTCAAAAAATACTTTAAAATTAAGAACAAATTTAGACAAATATTAACGGGAGTGTTTTAAGTTTATATTTTTTGTTAATATCGTTTTTATACAAAATAAATTGAATAATGAATCTTTTTTCGAAACTAATTCGCAAGTTATAAAAGTAAGCACTGTAAAAAAAAAGACAAAAGAAAATTTTAAAGCATTTTTAACAAGCATTCAATTTAACAACCTTTCGAAATAACCTATATATGAGTCGTTCAGAAGCCAATGCGCTTAAGTCCAGAAAAAATTGAGAAAATCCAGGTTTTTAAAATAATAATTTTTAAAATTTTTGGTTTATTAATTTGATTAGTGAAAGTATATAATGTCTTCTAACGAAGCAACGCGTGAATCTTTTAATAACTAAAAATAATGTTATTAATTCCATCAAAATTTACAAAAACCAGAGAACATCAAAAAATGGACTTACCTCTTTGGCTTCTGAGAGACTCATATTATGAAATGAATGCAGTATTTATGCTACATAAAATATTTATACCATTATTCTGTTAAAGAAATGACCCCGTACATTCAGAATTGTTTAATATCATTCTTAAAATAGAATTGATTTTACTTTTCATCAGAATGAGTCAATAAAGTATACAATAAGCGCACACTACTGAAGTTAAATTAATACTTTAAAGCTAGTTTTTAAAGTGTATTAATAAAATTAGTGAAAATTGAAACAAAAGGATAATGGTATGTTTAAAATTTTTACCATGAAATTCTTATTTTTTCGTGTTTGTAATGAAAGATAAATGAAAGTTAATATACTCTTGCTATAAAATATTCATATTATCGATAAACACAATAGCAATGGACAAGCATTTTGTACATTTGTTATTTGAAAATTTTTATGATATTTTTTAAATTTAATGCAGCAAATTTCAAATGAACCTAAACTGAAGAAACTTACTTTAGAGTGACAATTGATCCCTACGCTGCGAGATTTTTATTCTTCAGCAAAAGTTGTTTAGTCCAGTTATATTAACGTCCTGTTTTGAAGCCACACGAGGCCTATTTTGGTGCGGACCTCGTAATTTTTAACCGCGGTGAGATTGCGAGAACGACACCTGAGCTGGCACCCCTCTCCAAACTTCCGCACCATATCAACAGGAGGATGTTTGGCCACTCGTATCATTTAGCGTGCAACAGGTGGATCTTCAGTGGAATCGGGTTTCGAATGTGGAACCGTCCGGCCCGAAAGAAATACCTTGCCGCTAAGCCACCGTGGCCCCTCCAGGAATAATTGTGTAAATCTGCTTAAGTGTCTATAAGGTATGCGTAAGACCAATTTGAATTTCATTTGTATTTATTTTTTAATTATAATTGAAAAATATAAACATATTGATTGTTTAATTAAAATTCATTTGTACTTATTTTTTAATTATAATTGATAAATATAAACATATTGATTGTTTAATTAAAATTTAATTACAAAAAGACTCCTTCCAATCGAATTATAGGAAATGATTTTATTAATTAATTATTCAAAATTAAAATTAAAAAATGCAAAAATTATATTAACGCAAATGTATATCTTATTCGGGCAGGATTAGCATGGGCAACTTTTTAAACTATGGAAGTATTGCATTTCTCCTTGAAGCTAAAAAATATATTCCGAAAAAATTCATTAATCATCGTATTTCAAGTAAGCCGAAATTGCTACTTGAAATACAATGATTAATGAATTGCTTGTTTGTTCGAAAGATTCAAAAATATTTCTAAAAAGCAAGTTGATTTTATGACTAAACGTTGTCTTATAAACAGCATCGTAAAAACACATTCAGAATAAATGGTATTCATTTAATAAATCATTATTCAGACATCTCTTACCAGGATATTTCCATCTTTCGAAAATGCATCTATTTTAGGTCTCAGATCTAATAGTCTGAATATCCTAACGGCAGAAACTTTTGCTTTTTGGTAGTCTGGCGCAAGTGCTACTGATTGACCAATCATCATTGCACCTATCATTACACCTTCTAAAACCCTGCAAGAAATCAACAGAATTTGAATATATATATGTGATATTTTAATTTTTTAACTTTCCTAAATAATCTTAACGATACCTCATTTTAAATACTTCTACTTTCAACATAATTAACGCACTACAACTTTCTTTTCAAATCACGAGTTTTAAATGGGAAATTCCCTATTCTGGGTACTTAAACGTTCTGCGCATTCATTTCTCCCCTTTTTTCACGCCAGCATGTAAGCTTTGAACAACAACGCGCCGCTCGGGCGTAAACTTCTGAATTCTGGTCATGGAGCTCAATAAAAATTAAATACTTTAACTATGAAGAAATAACGCCTGATGCCTAAATAAAAGAAGATTTAAACAAATATCGTCTCTTCCTTGATGACAATGGACTGCCTTTAACCTTTTTAAAGCCTGATCTTTCATATATATATATATATATATATATATATATATATATATATAGCAGAATATGCCGTCGGAATATTCGCTGAAGAGGGATCTTTGCCATTGAATTAAGTAAAAAAAAAGAATCCACCAGATGAAATGTATAAGACAGATTGAATAGAATACAAATTTACAATAACACGATAACCAAGTTGCATGTATGAAAACAGGCGAAGCATGTATCACCTCAGACGGCAAGTCCTTTGAACACTTACTTTAGTTCCTACTTGCCATTATCGTATCTGTCATGCCACATACGACTTGCAATATTGTTATTAATGCAACAGTATTGTTCTATTATTGTAAATTTGAATTCCACTCAACTTGTGGTGTACATTGCATCTGCTGTATTCTTTTCTTTTACTTAATTCATTGATGAACAGTTCTCAGTAGCGGCACCCAGTGACGTTTAGGAACCCATGTTCTATTACAAAAACGATTTGTTTCTGTATGACTGACTTCGCCTTAAAGTTTGTAACTGATCTTTCTGAACACACTGTATATTTATTTTCAGAAGAAATAACCACTTGCTACGAAAAAATGAATTTTTGCTGTTATTCGTGGGCAATTCAGAGAACTAAGTCTAAAATTGTTATTCATTTCATTTTCCTTGAAGGTGCACTTAGATATAAATAAGGAATAGGATTTTATCATAAGAATAAGGAATAGAATTTTATCATATTGGCTGTGATAAATTTCAAGAGGTTGGAAACTTCGGATATGAAAAATAATAAATTGAAATAAAACTCAATCAATGATATGGCAAACAGGCATTTCTTATATTTAAATTTAAACATTTAACTACATTCATTTTTACAATAGAGCGCAATTATTCTATACATTACGAATAGTCACTATTTTATACGCTATCATAAACGTGTTATTTCGTAGATCATTATATTTTAAACAATTATATAAATTCTTATTTAATTTATTATAATTAAATAAATTTATGCTTTTTATTTAAGTATAGACATGCATAACACATCAAAATTGCATATTCTTAAATGATATGGAATATTAACAACATATAAAAGTCGTAAGTACAAGAATATGGAATAAAATGCTATTGAAGTATCCTGATGTGCCTGTGTATGAGTCTAAGAAAATATTTTAACGTTTAGGTTAAAATATTTAGAAAACATTTTAAGAAAACTAAACTTTTTAGCATTTCTAGAAAACTCAGAAAGTGAAAGGAAGAAAATATCTGATTATAAAAAACAAGTCACAGAAAACGAAATGTATTGTGTGGGATAGGAGTACTTAAACATTACGAGAGTAATTAAACATACGTCAACATAAAAGTTATATATTTTACAAAGCTGCCACAGATGTAATAATACTTATATTACACATATGCGCACGTATGTGCATATGCTCTGGCTTTATACATTTCAAAGAAAAAAAAGCGTATTCCAGCTAAAGCTATGAAAAAGTTATGGTTCGCTCTGATAGAGCCAAATATGATTATGTAAGAAACTGTTGTGTGTGTGTGCATCGATAATAGGTCATTGCTCCAAGTTTTTTTTTATCAAGGTTTTCTACCAAGGTTCAGTGTTTCAGCGGCGGCGATTGGGTGAAAAAGTGAGGGGGGCAAAAAATTTACTGACATCCAAAAGTACCCGGGAGTATATGGTGTAGATAACACAATTTAAAAATTCAGTTACAAAATTGCTAGCTTTCCCGGAGACTATTTCTTCTTTCTGATACCCAGTTTTAGACAGCTAAAGAGAAATAAACATTTAATTTTTCCCGGAAAAAGTAGGGGCGATTTCCCCCCCCCAGACACTTTACTCCTCGCCACTGCCGTGTTTACAGCATCTCCGGGCCTGTTTTCTGAGCAGTCACACATCGATTACCACTCATTATTGACCACACAGAAACGTAAGGTTTAGTGCTTGCTTTAGTTAGCTGAATTTAAATCGGTGCAACTTGTAGAACTTTACGTTTAAATTGGGTAAAATGCTGAGAAAATATAAGCCAATTTTTAAAAATCCAAAGCGGAAGTTTGGTTTTAAAAAGAATAAGTGATTGATTGCCTTTGAGAATCTGCAGATCTACTAATGGTACTATGTATAAAATACAGGTTGGTCATAAATATTTCCACCCATTTCAAAAATAATTAAACTAAAATCCCTATAATGTAACAATTTCGTTTTTTTAAATCAGAGGGTAGCTCAAAATGTCTTTTTCAGCTATGTAATGCTTTGTTACGGCGCTCTGAATCTGTTGCAGCGGAAGATTTCCAACGCAAGGTGTCGTCCTCGTCGTCTGACAGAGGTTCAAAATTACGAGGTCCGTCCCAAAATAGACCTCGTGTTACTTCAAAACGGGACGTTAATATAACTAAACTAAACTAAACTAAACTAAACCCAACGCAAGATTCAAAATGGTTACCGTACAGCAGAAGACACGGACTTCAAAGACGTTTTTGCTTAGAGTATCGAAATTGTCGGTCTCCATGTAAGAACTTCATTAAACGTTGATATGAGCACTTAAGGAGAGAAAGTCTCCCTCACTCGTGCAACAGCTTCGTCTGAGACCGATGGTCGTCCAACACCTTTCCTAAGGTGGGCATTTCCGGTTCCCTCAAATTCCTCAGACCAACACTTGATGGACTTCTTAGTTGGAGAATGACAATTTCGAAACTCCAGGAAAAATGTCTCTGAACTGTTACAATTGATTAACTTTCGTGGAACCAGAGAATTGCTTTCTGCTGCACGGTAGCCATTTTGACACTTGCGCTGGGAATCTGCCGCTGCAGCACATTTAATGCGCCATAACGGAACGTTACCTATTTGAAAAATTTAATGCGCCATAACGGCAGAAAACAACTTTTTGAGCTACTCTCTCATTTGAAAAAAAACTGAAGTTGCTACATTATAGGTTTTTTTTATAATAATTTTTGAAATGGGTTCAATAATTTATAACAACCCTGCATAGTAACTTTTTATGACACAACTGAAATTTATAGCTAATCATGCTTGGTTCCCCCAATATAAGCTATTACTTTTAGATACATTTAGTCTATCATCAGGGTTAAAAATTTCATATAAAGGTGAAACGAAACGTACAAATCTTAATTTTTTTTATCGGAAATCAGTGTTTGTTTGATATCAATTTTCAACTACTGGCTTTTAATCGATATAAAATTATTCATTTAACAAATAATGCATTGATAATAAAGATCATAAAAATTCTAATTAAAAAGAAGAATCAGATGAGACTAAAGACACTTACTTCAACAAATCCGAATATTTCAAGTCATCTTCTGAGACCAATATGCTTCCGTAATACATAGTCCCTGCGTAGGCAAATGCTTGGAGTCCTTGCGCGAAGCCGTAAATTATGCCTCTTACGTGAGATTTCAGCCTGGACTTCCTGAATAATGGAAAGTTAAATAACATTTTAAAATTAATTAAAATTTCTTTATGTTACTCTGAATAGGTTAAACTTTTGTGTTGTGAACTACCGCTGCGAAAGCAACGATTTTGAATTTTAATGGTTTTCTTGTGAGCATTTATAATAGTACTTTTTGAGTCAATACTGTGATGTTAAATAACCAAAATGCTCAGAATTTGTCAGATTTTATTCAAAATCAAAAGACGTTTGGGAAATGATGTAAAAATGTTGAACAATTTATTTATTGTTCTCAGTATAATTGAATTATCAGTATAAAACGTAATTTCAAGCATATCAGCGAGATTCCTTATTCTTCATATCAGTTTTCTCTATTCAACATGCCTGAATCCGGCATCAATATACTAAATTTCATGTTAAATATGTAATTTCATATATTTTTCAGATTTTTTTAATTGTTTATTTGTAAGCTCACTGTATTTAACTATAGAAAGACAACATATGCAAATGAAACAACAACAGCAAAAGAAAAATAACTTAAAAACCTAATCTAAGCATCTATTGTAAGTGGAAAACTTTTTTAAAGTTTTCCACTTATAATGGAGAACATGTTCCTAGATCAGTGCAAAATTAAGGTATCGCGTAGAATGGCAAAAAAGGGACTGACTTTAAAGCATCAAATAATTTGTAATTGTTTTTTATAATTATAATTAGTTGTGAAGGCACGACATCTTTGTCCATGTAGTGAATTTCTTTATTTAAAAATTCCAATCAATAAACTGTAAGTAGGTAATATTTTAACAAATAATACATGAAAACTCAACTAAAATTGATGTAAAATATTTCTAAAGCTGAACTCACAATTTTGCTAAATTTTTCGATGCTTAAATTAACTTTTAAAATGCAGCTTTTATTATTTCAGTAAGTTCTTGGCAGCACTAGATCGCACTTGAGTATCTATATTAAATGAAAAGTTTGTTTTCAGATAGTAACTTCAGAAAAATAATTATTACTATTTCACTGCTGGTCACAACTTTGAAAAACTGGTTGTTTTCATATCAAGCAAATATTTTCAGAATATATATACATATATTTTTAATATATGAAACTAAGAAATTTTCTTACTTGTGGGGTCCAATGAGTGCATCATGATATTGCTTGTAAAAGGTTTGCTCTTCGTGCAAAGATGCAACAGTTCTGATACTCTCGATCGCTTCAATGGCGACCTAAATAAAATAAAAGACATTTCGTTAAAATCATAGCCATGGCAGCATTTCGCCATGAAATTATTAAACATCTGTTCCAATACATTTTTTATGTAACTTTATTAACTTAAAGTATCTGTTTTGTAAATATAACGAGTAAATTTGTTGTATAATAAAGGTATTCAGTATGGTAAACTGATTGGTTTAAGATTGTAAATATAACTTTGTAAGATAGTGTATTCACGGATACAAAGAAAGTAACTCCTCGAGAAACAAATTATGATATTTGTTATCCTGGAAACAATGTTGTCTCCGAAATGAATGACAATGACAACATTGGATAAATATTTAAAGACTGCGATAAAGAACAGATCTTAGATTCTTTTGCGGGAGGGGGGGGGCGTGAGATCTACTGTTCTCAGAATTACTATTTACATTCCAATAACTTTCTCAATATTATCAATTTCTTCAAGCTTTGACTAAAGAATAAATTAAAAATGGTAGGTTGCATTAAGTGCACACATTCCCCTCGGCTTACTACCTTCCACACAAACTTTCTAATTTCAATATAAAATGTAATTTCAGGTTGAATTTTTGTTTACAGTTCCAAGTAGCACACTATATTATATAATATTGTAAAATTGAAAAAAAAGCAATATTGAAACAGTGTAAAATATAAGACTTTTATTATGTTGTTCTATATTGAGTTCCAATATTGTACAATATTGCGCAATGTTGAATTTCTCGGCATTCACAATATCACCCAAAATATTTTACAATATTGTGGTACTAATGGGGTGCCAAACCTTAGCTATAAATGGTGTCTCTGGCGGGAATAGTATCAACATTCAAGCTTGGTGATGATAGGGGGCCCGGCTAACGGAATAGTACAGATTTTTTTGCATTTTAAAATTTCTGTCCTCTCCCCCCAAAAGTTTATGTCATTTAAGATATTTAATACATTTTTTATTTATTACTAATTATTATAGCACAAATATTTCTGAATTTACTACTTGAATGTTTCCACCTACACTCAAGATATACCCCTACGAACACGAGGTATTGCACGATATCTCCACGAATTTAAAAGATTGTCATCACCACATTGATCAACTTTGTTAAATTAGAATTTAAAATTTAATTTTTTTACAATATTGTTCAATACTGTTGAATATAGAATTTGCAATATTGTTTACACAAGGTTGTACAGTATTCAGTTTTTTAATGAAAAATTGTTCCAGCGAATTTTTTTAAAAATCTTAAATGAAATTAATTATTAACATTTTTGTGCCAAAATTTTATGTTGACAATACTTTTAAAAAGTTTTGATAAGGTATTTGGTATTCATCAGTATTCATAATAGTGTTCAAAGTGTCCCAAAATATTTTACCATACTGTAGTGCTAGTGGAGGTATATGTAATACAGTGCATTTTATGCTATTGTCTCATTGTGTACAGTAATTATACCCGCAAAAATTATTTTTTTGTGTTTTATGTAAATTTTTATAACCCGTTTGAATAAAAATAGAATTCAAGAATTTAAATCCGATTTACGACCGGTCAGTCGGAACGGAATTGTGTCGTAAGTCGAGGAGTATTTATAAATTTCACAATTTAAACAAAGAACTAAAATTACCTTAGAAGCTTCTTCTGTGCCTTTTTTCTCATTTTTAGAATCGCTGGAAACTACACGGCCTTCGAAATAAGCTCCGATCAACACAGCGGGAATGAAAGCCAATACTACTAAGCCTATTTTGTAATTATACATCAGGGCTAATACAATGGATGCAACCAGAGTCGAGAGAGACTGTAGGAGAGTGGAGATCCTCGATCCTGTAGCCTAAATATAAGCAAACGGTGCATGAAGTGAGATAACTCATTTGCTTTCAAAGAATGATCTAATTCATCATTCTTTAAGCTTTTTCCTTTTGCAATCCTTTTTAACGACAAAAAATAGCACATCCCTTTTCCTACGTAGTATTTTATCGTTAACTCCAAAGTCAGAAAATGTTCAAGAAAGAGAAGTAATTAATAAGAGTAAATAAAAAGAAATACAATTTCAATTAATTATGTAATAAACTTTAATACAGTGTTTTAAGTCAAAATGGCGTCTTCACTATTTTCCAAAGCTTTTATTTAACTAAACTTTTTCATGTTTGTGAAGTAGGAAATTAGAAATCGATGTTTTACTATCTTTCTAATGTGGAAAAGTTGCCCAATTTTGTACAGCGGTGTGTTTCAGATGATAATACAATATTTTAATACTTTAGGAACTTAATTATCAAGTAATTGATTAAATTTGATTCCATATGAGGCGAACTCCTTCTGATAAACAATGACAAGATTACGTTATGATTAAATAATTAATAATGAAATATATTAAAGGATAAAATGAGAAATTAGTTATTCATAAAATTAAAAAAATAATGATAAGTCTTTTTATACTGTGCCAGATATTGGGAAATATTTTTTATCGAAAAATTCTGGAGGTGAAAACATAAATCGAAAAAGCCTTAAGTGCTGAACACAGCAATAAGATATGAAAATACAGCTACAATGAATATCATAAGAACCAAAATTCCTAAGCATTCATTAAAATTCAAAATATGCTTTAAATGTTATTAAACTTCCAATTCACTTAGGGTAGAGATTAGATTACCCCTCCTTGGCCTAGGCCGTGCAGGAAAAATGTGATGCATCTTATTTTACAATATTTTTCTCTTCTCTTCCCTTTTTTTTTTTTAGTGGCGGGAAACATCAGTTTCACTGAACGACGGCAATAAGTTTAATTCTTTAATTAACAGTTCGTGAAGAAGTCCTCGCAATGAGATACGAATATCGGCATTATTTATCAAGTCTTTTAAACTCATTAATTGCCATCCACTAGGCCAGTTTTTTCTGTATGATGTCCAAATTTCGCATTCTTTAATTACGTGAAGAACAGATCCCGTTTCTTGGCCGCATAAACATAATGACGTTTTTTCGAAGAATCAAGCCAGATGTTCTCTAAAAACTCCATGTCCCGTCAAAATTTGATTTATGTAGAAATCGCCATATAGTCTGTCAACGTTAACTTTATCTATTCGGTTTTTGGTCCAACTCGCATTTTTTGAATCATTCCAACGATTTTGCCAAAGGTCCTTTATAATTTTATTTCCTTCATTTCTTATCTGGTTTCTAGAGGGAACAAAACTAATTGTTTCATCTGAAATCAATGTTGCCTCCTTGGCTAATTGATCTGCACGTTCATTCCAAAAATTCCCCATGTGTGCTCTAATCCAAGACAAGGTTATTTTTCCCTTGTATTCTTTTATATTATTTATTATGTCTCTGGCTTCTTCTACAGTACTTAATGCCATAAGTGCTGACCTGGAGTCACTGATTATATTTACTTGTCCTATGTCATTTGCTTTGACATACTGAACAGCCTGTTGAATTGCAATCACTTTAGCCATAAACACTGTGCTCGAATCATCTAGTCTAAATTTTCTATAGTCTAATTCTGTTTTATTATAAAATACTACAAATGCGCAACCAACTCTTCCGTCCATTTTGGAACCATCAGTAAAAATCATCAGGCCCTTCATTTCTTCCAAGTAGTAATTCCAATCGATCTTCAGAGTTTTCCATGGCTGAATTCTTTTTTTGTATTCAAAACTTATCTTGTCATCAATTATTTTATTTAATTTGTTCCTTCTTATTTGCCTAGCCATGTCATTTTCAATACTAATCTTTAGGTCCAAAGGCGGACATCCACTCAAGACCTGAATTGCCTCATTTGATACAGTTCGGTATGTTTTTGTTATACCCAAAAGTGGCTGTCTCTGAATCTGAATAAGTTTGTTATTTATTTTTACAATGTCTTTGTACCAAATTTCGTTACCATATTGTATTAATTTCTCAACAACAGTTTTATAGATTTCTTTTACTACCTGAGGTTTCAGGCCCCACGTTGCTCTTGTAATTCTTCTCAATTTTTCGTTTAGCTTCAAGACTTTCTCTTGTACCTCATTTAGGTGAGATATAAATGACAAGTTAGGGTCAAACAATATTCCAAGATATTTTATGGTTTTGGAGTAACTTATTCTTTCCCCGTACATCTTTATCCCTGGAAAATGTGTTATGTCCTTCTCATATTTGAACATTATGTATCTAGTCTTTCTTTTACTAAATTTTAATCTGAATTTTGCAGCCCAGTTTTCCAGTTTTTTCATTATATCTTGACTATTGTTTACGCAGTGATAAGATGCTGTAGCTCTCATTAAAATTATTATGTCATCTGCAAAAGCCTGTATTCTATGATTTTCATCAAATTCAAAATCATTTAATAATTCATTTAGGGTATTTCTATCGGCGCAGAACACTTTTGCGATTTTTGTTCTCACCTCCAGATTTTGATAAAAGTTTATTTCTACGGGTTAAAGCGTTTGAAAAACTGTATTTTAAAAATATATTCATTTTATTAGTAATTTTGTTTACAAATATTAACAAATCCCAAAAAGTAAGAAACTGTTATAGTTTTTGAGATTATGATATTGTTCTGAACGATCCCAGCTTAAGAAGCCCTGATTGGATTTATCCATATTTTGATTTAAATATATGGTATATGTGCAGGTATGTATATCTATTTTAAATAATATTAAATCATTATTAAAATATATTTCCACCGAAACTTAGGATTGCAGTGTATGAAATATAACTAGTTATTCATACCTGCTTAAAAACAGAACTTTGTGTAGTATAATTTTATTTTGTATTTAAGGTAAATCTAATTCTACATTTTATTCTTGTTCTATATAAAGCATGCCAAACTCACGGGATTCACGAGGCTCAACATTTTGCGATTTTTGTTCCTCAGAATAATTCCTATTTAAAACTAATTCATTTAATTCTCATATTTTTGTAATAAGAGATTTTGGAAAATGTCTCAAATTTCACGATAAAAAAACGAAATTGTTTTTATCTTTTATAATAAGCTTTTGTATTTTATCAACTATTTTCAATAATGTCCATAAAAGCCATTTTTACCCCCTGGACACTTGATGCATCCGACGTTAGCCGGGAACAAAGGGATCCAACACTATTTTTAGGGTGGTCAAAAAACTCCATGTCCTGCAAAAATGAGAAATAAATTAACCCTCATAGCTAAAGAAAATTTCATTACAAAATTCTAAATTAATAAAAAACTTTAACATCTTATGATATAAATGCAAAATTCAAACATACGCTATCTTGAAGAAATTAGCAAAATGCTACCCCTTGAAATATATAAATAACACATTAAATACTGGCGTCTTGACAATGCTTCCAATATAACTATGTCTCTATGATTATAATATTGATAAAATGTTATAATTTTATTAACTATTTTCTAACGATTTTCCAAATAACATAGGATACTAGCATCCTAATATGTTTATATTTCTGTTACATTGAATAATAATGAATATAAACATGTTAATAATGTAAGAATAAACATCTTAAAAAATATTTATATAATCTATTGTTATTAAAAAGTTCTACGATAATAAATTATTTTAAGGTGTTCATCTAAATCAAATTCAAGAAATATGTGAAACTTACTTGGGCCAGAATATTAGAAAAAACCATCTTTCTTAGTCTAGAAGTGAGTTTCTCTCCAGCAATTGTAAACATAAATATCTATGTAAAAAAGTGTTGAGAGTTATAAAACATATCTTAGGTATAGTTTGTTTTATTTTCACAAGATTATTCAAAAGTTGCTTAACAACAGCGAACTTATTTTTATTTACTTGCAAGAATGTCAGAACACCCGAAGAAATGGCCATTAATAAGAAAAGAAGACTGAGATAGTCAGTTTCTTCAGGAATTTTGTCTTTGTCTTTTGTTAAAACCTGAAAAAAATGTTATAAATCTCAGTTTCAATATGAACAAACAATCAAACAATTTAAACTTAATCTAAATGCTAACTGTGTAAATCATTCTGTATAAATCATTGCAAGAGATATATAAAATTTACTTAAGTGCATGTTTTTCAAAAATAAATAAATAAACAAAAAGGACATTGTTGATTTAAGAAGCTAATGACGACATAAATATGAAAATCCCATAAAGATAATCGACCTTTATAAACTGAGACACATTTTAAAAATATTTCTACGCTAATTTACTTAATGCTTTTTTGTTGAACTGTGAACGTTTAGGGTAGAAATATAATTAATGTGTATATGCGTCACTTCTTAGTACTGTACTAACAATGTTATTTCAGAATTCTAATGATGTTCACACTTTTATTTACTAGCCAATTAAAATCTTCTGGTTTCGAAGAGTACTGCAATTCATATATTTTTGGTTAAATGCTTTTCAATATTATTCATGCAAATTCAGAAAAGATTAAAAAATTGTTCAATCGAAAAAATACAAGAAAAACTGTTAAACAAGAGCCATAAACGAGCTACCCCCCACCCTGCTTAGGCATCTGGGCTGAAGTGGAGAACAAGCGCCACGACAGTAGTCAGAAACTGATGTCAGAGTACTAACATCCAACACCGGCCTAATACCTCCCAAAGGAGATGAATCTCATCATTGGAATGGAGGAAACTTAACCCTACCCTATCATTGTACCAAACAGGGAAGCAAGACACCGCATAGTTTTCCGGCGGCTTCTCATCCATATACTCATGGTGGAACCCGGATGGGATTGTTAAATAAGAAAGTGAACAAAATTTGTCTGATTGATACACATAGCTGATTAATTAAAAATCAAAGGCTGAATAAATGAATTGACAACTAAAAGAGGCAACAAATATATCTGATTGATCAAGTATAATAAATTCCATTAATTTAGATGCTTGTTTAGAAATGATTTGAAGAGAGATAAATTAATTAATCGTAATTTTTTAAAAGATTTTGTCTAGTTTTGCTAAGAAGGATTTGGCAAGAGAAAGACAAACAAAAATTATGCACAAATAATATCTGTTATCAGCAATGTATGGACTTCAGTAATTCTATTCAATACCTAGATTAATAAATGAAATACTAACACTTTTATCATAATGTTTGATATTCAGGGTTGTTATAAATAGGGCGGCCTTAGAAGGTGAGGGGCTCGATTGTAGACAGTTTTGACTAACATTTTTTTCCTACTTTTTAAGAATCTAACGACTTAGAGTTAAGAAAACCAACGGAAGTTTTCTAAACTCAACTTTCTCGTGTACTTACGCATAGCAACTTCTTTTTGGTTTTATAAGAATCTGCATCCCGGAACTTACCGCATGGGGGTTTAGAGGAAGGCGGAAATGCCCGAAAGCGGGGCGTTTCGCTCCCTCGACTCTCGCATGAGTGACGCAGTATGTCGCCATTTATGTTTCATTGTATAAGGAAGAAAACTGAACATACATTTTAGACGCCTTCCTCTCAACCGATTGGATTAAATTTTGTCAATACAATATACAATATATCAATATGGTCACATGATCGCATTCCAATTTTAATTTACGTAAGTTGTAGCGTTTTTCAGTTAACGTGTTCACATGCACACGAATGCACAAACAGACAGACAGACGGCCAACTCGTTGATCGAAAATTTGATATACATCTACAGTAGTGTCGAATCCATTGGGGGGGGATATCGGGCTGAAGCCCCCAGAGCTAAACCAAAATTCTTGATTTTATTTAAAATCACTACGACTGTTTCTTCTTAATTTTCATTTAAAAAAATAAAAAAATCGTGACAACATTGCTTTTTAGCTGGACAGGCTTGAAAATTTTCCTACTATTATAGTAATTCCACTTGCACTTGTAACGTTGACGCGGTCGAAAACATTTTTTGTCTAGTTATTTCATTGTATTTTTTATTAAATTATCGAAAGTATTGTAGTGTTCCCCATGATTCTTATTGTCAGGTGGGAAAGTCCGTAAAGTTAAAGTGTTTTGGTTTACATAAGCCATGAGGTGTGACATTCGTCACTACGATACAAAGGTTTAATGACCTCAGACTCCCCCCCCCCCCGGATCCAAATCCTGGATTCGCCACTGATCTAAAGTTATGATGATAAAGACCAATGTACCGATTTTTTTTCCTTCTAGCTCTTTGATATTTTGAGTTATTGTGTTCGCAGGCACACGGACAGACAGACTTACCGTCGGTAGATGTCTCCAAACATTTGACAGAAGTCTTCAAATTCGGTGTTGGGTCCAGATTCCGAATTAGATTCCCAGATTCGAGCCCTGTAGCTCAGTGTGTTTTTGAGTTATCATATTCTGAGACAGACATTGATACCCGTAAATTGTTTACTTTTCGGACTCGGATAAATTCAAAATGTGGAGATTCATTTATGTGGAGAATCATTTAAATATAGAGGTCGAATCTTTTGACGATTACAATACTTTCTCTTCGTATACGAAAAAGCAAAAAGAAAAATTCTGACTTATTTAATTATAGGAAAACACTTATGATCTGGCCGTTTTTTGCAGAAAAATACATTTAATAGAATTAATTCCTCAAATAAACAGTGCATCACAAAACGGGCTCAATAATATATTAAAGAACATTAATATGACTAATAGCATTTTAATTAGTAAAATTAGGAAGAAGGTTTACAGGAAATATTATTAGGTAATACTTGAATTTAAGGCATATAAAAACACAGACGAATTTAAAATCAACATGAAAAAACCGTGTACAGTAGAGCGTCGATTATCGGAATTATCGATTAATCGAAAGAGAACCGATCAGAACTGAGTGGGCTGATTTTAGAATCTTCAATATTTGGAAAATGCGACCGAGGAAACATTCAAGGCTGGCTCGAATGTGATATCGATGACCCTGGCTATCAAGTATTGGCGGTCGATGAAATCAATCAGTGTCATCGACGAATAAGTCTCTTGTGACGATGAGGAATAGTTTAGCGACAAAGACAGTGCTGAAAAAGGATTATACATTGAAGAAGCTTCTCACTGCCTTGAGGCGAATGTGAAATGGTTAGAACTAGAAGAATCTGATGCTGTCCAATTTTAGTCTTAAAAACGAGTACGAGATTTATCCATAAAACATTTCAGGGTTTCTTTTCCTAAAATGAAGACCTACATCGGCGATGATTAATTATCCGAACATCTCCAGTCAACTATTTTGTATAATCGCTGCTCTACTGTACACGCATCTTTCAATGAATTCAACCTTAGAATAATTTAAGAAACTATTTATTGTTAAACTGAATCCCATACTCCGAGTATATCTCCAAAAACCACTCCAAACGCCGGAAAATGAAGTCCCATCAGTAAAGCTGAAATTCCTCCAACCAGAGCGTATGGCCATTCGGGTGCTGCCATTTTGAAAAGTCGTACTTTTGAAGGGGCTGCTTTCTTATCAAGTTCTTCATCTTCGTCAATCTATAAAAAGAATAACTTCAGTTCTTCAAGTAAATTCCAGGTTTCTAGATAGTTTCAGGTAAATTTTAGTGGCAGATGTGACTGGTATAAAATTTGTGTTTTAATCGCGTACAAATAATGCTGGTTTAGGTATCTTTTGAAAAGATGAAATATTTTTATTTTGTATTCATTTCTAAAAATGCATCATTATATTTCCTGAAATCTTTGTATTGACTCATTAATTTGAATTTATCAGTAAAATTGGAGAATTCAATCAATTAAGTTGTGCTGACGGCCGAAAAAGAATTTTATACCTACTATAGGAAGTTCGTTGTTCCTTCCTGCTGCGTAACTAATTTGGCCTTTATGCAAATTAAAAAAGAAAGCACGGAGGAAGTCATTATTTCCTACTCATAGTAATTCTAAATTTGTAGGCAATAGTTTGATTTTCAGATAATGATATATTTTAGCTGACCATTGAAAATTTTATAAGTTCATTTAATGCATGGGAAGAGAAGGAATTCAATTTTATTTTACAATTAATTTAAAATTCTATTAAGAATTTTTTGGCTCCAAATTAATATTTCAATTTAAATAGTCCTTCAGATCTTAAGACTTAAAATCAGTAATTTCCTTCAGGAAAAGGAAAAATCCTATTTGTTAAATTTTAGGTGCTGTATGTTAAGCATATTGGTATTAAACATCTACGTAAGAATTTTCATTCTTTTTCAAACAATAGTTTAAGATATAAAGATTTAAAAATCAAACCAGTTTTACTTCCGCTGGTAATCTTTCACTTCCATTAGTAACATGAATTTTTCAAAATATATATAAAAAAGAACACTAATAATTTTAGCTATAAACTGAGCAATGCAGTAAAATACAAATATCTGCGCTACTAATTTTTGATCAATGAAAGGCAAATTTTATAAGTGCTTCATAATTGACATAAAATGTTTAAATTTGCTATTAAAAGTACTAAGATAATTGTCATTATTAAAAAAAATGTTTTGGCATTGCACTATCAGTGCTAAAAACCATGCAACTGACAATCTAAAAAAAGCAGTTTTTAATATGTCTTATTTCTCAATTATGAGAGTTCATAAAGTGGAATGCAATATTGAAACTGCCTTATGAATTTAATCGAACGTAACCTTAGTGTCCAAATTAGGAATATTAATATTGCAAATAATTAATCCTTCATTTTCACTTTTGATTTAAGAAAATGCATGACGTTACAAAATATTTCCAATATGCTTTTTTTAGCAATATTGCAGTCTTCTATAATTTTCTTTAGTCTTTTGAACATAGTGGAATTTCATCAGAGTGTTTTAACATAATTCTTAATTTATATTCAAATAGGTATATGCAATTCAGTAGTTTTAATCTAATATCTGAATTTAGCGTATACACAAATTATCGAAAGAAGTTAAATATTCTTTTCATGTACGGTCAAGTATCCCTTAGATTAGGGCTACTTGGCCCTAGGGAATTTCATGAAATATATATATTTATTTTATAATTAAATATAACCATTTAGCATAAATGCATTTCTTTTTCTTAAAAACAAATCTTTTCATGATACTAACAAAAAATAATTTTGAGAACCTATAGCAGTGGTGGCGAACCTATGACCCGTGGGTCAGACTGACCAACGAATGCTTTTTAAATGAACCACGCGTTCGTTTTCATAAATTTATTATTTATGACATAAAAGAAAGAACAGACAATCAAAAATATTAAAAATGCAAGTATAAATATCTAATGTCGATTTTATATAAATAATGTTTCCACGTGGACATTGGCTAACTGATTTTCTACCGTATTGCTGCATCTGTGTATGAGACAAGGTCGCAAACTTGGATCGAATATCCGTTGCATTGGGGGTTCCAATATGTGGTACCCTTTATACCACAAAATTTTAAGAAACTTCACTTAATTAGCACTGACTTAGTGGCCCACGGGCTAAGACAGGGTGTACACAAATGAAGTGACACATTTAAAAAATTAATAATAAAAAAAACAAACTAAAAATGTTGGAACTACGAATTTTTTTTTTAAATGAGAGCGCCTCTCAAATTTTTTTCCAGATAAATTACTGGAAATCAAAAATTTATTTAGAGCCATTGCCATTACCTGAGAAAATGTTAAAACCGGAAGAAAAATAAAAGCATGTATTTGTAGGGAATTTTACGCTCTTCAATTTGTTAATTCTCATATAGTGCGAAAACTGAAGAGTTTTCATGATATTCAAGAAAAACTGAAAAAAGAAACCAGAAAACAAGCATCGGCTTCTGCTGATCGGTAACCATTGGAATTTTCTCTCTGTATCAAATTTAGAACGGCATAACGCCGCGTTACCTATCTGAAAATAACTTATTGAGATGCACTCTTATTTAGAAAAAACGTAGTTCTAACATTTTGTTTTTATTAATTTTTGAAATGTGTAACCTCATGTGTGTACACCCTGTATAATAAAAAAATGAACAACATTTGAAAAACTTCTCAAAAAATGTTCGCCATTACTGACCTATAGGTTGAAATTGAATATAAACAGAGAAGTATTCCTTCTTAAACGAAATTAAAACAAAGTTTCTTACCATTGCAGCACCATCCTTCCCAGCACTAATATTAGACATCTGGCGTTCAAAATTACTAAGAGCTGATATTTGGCGATTGTACCCACCACTTGTTATTGACATTTGGCGCCCGATCCCTGAACCTGCAGATGACAGTTGTCGATTGACAACACCAGGTAATCCGTCGATGGGCTCCACAGATCCATTGCTCAGACTAGAAATTCTTCTGTCGAGTTTTGGCATATCTTTTTCTATTTCTTCAAGTTCGTCGATTTCATCCTCCTCTTCTTCAGTTTTTGTCTAAATGGAATTCAAATTTGTTTTTAGTGAGTATCAGTTTAATTTGTTTAGTTATATTAACGTCCCGCTTTCGAAGATACACAAGGACTAATTTGGGAAAGACCTCGTAATTTTGAATCGCGGTCAGATGGCGAGGGCGACACCTGAGCTGGCACTCTTCTCTCCAAACTTTCGAACCACACCAGCGTTTTCAGTGAGTAATCATGATTTGAAACAGAATTGGACTGAATTTAGTTAACTTGTTATTTGCATATTATTACTGATTTTAAACAATGTTTACTGCGCTTTAAATAACCACTTTTCCCCTTTCTCTCAAACTTTTTCAAAGATTTATTACATAGGTTTAATTGTACAGAATTCCAAGGTAACCCAACTGTTATTAGAACTGTCCACGCTACTAATAAGAGAGTAGTGTAAATAAAAAATTTAATACAGATAATGATAAATAAAAAACATTTACTGGAACGAGATAGCATTTTAGAAATTTCTTTTTGTGCTTTTTAATCAATTATCTCTAAAAATATTTTTAAATCTTCAATTTAAAAAAATCTTCACTTTAAAATATTTTTAAAAATACCATATATTTAAGTGTTCAGTTAAAATATTGTATAAGAACTACGAGCGACATATTTTATTAATGTCTGTGACTGCGTATTTATTCACATACTAGTCTAAATTTCTGTTACTTTGACTAACGGACCTTTGTAATTTTACCCCATATAGAAAAACACAGGGTTTCAGAAAAAAAGCATCATTGAGTAAAATCTTGACTTACTTGAGTGGAAACCAGATCAAAGTATATGCCTTTTCTTAACATTAATTCATCGTGAGTGCCTACTTCTTGGACTTCACCATCTTTCAGAACAACAATTTTATCCGCAGTTCTTATTGTAGACAAACGATGCGCAACTACAACCGTAGTGCGACCTTGCCGTGCCTAGAAAAACAGGGACATTTTACTTCAAGCTTTAAAATAAAAAAAATAATAATATTATTAAAAGATGAGTTCAATTTATCTATAACTATTTGATATACCCGGCGTTGCTCAGGATAAAAATATTTTTAAATCCAAGTACTTATATCACTTTCAACTTAATAAAAGAATCTTTCACAGCAGCGTCTTTTGTTGATTTTCATTAATCCACTGCCATGCTCTCTGACCCTCTCGACCATCAGTTTAGCACACCTCTTTTTTTTCTCTCCTTAGTTTGAACCACCTGCAAGATTCTAGCAGTCCTTCGAACTCCATTTTCCTCTCCCCATCGTTGCTAAGGCGACAACGTATGCTCTTTCATATCTTGGATTTTATTGCCATTATCCGAACTACAATTCTCTTCTCTTTAGTGTTTGTGTCACTGACCGGAAAAAACTCGCAGCGTTCTTTCTTTTTCTCCATAGGTCCTCTCCCTCCAGTAGAAACAGTGCTCAATAATCTTGAAGGATATTACACACTCATTATGATTATTTAAAAATTTGTAAAATTAATTGAAACATCGCGGAAATAGAATAATTAACATCATTGGATTGTGGTGCAAACATAGTGAAAGATGTATATGCTACGAAATAAAAACGAAAATGAAAATTATGTTTTCTGTTAATATTCAAAGAAAACAATATTTTTTATCATAACTTTCACAGTGGTAAAAAATACTGGAATGAAGAATTTGATAAAACAATAAATTGGTTTAAATTTAATTACAATAATAGAAACAATTACAATAATAGAAACAATTTTTCAAATTGTGTATAGAATAAATTTGAAATGTTTATTAAATTAAGGAAGAGAAAGCATGGAATTTAAATTGTATCATTAAAAATATAATTTTCTGCTTTTTAAGACAGTATGTAAATGATCTACGTGCAATATATTCTTCTGAAGTTATTGGCGAAAAACTGAGATAAAACGCCGAAAATTAGCTTAAATTTCGTTATTTAATTATATATCTCTGGAAGTAATTTTTTGAAAGTTGAAAAAGTACAATTAATCTAGGAACGGACCTTAGAATGACATGTCCAAATTTCATGTCGAAACTATTTACCGTTTAGGAGGAGTTCTTGACAGACCGTTAAAACATCTTTTTTCCCCCTCCCTTTGTCCTCTTCCTACGATAGGAGCCGGACTAAGAAACCTTGAAGGCTTAACACAAACTCATTGGAAGGATTTAAAAAATTGCAAAAATTAAACAAGCCGTCGAAGGAATAATTCACTAACGTCATTGGATCACTGTGCTACGACAACTGAAAACGGAGAGTAAGAAGTCTCTTTTGCTCCTAAAATTAAACGCTGAACATCGCATAGTAATAAAAATAACGTCATTGAATTACTGCATCGTATAATAAAAGCAATGTATGCTCAAACATGAAACCGGAAGTAAAAAGTCTCCTTTGTTGTTCATATCCAAAGAAAACAATATTTTCTTATATTAAATTTAACACTGGCAAAAGCACGTGCGCAAAACAGTAAATTGGGTTTAATTTAATTCCATAAGAATAAAAAGTATTGTTAGAAATTGCGTTAAAAATATTTTTAAACATTAATAACAATCAGAATAAAACTTTACCGCAATGGAATTAATATGCTTAAAAAGATAATTTTCTGCTCTTTAAGATGGTGTTGTAGTGTATTCAGGATGAATTATCAGACTTTTTATAAAAAACACTTTTATTTTAATATAAATTTTCACCATAATACCTTTCATTCGTTGGACTATCAACATCAGTTGTTACATTTTGGTCTCTCTCTCTAACTACTCATTTTAAATCTTATAATATCTAACATCTTTTTCGTGCGTTGCTAGGCAGCGCACGTAAGACAAATATTGTATTGCCACACTACATTTTAAAGAGAAAACTTTAGAAATAACAAAATATTTCGTAACGAATATCACAACCTCTCTCCCCTCCAAAAAACTTTAATTGAAAATCTTTTTAATTAAAGTTGATTAAAATTTCTCATTGTGGCAATTATTCATATATCTTCAAGACAATTTAAAAGAGAACAATATTTGTCTTTTAACAAAACATTTCATATGGATAATACATAAGTAATACAGTAAAACATCAAATATACAACAAATAAGAAAAAAGCGTATAAACAAAGTACATGAATTTCAAAACAGATAAGAAAAAGTCGCTAATCAGGCCAAGGTGTGCGACTTAATGCATCGACATTTTTATGATTTTTTCCACTTCGATGAACTACTGTGTAGTTATAAGGCTGTAATGCCAGTGCCCATCTCATAAGTCGTGGATTTAGACTCACATTATTTTTAAGCCAAACTAAGGGGTTATGGTCCGTCATGATGAGGAATTCTGTATGCCCGTCTAAATAACATTGCAGTTTCTTTACAGCAAATATTATCGCAGCGCATTCTCTTTCTGTAGTAGAATACTTTTTTTCAGTTTCTGAAAACTTTTTGCTAAGGTATAATACAGGATGTTCTTTGTCATTATCATCCTTTTGAGCTAAAATTACACCAATGCCAGAGTTTGAAGCATCAGTTTGTAGTATAAACTCTTTATTGAAATCAGGTGCGTATAATATAGGCTGTTGCGACAATTTATCCTTTAATTCTTTAAAGGCTCTTGTGCATTCTTCTGTCCAATTTATCTTTCCTTGCCTTAGCTTACCTTTCAAAGTTTCTGTTAAAGGTGCAACTATAGAAGAGAACATAGGAATATAATGATTATAGTATCCTGCTAATCCTAGAAATGCTCTCACTTGACTCTTTGTAGTCGGTACTGGAAAATCTAGGACTGCTTTTACTTTTACTTCATTAGGTGTTCTTATACCACGACCTACAATGTGTCCTAAGTACTTGACTCTATCTTGAGCAAATTTGCACTTTATCGGTTTAATGGTTAAACCAGCATCCTTTATTTTTGACATGATAGCATTCAGATGACTAAGATGTTCTTCCCACGAGTTTGAGTATATTGCGACATCATCTAAGTAAGGTACTGCAAAGTGATCGCATCCATGAAGAATGTCAGCCATCATTTTACTAAATGTAAATGGTGCATTTTTAAGGCCAAAAGGCATACGTAGCGGTCTAAATGTTCCAAAACTTGTTACAAAAGTGGCTATTCTTTGAGCGTTAGGTGTTAACGGTATTTGCCAGTATCCTTTTGTTAAATCTAAAACCGATATGTA
The DNA here is from genome assembly GCA_013235015.1 of Araneus ventricosus. NCBI lineage: Eukaryota > Metazoa > Arthropoda > Arachnida > Araneae > Araneidae > Araneus > Araneus ventricosus. The sequence continues at coordinate 3,917,948 of BGPR01000008.1, forward strand.
TTTTGCGGCTGCTACGGTTTCCACTCTTTGCTCAATATTTGGTAATGGGAAGAATTGTGTTTTCGTTATCTTATTCAACTTCCTATAATCAATGCAAGGTCTAGGATCTTTTCCGGCTACTTCAACTAAAATCATGGGAGAGGTGTAATCCGAATCTCCTAATTCAATTATTTTATGTTTCAGCATTTTATCAATTTCTGTTTTCAGTATTTCAGTTTGTCTAGGTGAAATTCTGTAGGGTTTACATTGAATCGGTGTATTTTCTATTAGTTGAATATCATGCATTACGAAGTGCGTTTTGCCAGGTTTATTAGAGAATATCTTTGAAAATTTCAACAGCAGGTCATGCAGTTCTTGAATTTGCTGTTCATTTAGTTTGTCATTTAAGGAACTGCTTTCTTTAATTTCATCAAAATCGAACAAGGTTGGTTCAGAGTCAATTGCTGGAAAGTTCTCATCCATATCTTCAATATCAGATTTATCTTCTGTAATCATTAAATTAACCAATTCTGCTCGCTTATGATAAGGTTTTAACATGTTAACATGGTAAACTTGATTATGGTCTTTTTTTCCTTCAAAACTCACAACATAATTAGTTTCGGATAATTTCTTCTCAATCTTCCCAGGACCTTTCCATTCAACGGCCAATTTGTTGGGCTTACTCGTCGATACAACCAATACTAAATCTCCTTCAGAGAATTCTCTTTTGATAGCCTTTCTATCATACCACACTTTTCTTTTAGTTTGCATTTCCAACATTTTATCCAAAGCCAGCTCTTTACATCTTTTTAACCGATTTATCAATTGAAAAACGTATTCAACAACATTATTTCCTTCATCTTCAGGATTCATCCACTGTTCATATAATAACGTTACAGGTGTTCTAAGATTGCGACCATAAACTAATTCTGAAGGTGTAAATCCAGTGCTTTCGTGTCTAATAGTTCTTAGAGCAAATAGAGCTGCGGGAATTTGCCTTTCCCATTCGGGGGCCGCTTCAATGCATAAGACTTTCAAAATTCTTTTAATAGTTCGATGAAATCTTTCAACGGGATTGCTTTGAGGATGGTGTACGGAACTTCTAGTTACCTTTATTCCAAATTTTTCTGCAAATTCAATGGCTAGATTGCTCATAAATGAAGTTCCTTGATCAGTTTGCATTTCTTTCGGGAAACCCATCCTACTGAATATTTGTATCATGGCTTCAATTATTGACGTTGATCCAATATTAGGAACAGGTACAGCATCAGGATATTTTGAAGCTAAACAAATGGCTGTAATCAAATATCTATTGCCATTGGGAGTTGTCGGTAGAGGACCGCATGCGTCAAAATTTATTTTTGAAAATACTTCTGAAATTATGGGTACTAAAGTCAAAGGAGCTTTTGTTTTGTCATTAGATTTTCCGACTCTTTGACATGGAGCACACGTTTTAACATATTCTTCGATTTCTTTATAACAATTAGGCCAATAAAAGTATCTTGCTAATCTATCTTTAGTTTTAACAATGCCTAAATGTCCGGAAGTACTATCATGACATAATGACTTGATTTGATCTCTATATTTTTCTGGTACAACAATTAGTTCTCTTTCGATCTCATTTTTGTCGATTTTCCTCCTCACCAACATTCCGTTTTCTTTTATTTTGAAATCATTTGGTTGGCTAGAATTCTCAGTTTTGGCTTCGTTAAGCAATGGAGCTAAATCTCTGCTTTGATGTTGAGATTCAATAAATTCTTTAGAATCAACTTCAACTAATTGCTTAATTTCCTTAAATTCTTCATCAGCTTGTGGCAAAATCTCTTCGTCAATTTCAAAATGAGTCATTTCTTCTGGTTGCTCCATTTCGGCTTCTTTGTTTTGATCCTCTTCAGTAGGTCTTTTTGTTTGAGATCGTGTCATAACAGCATTTAACTTCTCTAATTTAAGGAATGGTTTATCTTTAAATAAATTAGCAGTTTTGTTACCCAGCACATATCTGCCAGGATCATTTGTAACAACAGCTGCCTTTGTTTTTATATGACCAAGTTCACATTTTATTTCAACCTCTGCTAAAGGTAGGCACACCAAATGGTCATTTAACAAATATTTTACCCAAACATGTTCTCCAGTCATTTTTGCATAATCTACAAATTTTTGAGAAATAACATCCACTGTTGCTCCAGTGTCTCGAAGAATAGGCATTTCAAAGCCATTAACTAGACCTCTAATAGTGTAGGTCTCTAGCAAGTCATCATTTGAAGATACACAATTTATTTTTTCATTCGATTTTAAGCGAGGGCATTGCGGTTTAAAATGTGAATATGATCCACACTCGAAACAGCGTGGTCGATATCTTTCGTCAAAAGAATGATCTTGATTCTTATTTGGAAATCGATCTCTCTGTTGAGCGTCTTCTCTTTGACGATGATCTTTTTGGTGTCGATAATCATTCCATTTATCAGAATGCTTTGAGTAGTGTGAATGCTCTATCTTTTTCGAAAAATTTTCATAACGAGGTTTAAATTGCCCTTTATTAGTTCTCTCAGTTTGAGTGGCAAAGAGTTTCGATTTTATCGTTTTCCTCACATCTTCAAAATCTTCAATTTTCTTAACCATCTCAGTGGGTGAAATGATGGTGGTCCACTCATCCATAAAATGCTCTTTAAACTCCATAGAAGTCCGCTTCTTAATTTGATCAACCAACATGAGATCTTTTAGCTGTTCAAAGGTTTTTACATTTAACCCATTCAACCACCCTTCTAAGTAGTTCTTTAATTCATAATAAAAATCATACCAAGTACTTTCAGAAGCCTTTTGGTGTTTGTTAAATAGTTGTCGGAATTTTTCAGCACTCAATTTAAATCTTTGTAGCAGTAAAGCTTTTACATACTCATACTTCTTCGCGTCTTCCTCTGGTTCTCTAGCAATAAGTTGAACAATATCAGGAGGTAGCAATGAAATAAGTTGAGCCACTTGATTTTCAGCAGGTACATTCATAATCTTAGCTTGCCGCTCAAATAACACCAAAAATAAGCTTACGTCATCTTCTTTAGGATTAAAACGTGGCATTACATTGTGCATTCTAATTTTAGCAGGTTGATCAGGTATATGCCTAGATTCAACGGGCTGTGCGCTTGCAGCTCTGACTTCCAATTCAGGTTTGTGGTTCAAAACAAAACCATCTAGCGTTCTTCTCGCTGGACAAAGTTCTTTAGTTCTATTTCTCTGTATCTCTTGTTTTACGTTCTGTTTCTCTTTGTTCTTTTTTTCTCCAGCTCTCACCAGTGGATAAACAGTTCATAAAAAATTCCTCATCTGCTGGGTTTTGTCAATTTATACAGTAACTGACTTTGTTCTTTTTTACTTTTCCATTGACCAGATTCTTCTGCTGACCTACTAAATCCTCTTTCTTACTAATAGAAGATAAATTACCTTCACAAATGGACTTGAAATATAAAATCAAATTTAAACAAAACAAAATTATTTCAAAACCATTTTAGCTATAATGGCTGCTGTTTCATTACTGGCTTCTTCAATATTAAAATCCACAAAGAGTCAACTATATTAGGCTATTAACTTTAAATAACCAAATATGAAGTCATGCTGTCAAATGTAATAAAATACAAACAAAAGAAATAACTCAAAAACATCATATAAATTTTACTTTTCAAAATTTAAGGAAAATCAATAATTCAACTGTTGTCAATTTTTTCTCCAACTTAAGATTCATTTTAATACAAGTATTTTATGAGTTTGACAAAATATATTTTAAATTACTGTCGGTTTGACTACGCTATATCTATATATCTAGAACACTAGTTGTCGTACTACAATTCGCGTTACTGGTTTAGCAATACAAAATTTGCATCAGTTTAGGCCTTTACAGTTATTCAAACCTGGTTATTATGAATTATATACTTGATTTAGTTCATCTGATTACAATCAGTTTGACATCCACGAATCTATTCCACACAGTTTGGTGAAATTATAAACACACAAGTCTATAATTTGGCAAAACTCTTTAAATAGCGCATCGGATGATAAAATCTATTCACATCGGTTGGTGAGAATTATAAACACATAAGTCACTCAGCTTGGCGAAAATATTTAAATGGCAACGCTTGTCAGTTTGACGTCACGATCTATCTCACGTGGTCTGGACTATAAAATGATGCTTGTCAGCTTGAAAATACACGGGCTTTGCGTTTTATTTACTTCCGTACCTTGTGAATCAGTAACAAAACAGTTACCAGTTTGGCACCGAGAGGCTTTTCTATTTTAACGCTTCAGGTTAGTACTTTAAGCACACTAGCAAATTGGTAGAGGGAAAAAATATTTATTTCAAAATAAAACATAGAAAATAACATTAAAACATGATAAATTTACTTTAAAGTTTCACCTTCTAAATAAATAGTCATATTTAATAACTCTAGTCTAATTGCTTGGCGACGGATACGCTTTACTAACTACTAAGATCGTCAAATATGCTAATAAAGTAAGATAGATGACCTCATTTTAATAGTCTTGATAAAAAAAGTTAAAATGTTACCATAATGTGTGGCTGCAAACTTTTTCTCAGTTCTTAGAGAAATCTGATTATCAACAGTGGCATTAGAGAAGATCGTGATCTAAAATTGGCGAGTGCCTAATTCACCCTGCAATTTTAGCTAGCACTTTCTCAGAAAATAAACTTACCTGTAACGGCAGCACAGGAAACAAGACGAGAACAATTAGAGTGACAGAACTTCAATCATTATCGACAGTGAAATCTCTCTTTAAAGAAATCAGCAGTGAATTGTGCAAGTAGATGTCAGCTTTTTTTCCAATCTGTGAAAACACTCAACTTCAAATGATCTCGTTTGGAAACCTTCCAATTAAGTCTGTAGATTATTCAGGATGAATTATCAGACTATAAAAAACACTTTTATTTTTAATAATTTCACCATATATCATTCGTTGGACTATCAAATATCAGTTGTTGCATTTGGTCTCTCTAACTACTCATTTTAAATCTTATAATATAACATCTTTTTTCGTGCGTAGGCAACGCACGTGAAGACAAATTGTATGCCCACTACTTTTAAAGAGAGAAAACTTTAGAAATAAACATATTTCTAAACGAATATACTAGTGTAAAATATTTTCGTTCTTAAATATTTCAGAGGATGCAGGCAAAGTTCTAAACATTAGGTTTAAGCTAATTACTTATCTAACTATCAATTCTGAAAGTTGAAAATAGTATTGAGCTAGTAAATGTGCAAATTTCATGTGGGTCCCTCAGCTGTTTAGGAGGATTCTTGTGATAGACACATGCATCATAGATTCCAAATATTACAGATTCCCTAAGAAATATTCTCAAATTTTGTCTTGCTAGAGCTTCTATGTACGTTTATGGGTGTTAGGTTCAAAATTTAATTTTACACATGTAAATAAGATATAATAGCTGAATTTTATGGGAAAATCTAGAAATTTCCCAAAATAATATAATGAAAGAAAACCATTGGAGCTTTAGATAGAAAGCATAATTAAAGAAAACATCTCAAAGTGTTAGAAAGAAATTATTAAGACCTAATGAATCAAGTAAAAGAGCAAAAGTAATTTAAGATCACTATAAGCTTATTACAAATTCCAGCGATTAAAAAGTTTCATTATCCAGAGTATAACTCAAGACTGTGCTTTTCATTCAAACTATCTACTTTTCTACTATCACTTAAGAGAACGAATTCTCAAAACATTTTTATTTGAGATGTCAGTAATTCTTATGTAAATGGATTAATTTGAAAGACTTGTGTAAAATTACAAGCAAACATTGTTTTCATAATTAGTTCAAAATATTTTGAAAAATAAAGATAAAAATTTGGTTATCTAAAACGTTCATACTACTCATCAAAAGAAATTATTTTGAAGAAAAATGAAACCTAGTTTTTTAAAAAGAAAATCGTAAAATAAACGGAATGTATATGATATTTGATATCCGGATGCATCAAATATTTATTTTATTTCATTTAATCAAATATTAACAATTTAATGAAACATTTTACTGAAAATAAAATGTTTCATGAAAACACGATATTACGGGTTTATATTATCCGTTTGAAAAGGCTTGAAAAACTTTAAGAAATTTTGATTTATTAAAATTTTATATCTTTGAGGAGTTTAAACTTATCAGTTTTCGGATCAAGCATCTTTCTTAATTTATAGGTGCTTTAATTTTCAACTCCAGGAATTTTTTTTGTCTCTAAAGAAAACTCGTTATTTTACAATTATAGATATTTCTGTTTTAAAGTAAATATCGGAATGATGAATTTAAGTTAAGTAAATATTCAATTAACTGCTAGCAATATAAAATGTTTTCATTCTAGAATTAAAGGGTTTTTTTTGTTTAACGACAACGATCATCATTTTATTCAAATTTACAACATCTTTATGCTTTATTTTAAGATTTTCTGTCAGTAGCTTTTCACATTTTTTTGGAAAAAGATGAAGATGTCGTAGATTAATATGACATTTAACAAATACTTTGTTCTTTGAATCGGAAAGATTTCAAAAGTGAAAATCAAATGTATGTTGGAAAATTTGTATCATTTGTTACTTTTGGGAGGAGACATTGATGAGAATACAAACGTCTACCAACCATGCAATATCACTTAAATATATTCATTACTACAGGCTAAAAGTCATAGAACGATAAGCCAATTTATGGAAAATAATTTAGAAAGAATATTGTATGCTTGTCTTGGGAAGATAGATACAAAATAATATTTTGATACAATTTCGTAATCGGAAACATCCACACCACTTGAAGGATAGCAAGTTTGCTATTTTACTCCCTATTAAATGCATGCAGTTTGCTATGCAAAATTGAACAAACTGCAATATATTACACATATGAAAAACTAAAAAGCAATAACTAATTTTTCTAAACGCAGTCCTTATATTTTATCTGTAAAGTTTTGCAAATGCAGCTATATCTCAAAATACTTAGTTTGGAGATGGATCTCCATTTCGTAACTGGCGTCATTTACATCTTGTTTAGCTAGTTTACCATAATTGAATGAATTTCTTCATAAAAACTGTTACATCTTCTACAGTGATAAAAGGAATACATAGAACAAATGCTATTGGTAGACACACGGAAAGTCACGGAATCATACTTTGTAGCTTAAAATGCAGATAATACTAAAAAAATATACAAAAATAATTTATTTTATAAATCTGAAAATGAAAATATTTGGTTCTACAACGCATCACATAAAATAAGTGAATCGCAACCTTTCTTCAACACTCACTTCATCAAGGGCAGCCTGCACGACAGATTCGCTCTCTGTATCCAAAGCGGATGTCGCTTCATCCAGCAAGAGAATCTTGGGATTCTTGATCAGGGCACGAGCGATGGCTATTCGCTGCTTTTGTCCTCCACTCAGCTGAGTTCCTCTCTCACCTACTAGGGTGTCATATTTCTGTAGAAAGAAAGGAATTTCCATAAAGGACAGACACAATTTTTAATGTTTCTTTATATTCTATCCCACTTCCAGAAAGAGTAAAAGTGAGTCCCTCCTAGTAGTCTTTTTTCTTTACCCGATGTTTTCCCAGCTATGTGGAGTGCAGATATCGCCATATTCATCTCACAGGTTCATTGTGCCTGGATTCATCATAGATATAATATTTATTAATATCCAATCCATTTATTTAAAATAACTTGGTAAAACCTTCAGACAGTTCGCCAGCCCCAACCACTCGACGGATTTCTATAATTTGTATTTCATATGAAAGCTTATGATGACTAGACATGAGAGAATTATGGTAGAGAAATGTTTTTTCGATTTCGTTCGAAAATGGGGACTTGGGGTCAGGCGACCCTTGATGACATAAAAAGACGTCATAAGTTTTCATATGAAATAAAAATTATCGAAATCCGTCGAGTGATTGTGGCTGGCAAACTGTCTAAAAGTTTTACTATATTATTTTAAATATATAGATACCAACAGTTCCATCAAAATGGCGTGTCAAAAATATTGTAAAATACATATTGTAGGTGACGGAAACAGTTTATTTAGGGCGATATCATTCTGTATTTATGGATCTGATGACTTTCTTGCCGAAATTCGTGAGAAAGTTATACAAAACATTAAAACTAGATGAGGTTTATTGAAAGATTTTACAATTTTAAAGGAATCTGTTGTCTACAAAGAATATGAAATCTACTATGGTTTTATGATCTGTTCCACTGATCTTTATGCAGTATTTAAAACTGAAAAAAGTAGTGTCTGAGAGCCTCGAAGCAGCGAGGTGCCAAGAGCAATGCTGAGCAAAGTGGGTGCTGGCCGCGAACCCGCCATGAGGGCGGCGAGAGCGGCTAGTTATTTTTTAAACACAGATGCTAATTTTCTGATTTTATGATTTTATCAGGTAAAATTTATTGTTTTAAAAACGGTAGCCCCCCCCAAAAAAAATTGTTTCTGTCAAAGGAAAGAAATAATACACCAGCATGTTTGGTTTAAGTGATGGGAAGGCTTTGGTGTCCTACAATCCGAAAGTGAAGAAGTACATGGCTCTCGTGTCTTCGCTTCATGATGAATTTTTTACGACGACCCACTTATTTTAAAGCCTCCCCACGAAGGTCAGTGATTAATTTCAGAATGATAAAATTTAAATTAAAGGATATTAGCAATATTAGTTACGAGATTGTTTACCTATGCTTATCAGGCGCATTGCACCCGAACTTGCCGGTGCGAATATTGCGCCCGACGGAGGGTTAATTAAAAAGCTGTGTACTGAAAGAATACACTGAAATCTTTGAAACTACTACAGGTAAGGAGTAAATAAATTTAGATTTTAAATTCAGCCCTTTATTTATTCAGCGTTTTTTTCAAAAGAAATTAATTATTGCAGTTATTCCATCGCATATATATACCTCATTTTAGTGATACCAACTGCCGAATATACTATCGTATATATTATATTTGCCATCACTACAATATTTATTTGTAAGTGGTTTAGATTAAGCTGTCAATTTCTAATTCCAAAGCTATTTTTATGTCATATTATATTGGCTCTTTATGATGTGTTCTAGAACTCAATTCATTAAAAGTTTTTGAATCTTTAAATAGTGCTTCAAAAATTTCTGTTTTCTGTTAATAACATAAATGTGATCCGAATAAATCTAAATGAAATATCTATGTTGACGATATATTTCGGTGCTTTGATATTTCCAATGTGCATTCGTTGAGTAATATAACGTGAATTATTTTCGAACACAAACAGTGGTTTATTTTCAAGTCTATAAACTGAAAGTTGCTATCCCTTTTTCAGATGAACATTTAAAAGTAGAGAACTGGAGTAAGAATATGCTGTTGATGACTTAAGCCACACTTAAAAACGCCACTCTACTTTGTAACATTTTGCTGAGATTTATCATCAGACTCTGGACACATATTCCTAGTGGTCAGTTTGTAGGACTTTAACTTTAGATAACCATTGTATACTTTTAAAATACTTGCTATAGTTTTAATGAAGGGTGTTCCTTTCTTCAAAAGAAGTAACCTGTGTTGGATGTATGACTTCCCCTCCGATCCCATCCTGCTATACCCTATTGCTGCAGACAAAATCAATTTCAACCCAAGAGCCTTCTTTCTGTGGACGCGGATTTGCTCGTCCGCTGTGTTACGGAGCTCGTGAATTTTTAGATACAGAAAATGTTTTTGGCCGTGAATGAGAAATATCTGTAATTTCAATCTTCTTTCTATAATAAAGGATAAACGCATATGTGTAACTTTCTCTTTTGCTGCTAGTATCAGTGGATTAGTTTGTTTTAGTTTAGTTATATTAAGGTCCCATTTTGAAGCAGCAACACTAGGGCTACTGTGGGACGGACCTCGTAATTATGAACCATAGTCAGATGACGAGGACGACACTTGGGATGACATCCCCTCTCCAAACTTAAGCACCACACCAACGGGAGAACGTTTGGGCCCTACGTCTGATTTTAACTTGCAACGGGCTCACACACGCGGTGGATCTTCAGTGGAATCGGGTTTCAAACCTGGAATCCTACGGCCCCGAAGCGAAGACCTTATCACGAGGTCGCGGTGGCGGCCCAACAACGCAACTAGCATGAGCGGAATGCCACAGTTCTTTGCCGTAGAACCTGCCTAGGTTCCATGGCAAAGAACGGTGTTGTAGTAGTTCTCAGCATTAGGTCAAAGCATTAGCGCAAGATCTGCCACCGGTCTCTTTTGTTATAGAGATCTTAAATAATGAGTTCGTAGAGACCTTGAATGATAGATACAAGTCGAAGAGATTACTTACTTTAGGTAGTGTATCAATAAAACTGTGTACATTTGCAATCTTCGCTGCTTCTTCTATTTCTTGCTGGGTTGCATCTTGTTTACCATACTTTATATTCTCAGCAATTGTAGTTGAGAAAAGAACAGGCTCTTGTCCGACTAAGCCAATGTGGTCCCTAAGCCAACCAACATTAAGATCTTTTACATTGTGTCCATCTAGTTCCACCTATGGGAAACAAAAATTATCTATTTTAGACCAAATTTAAAAAATGGAGTTTTAACTATAACTAAGATAATCAAGTATTTTTTTTACATATTTACTTCAATAATAAGTTGAGTAAAACATCTTATTATAAATTATTTTAGTTATACGCAAGTTTAACAGTTGTTTTATTATATTGAATAACTGAACAATTGCTTCAACTTATTAATTAAAAATTAAATTTAATTTTTGTTCATACAGTTCTGCAATTTTAAATCTCTAGATGGGCAGATTATATAGAATTTTTTCGCATTCTCTTCAGTAAATACATGGCACACTTGTTGCAAGTGGTATGAAACTAAGTTCAGCATTACTTAAACTAAATTTAAGCACATTTAAATACAGTTTTATTGAACTTTAACTAATTTTTTACAACGGCATTTTTAGAACGAAATTCAAGTCAGTTTGATAAAAGAAGGACTTCATAATGTATTCGATAATTATTTAATATTTGTAGCTCAAAATAAAGACTTTATTTTGATTTTATGTAATTTTATAATTCTTAAAGGCAGTGAAATAAGCATTTATCAATATAAAGAGTTTTTTTTAAAAATTTACAAGAATTAGAAACTTTTGTGTTTTAAATTAGCCTCGAAGTACATATAATGTAGATACATTCTTAAACGACAGTTTTTTAATGGAAAATGATGCTAATTAAAGAAAAAAAGATTTTTAATGTCACAGAAAAGATTATGAAAACTTAGCAAAAAAATTAGGACGACAAAACAACAGTGTATTCTTCAACACCCATGACCGAAAAAAGAAGATGAGGAGGAAATTACTTGATATTCATTTAGCAAGGGAAAAATATGATTTGATAAAGCATTGATTTATTTTTAGTCAGATAAATGTAAAATTTGTTTTTACTTTTTACTTATATGCCTGAATATTTATTTGCAGGATAGGAAGGAAGTATTTTTAAATAGCGTTGAAACATCAGAGAAGATTACAATGAAGTGGTTCGATTACTGCTGTGTTTTTTTATAGAATGCGGGAAATATGAAGATTTTACTCAAATAAAAAATGATTTAGCTGATAAAAGTCGATGTAACTAATTTTCAATATTTCAGAAAAGCATTATATTCCGCAGAAGTATCTGGTAGAACTTTTCAGAAGTATGTGGTCACGCAAATTTTTGTGAAATGCTGAGGAAAAAGAGATAGAAAAATCTGGTACGACTAGATTAGTTACTTTTATTTCACACACTTACATTTTTTTCTAGATCTTTCCTGCCGTTTTATGAAATTTAGCTGCTATTCCATAAATAAAGACATAAAACCATTGCAGAATTATACAGAATTGTATAAAGATGAAAGATGAATGAAATTCTATTATCGATGTTAAAAATTTCTTTCCTGGTATCGAAAAAGTGATGTGTAGTATAATTGTGAGAAATTACATCAATCTAATGGAGAATAAAATATAGTAGAACTTTGTGTATAACACGAAATTATATTTCACGAAAAGGATTCACAATATACACTCTGAGTAGAATGACGAATGTATGCATAATGATTGAAATAAGTGTACCTTGTGCCATATGACATTCTTTTTTTGCTTTGAGAATAAACGTTTGTCGGTTTCTTTGATGTTTACAGAGAAGTTTAAACGACTTTCTTACTCAAACATTGATTATTTAAGCAACCCACCTCTAGAGGAAATATTAGCCGACTAACTAATATTTCCTTTTTCAAAAAATTTGTAATCGAAGTTGTGGAAAATTACATAGAACAAACCTCTTACAAGCTTTGACTCAAGGCCTGTCATTCCACACAGTTAAGTGCCCTCCTCTACAAATGATAACAATATTTATCAAACAAAACATATATAATTTCATCTTTTATTTCTTAAAATTAATCCGTTTAATCTTAGTAATTATAAAACCAGATATTCATTCATCATGTAGACAATTACTTTAGTATAATTAAATTTTCTTTCATTTAAAAATATCTATTTTTGATGCAGTGGAAAGATGTAAAATGTGTATATAAATGATGATCGTCAAATGCTGATAAACTTCTCTTTGAATAAGTGGAACTCTCAGAGATTATTATGCGCCAAAGCTGATAAAAGGCAGCCTACTTCTTGGGACATATTACCTTTCAGTTATCTGTGTTCAACTTTCCATTTTAATTTTATTCGCTACCACCTTTTTGTTAAAGCTTGTTCTTGAATTTTCGAATTTTAAATAATTATGATAAAGAAAAGGAATTAGATGGCTGAAATTTGGCTCATGGCTTCATCAAATATTTCAGATCTGTATAAAATTTTGGAAAAATCAGTCAAAGGGAAAGGTTTTTGTTACTATACTAAGAAGCATACTTTGTAAGTATTAGCACAAGATACCCTACAATATCCATATGAAATCTTTACGACGTTCTGCCGCATTCAGAATATCGTAGCAACATCGTTGAGATATCGTAGAATATCTTGTGTTATTAGGAAAGAGAAGTTCAGGGGAGAACACTTCCGCTAGCTGTTACTTCACACTCCCTGGATTGAAGTGTTCCATAGGTTGAGAATCACTGTTGAAAAGGACATTGAACTACTATTGAGAGAAATGAATAATTATTCGGCGTTCTTTTCCTTCCCTTATCAATTTAATAAACGCTTTATATAAAACATCTGTTTAAAATCCATATTTTTATATTAAACGGAATTATTAACAAGCTTGTATAAAGTATCCAGAATAAACAAAGTTTACCACTTACCTCTCCACTCTCTGTATCATAAAACCTTAGAATGAGTTGAATAATTGTACTTTTGCCGCAGCCGCTAGGACCAACTAAAGCCACAGTTTCACCAGGCTGAATATCCAATGTAATTCCACGTAGTACCTAATGAAGTTAATCGGCAACTTATTAAACTGAAACTAACCCTCACCAAAAAGCTTTCATGTTAGTTTTTGAAAAGCACTTACTGGAACAGTTGGACGTGCTGGGTAATTGAAAAATACTTCTTTTAAGCTGATAAATCCATCTAATGATTCAGGCTTATGTCCAAGCACTGAGCTGCTGTCAATCAATGGTATCTGAATTAGAGATGAAATAATGGAATGTTATGGAAGGAAAAAAAATTTACGAAACGCAGTTGGTGTTCATCTACAACACACGGAGAAAATATGTTGCAAATACACAGCTGTCAAGAAGTGACTAAATTAACAGATCTTGCTAACAAAAGCATCAAAGAATAGAATCTTAATTATGCGGTATAACTTTTTTAAAGTATAAATGATTCGAGGTATTTTCTCGTTATAAAAAATTACTGACACTATCACTAAAGAAAACTTTCGATATAAATAAATAAAATAATTTAATTACATGGAATAATACATAGTATATATACAAGGTAACATACTATAAGATGTCTCAAAATTATTAGTACAAACGTTTGGGAGATTATATAAAAAGAAACTACTGTCACACAGAAACCCATAACTAGAAATATCACCAGAAGTAGTAGTCGTAGCTATTTATAAGTGCGTGGTATGTGCAATTTCTGGTTTCTTCATTCAAGCTGTATCTTTAATATACGAACTCCGAACTTGCGAACATGCATATTATGTTTGGATGAACTGAGGGAAATAAACGAGCCCTTCTTTCCAATTATTGGCAGTTGTTCCCTCTTAGATGTGTATCCCCTATATTTGTTTATGTGTTTGAAACTTTGAGTGATTGTGGGCATTAAAGAGAAGCAGACGTGTAGTTTTCGTGTAGTTCCTTATCGACATGACTTCCTGCCATGGAATAGACGTTGTTTGATGCTGCGGATAATAATCCACATAACAATACACTAACCCGCCGTTTCTCCAATAGGAGTTTCCCGTTCTAGTGTGCAGCGCGTTTTCCTCGCAGATTCCCTCCTTCATTTTTATGACCAAAGAGCTCAATTCCTAAGTTCTGAAGAGCTTTTTCGATGTGTGCCTTTCTAAGTGGTTTCCACCCAAAGACTTGTATTTCCCATCTTATGTTTTTCTCATACATAAGGCTTCTATTGCTCGAGGATGCTTGTTAAATCATCACACTCTTGACTCAGACCAACCCAAACTGCGTCCTCATGAGCAAAGCATAGGCAGGTATTGTGGTTCACTACTTAGGCGGCATATACATCTTATCTTCCGGAATAGAATAAGCGAGGTGCTTGTTTTTTCTTTAGCAGGTTCAACCGGAGTTAGTTACCCATTCCGGCATATGCAACATATGGCTTTAAGATGGCTTTCAGGTTGGATGGTTTGTTGAGTTTTAATGGCGCAAGTGCCATTCTTGGCTAAACTGCGCGCGGCAATGAGATATTTTGTAATATGATCATTGTTTTTGAGCAGGACTTTCGGACGCCGATGTATTGGGAGACGTCACATGCCCCCTACGCTCAATTGATTCATCGAATTATGATTTCTTCTCTAATATATGCTAAAAAGTACTCATTAAGAATCCCCTGTTGCTTCCAAAATTGATCTTGTTGCAAGACTCGCCAGTGTTTGCGCGTGACTTGCAACCATTATTGTATCATTGTCAAAAATACATTACTTCTAACATTGGAGCCTTTGAGCTTCACTTAGACACCGTTAAATGTAACCATCCGGAGCTCCATCTTTTAAATTATGTCCTGTAAATGCATTCCAGTAATTAATATCTTGTGCCATTTGTGTATCTTGTGCCTCTCCTAGAAATTCTCAAGGACATTTCCGGTCCTGGCATCCTATACAACTACGTTTCGTTTAGATGCTATTTTTGTCCCAGAAATGTTTGTACTAATAAATTTCCGACACCTAGTATAACCAAAATAAAAATTCACGCATTTTATTTTTAAAAAAATATTCTTTCAACAATTACAAATTGTTGATTATTATGCTACAAGCAATGTAATAAGGTAAATAAGCTAAAAAAATCATTATGATTATAAACTGTTAAACTACAAAAATTTGATGCCACCTGGCTTGAAAATATATAAGTCCTTTCAATAACTGAAAATTTGCTTAAAATATAATTTGAAAATAAGAAAGAAATCAACATTTTATTACTTAAAATTACTACTTTCTAAATATTGATTTTTCAAGCTGATACTTATTTTTCAAAAAGAATATTAATCTTCAGATCCTGTGCATTAGTTCCCATAAAAATTCAATTGGTAAATTAAAAAAGACTTTTTACAATGCTAATTTGCAATGTACTGATTTCAATAAAATATTAGTAATGGAAACAAAACAGTTTTCTATACATATACCATATCATATTTAAACATTATTTACCCTGTCTACAATGCTGTATATTTTAGCTGCAGCTCCTCTAGCGATTGCAAATGCTTCAAAATAAGGTGCAGTTTGACCGATGAACATAGACGCAGACATGACGTTGAAGAAAACCTAATAATACAAAGAGAACCATATTGAATTTCAGTTACTTCATTTGAAAACTTATATTTCTAATCAACATTCAAAATTCCGTTAATTTAATAATTTGAATGAAGAACCATTTTGTGGTACTTGAAATACATATGTCCATAAGGAAGAGAAAAGTTTTGCTCTGAAACATTTTCTTCGATTAAATAATTTTAATTAATTTTTCTTCTATTCAGAAATTGATCTCTTTACTAGTCATTCTGGAAATTTCCTGATCGATACATCAAATCTTTCCCTGTAACCTTACAAGATCAGCGTGATTTTTTAACATTTGATACCTTGAATTTTGATATAAAGGACAAATTTTTTAATACAGTTTACCGAAAGAATTTAAGTTGTAATATTTTACTTCATAATTACTTCATAAAAAAATAGGCTTATCAGTATAATGATATACCGTAATAAGATACGAAAATATAGGTCTAGTGCCAGATGGATTCCCCTAGTCGAGTTTGACAAGAACTATTATGGTTCCTGCTATCATTAGTTAGATTTTTTTATATATGTAGACATCTGAGATCTGGTCATACATTTGTCATAAAAGATATGCGCGATCTGGCCATACTTTTCTCATAGGAGATATGCGCCATCTGGCCATACTTTTCTCATAGGAGATATGCGCGATCTGGCAATAAATTTTCATAGAATAAATAAATTTTCATAGACTAATCACCTTTCCCCAGAGACATATAAAGACTGTGAATCAGAAAACAAGAAGAGTGTAGAGCACTATGGAAAGTGTTTTTCTATTCAACGGGTTTAGCGGCTTTTCGAATAAACATTTAATTTTTAGATGTACGATAAATCTGGAATGAAGAAACCGTTTATAACTGTCAATCTTTGCTATTACTTTTTCTTTTAAAGATAATTAAATGAAGTTCCCTGTGGAAAGTTAAGAAGAAAATTCTAAGGCATCGAAATTACATTAAGGATGAAAGTGAATGCTTACAATGATCAGAGTTCCTCCTGTATATTCCTTTTCCTCCTTTGGCTTGTCCCAGTCGTCTAAAATGAGTTTCACGCCGTACCAGAATGCGAGAGCGTAACCTGCGAAAATGCAGAACCAAGTAATGGCTGCTCCTAAAGCTGTCATGAGACCTCTCTTCACTCCTTTACTTCTGGCTGGAGTCAGACAGCTATCATACCTGCGAAATTTTTATATATATTCGGTACCCACATTTATGCAAATGGTACAGTATTAAGAAATAATTAATATTTCGTCAAATCAAATGAATGATTCAAGAAGCTCAGAGCTTGGTAGTTTTTCAGCAGCTCATATTTGAGCAGCATAACAGTCAAAATTAGCTGAGGAAAAAAATATGCTTCAAATAAATACAATTCAAATATATTCCTGAAGCTACAGTCAAGATTCACAGAGCAATACCATTTCACAAACGTCATATAATTGAAGATTTGTCTTTTTCATGTAACTTTTTTTAAAACTTTTTTTCATGTAAATGAAACAAGCTGGGTTGAAACACCGTTTTAAATCAGAGAAAAATTCTAATTATTGAATTTAATTCTAACTGATGACATTTCACATATTAAATGCATAAGAATTTCAGTGACAAATTTATAAAGCAAAATTTGGGCGTTACAGCACTTGGTTGATGATTCAGGAATTAATGAAATATAGTTGCACGATCAAAATTTATTATAAAATCTGTTTTTCTAAATTTCAATTGAACATGAAAAATCTTTACACCGTTGGAATTTCTTTTAAACATTAAATGATCCAAAATCAATTAAAACTTAATTGTTTAAAAGTCCTCCTTGAAGTATTTATAAAATCCACAGTATTTTTTGCCCTATATTTATCAATTTTTAATCCATTGACTAAGTTGAAATAAGTTCAGACGAATACCACGCTCTTGAAATATTATCATAAAATTTTTTTCGCGCGAAATTATTTCATGTGTTATGTTTTCTGAAATGATATGATAGACTTATTGCTATGAATTACATTCTGTTCAGTGTAATCGTAAAACTAAGATGAAAATAGCCTAATATGCCAAACACCTAATATGCTAAAAAAAAGTGTGAAACGTGAATTTCAAACAATAGTCCAAATGTGTAGAGAAGCTGGCAGAGAATAATTATAGCACCGAAAATAAAGATATCTTGTGATAACTAGTTGTCTTTTTCTCTGTCTCTCTAACACGTTTCGTCACGTATCAGTGTTGGTAAACGTGAACAAACAAATGTGCGTTTTAAACGTTCTGTTCTTATCTTCAATGCCCTCAAGGTATCTTTTTCTACTAAATCGATGATGCTCTACAACTTTGTAATTGACTTTACTTCCTTATAAGGCAACGTTTTCGAGGTAGGAAAAGCTAATTCGGAAGTTTACCGCCAGATGGTGCTGTAAATGGTCTCATGACGTATCGCACAGCCACTATACCATACCACTTTTATGACATAGCTACAGTAGTTCTGAAGTTAAAACCCCTTGAGGACTAGCACGCGGAGAACGAAGCGCAGTCACGTGACCGAACGCTCCCAAATGGAGCGTCGCCATCGGCCCACGCATTTTCAGCAGTTAAGCCTAACTTTACAAAAAAAAATCATATAAAACCATTAATGCAAGTAAATACGCTGAAATTTACAGTTTATTATTATTGATAGTATCTGAATATAATGTAATAAAATTTTCGGGATATTTAAAAAACAATTGAATTAAAATAAATTGAATTAAAATAATATTGACCCAAAACATTCAACTTCATACAATTACACAACAAGTTGGATAATTTCTACTCCAACCCCTAATTAATAAATATTCCAGCCTTTCTTAGCGCCAACAAAATATTAAAAAAAAAATCCCGCGCGAAATAAAACAGAAATCTTTAAATGCTCAATCCTCTCGAAAGACTCGAACACGTGCAGTTGTTTACATAATCAAATGAAATAAACCAACAATAAAATCCCGGAACCGTAAGTGCATACCAGTGGCGAATCCAGGGGCTATCGGGCTGCAGCCCCCTGCCCCCAGAGCTAAGCTAGAAACCTTGATTTTATTTAAAATAACTACAACTGTCTGTTCTTATCTTCCCTTTTAAAAAAAATAATAAAAACCGGATAACATTGCTTTCTGGCTCGACACACTCGAAATTTTTCCTACTTTTCTAGTCATTCCACTCGTACTTATAGCGTTGACGCGATCGAAGACATTTTTTGACTTGTAACTTCATCGCATTTTTTTTTTAATTATCGAAAGTATTGTAGTGTTTTTTATTATTCTTCCTGTTAAATGAGTAAAGGCTGTAAAGTTCAAGTGTTTTGGTTTACATAAGCCATGAGGTTTGAGATTCGTCACGACGATACAAAATTTTTATGACCTCAGCCCCCCCCCCCCCAGACACAAATCCTGGATTCGCCACTGGTGCATACTGAAGGTGAAATGCCATATGACTCGATCGGCCTAAAAACTGTTGCCAATTCGCGTCATCTCGTCATCTAGTAGCATTTAAAAATAAAAATAAAACGTTCCTTTTTTCTTGTCACGCATACGAGACGTTGGGCTGATAAGATCGGAATGGTTGCGTCGCATATACGAGACGTTGGGTGCGAACGGGTTAAGGACGGGGGTGGGGTACGTAAAGGACGTACAAACACACGTATGAATAACGTACATCAAGACATATTTCATCATACCCTTAAAAGTTAGTACAACAGTGCTGTATCAGCTATCAAAAAAGTAGTCGTGGAATAGATAAAAATGCATCTGATCAATTTAAAAACATTTTAATCTACATATTATCATTTAATTCAGATGTACCATTGGATTCAGGGTAATAGATATCTCTGTAAAAATAGATATATCTGTAAAAACGCTTTCCGGTATCAATCTTCTTGCGTAAAATTATTTATTTTGATTAAAAACACACGGTTTTGATTCTTGACTTCAAAATAACTGGAATGTATACAAAAAGTCAAATGGAAAATGTATTACTAATTATTCTACTGAAATTCGATTTCAAAATTCTACTATTCCGTTGAGATTCTATATAAAAATTTATTATTCATATTCTCATCTAGTTAGAAAATAAAAATGCATCTAATTTTCTTTAACCCGTTCTAAGGCTGTGGTAAATATACTTACCACCAAATTTATAAATTTTTAAGGTTGCTTTGCCAAATTTTAAGTAATTCTTGCCATATTTTTCGATGGAAACAGAAATCTAGATATTCCAATTTCTTACCTGAAACCATAATGTAGTGTCTTGACTTGGCAATTAATTGTTAATTAATAAAGTTAATTTTAAAAAAATAATTTCATCCAACAAGATAAATGAATTCATTTTCTTAAATTAATCTCAATCCCAAAGTTATTTTGTTATGCCACTATTAGAAGAAAATGTCCTATAAAGAATTAAGCTTCATAAATATGTGATAATTTTTATAGTACATAAAAATTGTAGTTAAACAAATTCTATTTATTTGTCTCAGCAGCTTTCTACTTAAAACGGTTATTTATTTGGAAGTATTTTAAGTAGTAAACTACAGTAGCCATAAAATTATATTGTTAAAAATTTCCTTATCTTTTTATTTTGTATTTCATATACCGAAGAAATGGAGAGCTTCTTTAAAATGCCTCCTATCAGCAAGAAAACGATTTATCTAAAATTACCATGGAAACCACACAGATAAGACTCACAATTTGTACACTTTATTATTTTTCGTAAAAAATCTATTCATGTTTATTTGTGTTATAAATAAGATAAGACAAAAGATATTTCATTCGAAGGTCACTTAAACATTTAAAAGATCCTTCAAATTTATCGAAGATTCAGATAAATTATTCTACACCTCTTAAGAGAAAATCGTAGATTAATTTTCTTAGCATTGTTTCGAGCTCCTGCGATATCTAAAAAGAATAAAAAATGCGAAAAAGAATAGAAAATGATTTAGGATATCAAATTTCGAACACAAATATAGGGTTTCATGGTACTTCAAATAATTATTTTTTATTTTAATGTGAACTGTAAATTCCAATGTAATTTCAATGTTGTTATTACCTCTATTTGTCCACTAATTCTCATCCCTCTAAGATTACATCTATTTATTATTCTTCTGAATTCAGATTAAGAAACAAGGGAGACCGGGATTAGTTGTTGCACAGGGTAAATTGTTACATTCGATTTTTAAATTTAACCACAGGAAAAAACTAGCTTTTATCACGGTAGATGGTAGCCCTTATTCGTATGGCTGCCTCGCAGACCATTGGAGTGCCAGCAATCAAAAGTAGATAGAGTGCTTGTGGTAAAATTTATTATGTGTCTGTTAGTAATTTTTCTTTTAAATTTAAATTTTTTATTTTCGAAGGAACCCTTGAAGATATATGTGTAACGCTTTAACACGAGAAAGCCTAGATTTCAGGCAAGGGGTATGATATATAAAAAATTCTGAACAACTGTATTATACCACTCCCACCTATCAAGATATAAAACAGAGGGTACATGAGGCTACTTGTTACAATTCCGTTGGGGCTCTTTGTTAGTGTAACAACTTGCCCCTAGTAAGTTTTAATTTTATATAATATGT
This sequence comes from Araneus ventricosus, assembly GCA_013235015.1. Lineage (NCBI taxonomy): Eukaryota > Metazoa > Arthropoda > Arachnida > Araneae > Araneidae > Araneus > Araneus ventricosus. Next base: position 3,939,420 of record BGPR01000008.1, read on the forward strand.
TTTCTTTTTAAAGTTGATATGAGGAACTATAAAAGAAAGAAGAATAGAGTTTCAACACCACAAGAAACATTTCTGGAGGCAGCGGGAGAAGTGATGACTAGTTGCGAAAGACGGCTGTTAATTTCTAGACACTCTAGAGATAATGCAGTAAAATGAAAACTGCTAATTATTGTAATTTGTACCTCTAATAAAAATTTCACTTTATAATTTGACTAATTAAAGCGTGATTACATTAAACTAATTAAATTATTAGACAATGTAGATACATTTTATTAATTTTTGAAGATATTTCTTAGAGATACTGCATATAAGTTACATTAGAGAGCTCTTTATATTTCAAATCCAGATCCAACTGAGCATAGCGTTGGTTATAAATAAACTCGGCAAATCTTAATAGATAAACGGGAAATAGAGTTTCAAAAGTAGATAGATGATGCTTCAAAGCTGTACTAAGTACTGTAGCATTTCTACTAAGGAAGTAAAAACTTTCCATACAGAACTTTGGCCATGGAGAACATACGTTAGGGATCGTATAGCGACTGATAAAGAGGTGAAATATTTCTTTGAATCTATAGGCACGTATACAGTTGCGAACCAACGGTTCACCAATTATGGCGAAGCAAATCCTGTCAGGTTTACGACGAACACAAAGAGATTCGCAGTTCACATTGGAAAATGTTGGAAAAGCGTACTTTCAAATAAACTATCAAGAATAAATATATCTAAACTCATATCTTTCCTCACTGAGAATGAGAACCTCATCAAACAGCCACCGGAAGCAACAAGTTTATCCGACTCCGACCCAGATTTCTCTCCTTCATCAAGACCTCAGACTTATGGACTAAGACCCTCTAGAGGTTCAATACCCAGGACTCTAATCAGTCCTCCTACAAGTATACTTATATAGATGCAGCGAACTTCTGGGACCTGTCTTAAAATTGTTTTTGCTTCGCGAGTCTTTCTTTTCATATATAAACACACATTTTTGATCGTTTTTATAATTTTCACACGTTTTTCGTCAATGTTAAAACACTGTATGCAACCCTTTTTTTGTTCAATACATATTCTACGCACACTCATCCAAACTGCAAACCGGAGATTTTTATCTCTGGAGTCAGGGGTGTGTCGTAGTGTAAAGTAAAGTGTAGTTGGTTGTTTCTTTCAAACCTCCAACGAACCTAAGTATCGAATCTGCAAACTAATGCATATTTCGAAGCGCTTCGAGAGACCAATCCACCACCCTCACCATCGAAGACTAACAAGGGATGATTGCTGATTTGTGTTGGATTTGCTCCTTTGCCATAGATCACTGTTGGTTGGGTTTGAATCTAATTTTAATGAACGACTCGTGACCGTTTCGCGAACCGTTCGGCCAGTAAATGTATACGCTCATTGTGCAAGGGGATATCGACAGCCGTCTCTAGGGCCGCAAATACGTAGAGGCTTCTCTGAGAAAAGAGTTTTCTTTGTTATGTTCATTACACGTAATCAGACTTCCAATAAGCGAAAAAACGCGTGTAAAATTAAAATTTCAAATTAATTCTTTATTTTTTAAGGCAAAGTTTTCTTTCTCGTATAGCAAAATTCTAGCTTTCTTGAATATGAGCAAAATGCTAGCTTTCAGAAAAATATGTTTTGAGATCGCTTTATAAGAATTGCTCTAATATTTAAATACGTAATTGTAGAAATTTAAGTTGAATTTATCGATATTTGAAACTAAATTGCATAAGTAACCGTAATAAGAAAATGTCACATTTTTTTAATTTTTGGTATGATGACATTTTTTTAAATTTCAATATCAACACTCTTCTTAAAAGCATTTCGAAAAATAATTTAACAAAAATATAATACTTTTAAGGATTTATTTTTCTTCTGCACACACCAAAAGATAAATGCAGTGTGCTAATATTTTCGACGCTTATACCTACAGTACTCTTACATTGATTCTTTTTCTAATAAAATCCATTGATTTTATTTAAGTAATATGAAGTTGCAGTCGTCTTCCGGTGTAAAAGAAGAAAAAGTCATCACGTTGAATCTTATCGACAACTTATGTCTGTGTATATGTAAGCATGATAACAACGCAGAAAACTTCTAAATGCAAAATACGAGAGATAATAGACAACTGGAATTGTCTGCTTCGAGTTTTGGCTCATGAGTTACGCGTACAAGAAGATATTCATGAAAAAATTATGTTCTAAATTTATATATGAATCCATGGTGTCAAAATATGCGAATGCGCCAAAAATGGAGTTTTTTTTCCACAGTTCTAATCAGTTTTGACATAACTTTACAGTTCTTAAAAATAACGATTTTCCTAATTATGGGAATGAACCTCTGCCTTTCTTCATTTCTTTGCAATTTTCCACTTACGCAATATCAATCGCAATTTTACGCCTTATGTTTATTTCTCATTTCCCCTCAGAATTTGTATGTGAAAGTTTGAAATATCCTCTCCCGTGTTTTACCTCTGAATTTCTTTCCTTTCTCCTCCAAAAGCAAACACCGTTCGTATAGAAGACAATACTTCTTCAGCGACCGCCCCTGCTTTCCCATAGGCCTGCATTTCTTCTCGAGAAACTGATGCTTGTACCTGAAAAACGAAATAAATTCTAATTACACTGTATGTTTGCTTCTGAAAAATTAAATAAACTCTAATTACACAACTTAATAACTCTAATAAACTCTAATTACACTTCAATTATTGTGATTACAAACTCAGAGGCTTGTTGAAAGACATTAAGAGGAATGAAAATTGAAACGGAACATGGGATCACAAAAACACGCTTAGTCCGTAAAATACATATACAGGTTCTGACATCACTCGAGAGGTACAAAAATTACAATAATAACGTCAAAGGGTTTTTCGATAGCATGCGACAGCAACGATGTAAAAACGTTTCCCGGGCGCATTTTGCTATTAACTATCATCCGCCTTCACTTTCTTGTGGATAAATTGTACCTATACATCTTTTCATGATTTTCACCGACTGCAGCTAGTTTGCAACAACATATTCGATTTCAGTTTCCCCCTCTGAATGTCTACTGAGAATCTTCTGAGCTTATCAGTGTGTTAATCCTCCGTCGGCGCAATATTCGCTTCGACGAGTTCGGGCGCAATGCGCACAACAGGCACAGTTAAGCAATCTCGAAATTAATATTGTTAATATACATTAATTTTAACTTTAGTATTCTAAAATTAATCACTGACTTTTAAAGGGAGGCTTAAAAATAGTGGGAATATCGTTAAAAAAAAGTCATCATGAAGCGAAGACAAGAGAACCATGTACTTCTTCACTTTTGGAAAGTAGGATGCCACAGTCTTCCCATCATTTGAACCAAACATGCAGGTGTATTGTTTCTTTTCTTTGAACGAAACAGATTTCGGGACAAACATTTTTTACAGCAGTAAATTTTGCATAATAAAGCCATGAAATGTGTAAAATAAACATCAGTGATAAAAAACTGATATTAGTAGCAATCATGATTGCGTGACGAATTTAGGTGCAATGTGCTCGTTAGGCCAATATGGCGATACCTGGACTCCACTTAGTGGACAAGTCAGTTGAATAGGGGTTGACAAAAATCAGGTAAAGGAAGGAGACTACTGAGAGGGGAGAATTCTACCCTCCCACCCTCCCTGGAGGTGGTGGGGTCAAGGAAAAAGTCGAAGTTGTGCCTGTCAGGTCGGCTGCGCCCGACGGAGGGTTAACTGAGCATCTTATATAAACAAGTTCTACATGAAATTGTTCGACATTAAGTTATCTAATGCGTTAATTGGGTTTACTCTACCTTTGACATGACCGCCATTGCAATAGTGAGAACTGGTGTTACTGAAAGAATGACAAGACCTAATTTCCATCCATAATATAATCCAACGGCAATGCAAAGAACAGTCGAAGAGAGGAAACTAATACAGATTCCGACTTTCTCTCCAATGCCATCTTGTATTCGCGTCAAGTCCCTGAAAGAGGATACCAGATGATCAGTCAAATAAAAACCAAACTGGCTTAGAATCAAAGGAGGTAGGTATCTTACATTATTAGCAAACAGATATATTCTTAAGAACAGAAAAACTAATTGTTTCCGACCAATGAATGTTAACATAACTTCGGAATTTGATGAATAAAATATTAATATAAAAGTGTTCAACCAACTGAAAGAAATTGTTTTAATAATTAGTATTATAATTATTATGGCTATAGTTAAAGCTGTGATACAAAAGTTAATATGTGTTTTGTTGCTTTCAAATTTTTTTATAATTCGAGTTTCTCTTTGGTATATATTACTAAAAATGTGCAGCTTATCTTAATTTAAATAAAACTAAAATTCTCCTCTCTCTATGGATTGTTCACAGTACAAAGGATATTGCCCTTAATTTTAAAATTAAGTCGGGATCTAGAACTTTAACACATTAAATTTTTTGTACTTTACTTTTAAGTTTGTTGAAGGCACAATGCACCTGAAATCCTTGGTGCAGACAAAAAACACTTTATATAAATGTGGAAGTTATTTACACTTATTAATATCTCTTATCTAAAATAACCAACAACATAGAATACCTTTTTAAATTCTTAAAAAAATCCATTTTATAATCTGGTTGTCAGGGTTACATTAACAAATTACAACCTTGATGTTGCCATTGCTCTTCCGATCAGAAGGTTCCGCCGATATAATTAATTTCTCCAAAGTATTTTCAGAATCAAAAATATGATTATGATTAATGAGTTTTTGATTTTTATTATGCTAATTAATAATTTTGTAAAGGAAATCTATAATCATTTAAAAATTCTTATGGAATAGCCATTTTAACTGAAATGGCAGTAAGTTCGAATAAATGCGAAATAATATCTTACAAACCGCGATCCAGTTTAATTTAGTTATATTAGAGTTCCATTTTGAAGCAAGACGAATGCTAATTTAGAAATGTCCTCGCAATTTTGAACCACGATCAAATGAAAAATAAGCCGACAACTCCCTCTCTAAACCTTCACGCCACACCAACAACAGGATGTTTAACCCTCGACATCAGATTTATTGTTCGTTAAATCTGACCCGGTGAGTAACGCACGCATCTAGCGTGCCAGCAATGGTGGATCTCCAGTTGAATGCGATTTCGAACCTAGAACCTCCGAGCTCGAAGTCGTGACCTTATCGCAGATCACCGCGGCCATCAGCGTGATCTAGAAACTAAACATTTTTGTGCTTATTGCTTTGATCTTTTACTAAAAGCTGTGCTTCTATTTTCAGAAAAAAATGATGCAGTTTTTGAGACATAATTTCGTCTATTCTTTTCTTGCTAATTTCTCATTACTGATTTTATAATGAAAATGAAATACTGTATATGAATCCTTAATTGATTCCTAAGTAATTCCTTTTTAACTGAAATGGTAGTAGTATTTATAGTATTATTACAGGGTGAAAATTATTGAGTTATATGAAATAAAAAATAACATTTTCAGAAGCTACTGAGTTCAAAAATTTTATTCAAATTTTAAAAATTAACTACATATGTTCGGGTTTAGTTTATGACATGTTCGATATGCTTGCCATCAATGGCTATGGCGTGGCGCAGACGCAAAATTCTGCAAAAATCGCTGTAGTGTCGAGGCACCGACACTACCAGTTCTTTCGAACTTTTCAATCACATTTTTGATTGTTATAACACTTGGACCGGTTGTCTTCAGCTTGTACTCGGTCGCAAATTTCCTTTCAGCCACAATCGGGCTGTTATTACTCGAATAGTAGGCCGTGACGATCGATATACACTCAGAAACGCTGTATTTCGACATTTTCAACAAAAAATGAACAGCAACAACAATAAAAGTGCACATGCTAAAAAAAATCCCAACATGCCTTGCATTCAACTGGCAAGTTTTAACTGAATCTCGCCAATGGTTCAAAAATTATCAAGGTTTTTTTCATATAGCTCACTAATTGTCACTCTGTAAAATGTTACGTGGACAAAGTAATGTAACTGTGAACCAACTCCAAAACAACCTTTTCAGATTTGTGGAGTTGTTAGAGCGACATGGTGTCATGGACCTGGTCTAATCTTGGGCCAGGGGGACATGAAACAACAACAACAACACATTTTCAGATACTGCTATTTTTGCCAAACACAGAAAAAAATTCTAATGCTGTTCTTTTTAGGGAAATCAATTATTGTGCTGCAAATTATCTGTTGCTCCATCGATTTTGGAAAGCAAGTTTACCTTATTTTGGTACAGATCTAATAGTTAATCCGAAATCCATACGACTGCAATTAGGTCCTAATTGCATAACTACGTCTATGCATCGATTGCTTATAAAATTCACTCACAAAAATGAATTCTGAAACTCTTAAAATAAAACCAGAACAAATATAACTTCTTTTCAATGACATTTATTGAAAAATAATGTTTTCTTGGCCTTCGTCGCCTAATCTGTAATATCGTCTCTTTATCAAATTGCTTGTGATAACGTCACACGTTTTGTGGAGGAAATGTATAGATTGATATAATTGTCAAATAAAGACAAGGTTGCAAAGTTCTATTGCGTAGGATGTGAAAAATTTCAAACATGTTCTAACAAAAGATTAGATTTCAGCTTTTTAAAGATCCATTTTTGAAACCTGATGACAGATTGTTGAATATATCTTTTAAAAAGTATTGTTACTTTCATTAGTAGATTAATGAATATAGAGCAATATTATTTTTTTCAAAAAAGATAAACAGGTTATCATTCAGTACATTAAAATTTCTGTTCATCTGTTGATAATGCACTTTAAGAAATTGAATTTCCTTAAAAGTCAGCTCAAACTCCATAAAAGTTTACTTATATAGCAAGAAAAATTAGAATATTGAAATAAAATTTTTAAATTTCGATTCATTTAAAATATATACCAATTGAATGTAAATACTTAAAAAAAGATCTGACGTATTGTTCTTTAAAATTTGTAATGTATCCACTGAAATCAAATGACCAAACAAATTAGTCCAAACATTAGTCCATGGCAAAAGTTACTGCGCATATCATCTAAGAACATATTGTACGTTTCTTACACTGTGCTTTGACATCACATCCTGATTCTTTTTGTAAGATGCGCATTGGATTCCAAAATTACTCCGAATTACAAAGCTTACATCAATTTCCGAAATTACACTCTATGTATGATATGGGAGTGCAGTTCGAGTCCTTTTCGAACGAATGGAGAATAGTTTTTATTTGATAGTGACAGAAAATATCAAAAAGGTAGATATTTGCACTATTTCGGAAATGCTGAAGATGTGCAAAGGAAGCTCTCATAAAAGACCTTCTTTTCATTAATGCTATACAAATAAAATGTAATTTTCTTCCTAAAAATGTGAAGAAAAGTTTGGTCTTGGTCTGTTTGAGAAGGGATTAATCCCACGAAATATAAAAATTTTACTAAAACGCATATACAGGGTGCCCATTAAGTTCCTGACCTCTTCTCTCCTCCTCTTAACTTCAGAAAGGCGATAGCTACATTCCGGAAAAAAGGTCTCTAGGCAAAGAAACGTGGTTAAGTGCCACGCGATGTGACCACTCATTACAATATCAAGCAGCAAAATTCGGAGTCAGTGCTTTTATATGATTTAGTTTGGTTACATTAACGTCCCATTTTTCGAAGCAACTCGAGGGCTATTTTGAAAGGTACCTTATTATTTTAACCGCAGGAAGATGACGACCCATGAGTTGGCACCTCTCTCTTCAAACTTCCGCACCACATCAGCGGGAAGACGTTTGATCCACATTAGATTTAATGTGAACCAGGCCCAGAAATGCCACGGATCTTCAGTGGAATCGGGTTCTTTTATATGGAAAACGCCACCATAATATAAGAAAAAAATCCATGCAAAGTTGTAGAGCAGTATTAGTTGTAGAGCTAATATGTGAAAGACACCTTTCACATATTAGTGTTCGAAATAAAACATATAAAATCCGAATTCATTTGGTCACGATTTCCAGTCTGTGACGCCACGAAACACGCATGAATGGAAAATTTATCTCTCATTATCCTTCATCCTCTCTACCTCTCATTACCCTTCCCTTATCCTTTGCCACAAGATACATTTGAAAGGATTAGATTGCAATTAACGGTGCACTTTGTGCAACATGGCAGGTGACTCGTTGTCACAAACACCAGTAATACATCCTCGAAGGTTCTGCAATGTTGGTGGAAGAGACTTTCCAGCGCTTAGTAATGCGTATTTTGCCTGCTGCACATGTCGTTTCGCAAAAAAAGTTTGCCTTATCCGTCCATATCATTTCTACAAGGAATGTTGGATGTACTACTAAAGAATTCAAGACAAATCTGTAACTCGAATAACTTTTCTCAATAATCCTCCAACTATCTATCCAGGTAGTGCCTTTAGGAAAGATTAAAGAGGCCACCATCCTGAAACGGAATCTAATAATAAAATTCCTGACAATACGACGTCTTTAATGACTTCAAAGAACCTCTATGCCAAATTCGAAGAAAATCGAACTCAGCGTTTGGTCGTGACTACGTATCAAACAAATTTACAAACAGACGAAGTGCCGAACGGTCGAGTTAAAACAGGACCTCGCTTCGCTCGGCCCCTTTTGTTTCACGACACATATGTCATGGAGTCTGTATTGTACATTCTGTCAAACTTTCTGTAGCATATCTCTGTCGATCTTGCCAACAACACCTGTGATGCCGGCTAGCATATCTCTGTCGATCCTGCCAACAACATCTGTGATACCGTCTTTCAAATCAATGATATTCGTTGGAGATGAAGACAGAAAAACGCCATCTTCTACAAACATCCACGAAAAGAATTCACACGGAGTACTATTTTCGCAAGATAACCGTATATGGTGGCTAGGGTAACAGTATTCTCACAGTCTGACTTTCTTTCAACTGAGTGACCAACCCAACAGCCATCAAAGCTAATATCACAGCTGAGATTACCAGCATTGACAGAAAATACTATAGAAAGACATTAGAAATTTGATGAATACTGCATTACAAAAGGAACACATATTGAAAACTGTGAGGATTCCTTAATTAGCATAAGCTATTTTTATGCTATCTCCACGATGTTGCTACGATATTCTGAATCCCCCACAACATCGTAAATATAACGTATGAATTATGTAGATCATGTTGTGCTGATAGGGTTGCATTCAAAACTTGAATATTACCCGTTAATGTATGTATTTTTCAAATCAATACAGAAACTCCCTGTTGCACTATACAGCTTTGAAATCCAGGCATTCATTTTGTCTCTGGACTATATTGAAGTACGACATCCAGAATTTTGCAAAAAAATAAATATTTTCGTATATATACTGTTGAGTAAATTTCCCCCAGAAAAGGTTTCAGGCTTGTTTTTTGAGGAAAATGTCTATATGATGCCATTTGTAATTATTAATGCCTCACTAAGAGATTTTTAATGGGTAATGATAAATTAATCGTGAACACACTTCTCATAATGATAATTTCTGTCAAATTTCTAGCAGCATAACTTTATTCTACAATTTTAGCAGAGTATTAATCTCATTTTGTTTCCCTTCTTTTCAGCACGTTAACTTTTGAAAGACATCTTCTGCAACGAAAACATTTAGTTGTCTGGAAAAAACCTGTGCAATATCTAATTTGCTTGCCACATATGTATATTTCCCTTACTGTTATATACACTGTAAACTATGCTTAAGAAGAAAGGGCAAAGCTTTCTCTTGCCTGTGTTGTGCGTAGTTCAAGCAGCATTTCTATGCAAAGGCTTACTACTTCAGCCATTGAAAAGCTTTGTAAATTAAAATGCGTAACTAATTAATACGCGTAAGCATTTTCATACTGTTTCAGTCATTGAAAATTTCTTAATAAATATTGATGAAAATGTATCACATGTAAAACTTTCTTCAGTGTAAGGGCTTATTACTAAATTTAGCTTTATTAGTTGAACAAAGTTTCTCAACTTAATTGTACTTACCCAGTGATCCGACTTGCAAAATCTCCTGTTTCATTCGTATCATACCATCCAATATCTTGTTTGAGCACGGACGACATAAACATGCAACGGATTCTGAATGCTTGATTGGCTGCTGCTAAGCTGAAGAAACTAACCATTATGTAGTTACAAATCAAAAATGCCACACCGCATAATGCATTCCATATGCAAAGATTCGTTGTTTCATGCAAAAATTCTTCTGTTGTCCTAAAAAGAAAGTAGAATGACTTTACTGCATGTGCAATTACTGTAATGTAATTTAATTATTGTACGTTTGTGAGCAAGAAATGTGTTTTCATTGACTTTGTGTATTAAAATGATTGCTTTCTCTCTCCCTTGAAAACATTATTAGTATACTCTTAATCTTTCTCTCAATTTATTTCCTCTAAGTTTTTCATGCTTTTCCTCAATTATAAAATACCAATTGACACGCATTATTTTTATGCTTTTAATTCGTTTTTCTAACAGTTTCGAGAATTAACGTTTGTACTAGATATAATATAAAAACTCCCATACATTTTTAGAATCGTTCAAGGGATCTAAAAGGATTCCTTACATCAGTTTTTAAGAGGAAATTTCAGCTATTTTAATAAATTTTCAGAATATTATTAGAAACGCATGCATCGCATGAAATTCTGAAACGTTTTGTAAGACATAAGATAAGTTTAACTTTTTATTAACGTTTGATCTAAACGTAAAAAGATAAACTGATAAACTTTCAAATATTTGGGGATCAGTCATCACAAGCACATTATCAATAAAATTTAAATTCTATTTCTTTCAAATTTTATAAATTTCCATGCCATTGTTATTGAGATATAAAAATACAGTATTGCACATAGTTTATAAGAAATTATTAAATTTTGAATTTTGTCTGTCATAAAAATTTGTCAAGCAAAATCATTCTCATAAATATTAATCTAATACTGAAATTTTAGTTTATAGAATGTAGATATTGCTTATAGTTTATCATAGTTTGCGCTGGAAATAATTTTACTGTTTCTGTCAATTTTTTTCAAGATCTTATAATTTTTCAAAAGCACAGTTTTTGGTTTTGATTTTTTTTATGATTTAAAGTAATTTCTTTGAAAAAACGAGAAAATATTTAGAAACATTTTTTAAAAAAAAACTTCAATCGGTATTATCTCAAGTGTTTGAAAATATTTCTTGGCTGAATAGTAATTGCATTCTTCTAAATAATCTAAATTTATTTCATTTCCTTAATCAATAATTATAAATTTTTACGATGAAAAATAAATTTTTGTGTTCTTTATTTTTTGGAGGATAAGCTGAAATTATTTTTATTGTTTTGTTATATTTATTGTTGCAGCCCCATTCTATAACCATTGCGCCTTGTGTGATTTCTTGATAGAATATTGATTTCGAGAACAACGGTTTCGGAACGCAATTTCACCGAATATTCACTGTGTATGTGGGTCTGGTGCTCTCTGTTGTTGCGGGTCAAACGTCCTAACATTACCAAAGCGGAAACGCCAGGGGAACGGTATCACCCCACCCTGGCTTGGTATCCAGGAAATCTGAATGGCAGCCATTGCAATATCTCGAGCACTGAGGCGGGAGTCCTAATAGCTATCACCGGCCACGGCTCGACCCGCCCGAAAGGGGTACGTAGTATCACTGGAGGGAGGATTCAATCCCCCCTATTGCTGTATCCACCAGGAGAATGGTATGCTATCTCAAATGTCATTCTTGTCATCTTATACCTTTCAAAAACATGAGACCAGTCCGGAATATCCCTCGCATCACCTCTTAAACTGATTATGAACGCTTTTTAAACCCTGACTTGAATATTTTTCGATTGCAATGACGTAATAAGTAATTTCTCATTATTCTCGAACGAGCTCTCAGTTAAATGTAGGAGGCCGTGGTGGCCTAGTGGTAGAGTCTCGGCTTTGGGGACGGAGGGTTCGAAACCCGATTCCACTGAAGATCCGCCGTGTATGGGGCCTGTTGCACGCTAAATCATACGTAGTGGTCAAACATCCGCCCGTTGGTGTGGCGTGGAAGTTTGGAGTTTCAAAATTACGAGGTCTGTCCCAAAATAGCCCTCGTATTGCTTCAAAACGGGACGTTAATATAACTAAACCTAAACCTCAGTTAAATGTAGACTTCAATTAAAATATAATGTTATCTATGTTTTGTAGTAAGTTCGGTTCTATGTCATTGGAAACCATATTTTATTTTACTCTAAATTCTATTCAAAGTTATTCTAATTTCGTTCTAATATCCATTTTAAATTATATTTATTCTATGTTATTTATGTAATTATGACCCAAATCATTTTCTAAGTTCTCTTCTATATTATTTTACATTATATTCTATGATTTTTATGTAATTGTGAATCTAAATGATTTTCTAAATTCTATTCTGTACAATTTAACACTCCTTTTACGTTTTTCGAGTAACTGTGATTCTAAATTATTTTCTAAATTCAGTTCCATGGTATTAAGTTATTGTAAAATTTGTCCATCGACTTAAATGCACCTTACAATCGTTTGTATAGGTGGACCAGTAAAAATCAAATAAATAAACTACGAGTAGTTTCAAGGAAGGATGTTTATTTAATCAACCCCTTGGCATACGATTTTATTTAACGTCCTAATAAGATGCCATCACCCATTTGGGATATTTATTATTATTTCAATCTATTTAAGATGGTAAAGGATACTTGAGACATTTAAGCGTGTCGAAATGATTTTTGTATTTAAAAATAATTGTTACATTGGTTTAAATACGAATTTCAGTAGCAAAACTTCTGTAATTCGATGCGCGTGTCAGAGTCGTCATTGTATGTTATGGAGTTAATTAATTATATAAAAAATATATAACATATTATTTTACAAATTTATACAACAAACTATGCTAACGTTTTAAGAAAATATAGAGAGAGAATTCTGAAATATAGACATATATATATATATATATATATATATATATATATATATATAAAAGATTTTTAATATCCATTTCGAGACAACGGAATATTTTTTACATTTTTCCACGAATGCCTCATTCCACAGAAACAGTAGAATATATATTGTTGCCATTTTTTAATGATAAGAAGATACTCCTAATATTTCTCCAAACTTGTTCAATTAAACAAACAACAACTAACATATTCGAAACTTAATGGAAGCCTTTAACTGCAGATAAAATTGAATTGATTCCAATTTTTTAATCAGAAACGGAAATCATATCAGCAAACTGATAGTTCAGAAATGTGTAATTGTAACACCCGATGCAGAAACGGAACTTATTTAAGCTTTTAATGCGTCAAGCGGAGAAAGCGATTTTGACCGTGCATGTTTCAAATCAATTAAGCGAGAAAAATCTGAAATTGCTATTTAAAATATTTCTGATATACGTAATAAAAGTGAAAAAAAAGAAAGTTTCTGATTAAACGTATTTTTTTCCTCTAAAGCAGAAAATCAGAGATTTGATATCGAGCTAAAGCAGGAATGTATTAAAAATGTATTTAATTCGAATACCAGTACAAACCAAAAATATAGTATCTCAGTTTCTGTGGGGTGAAAACTATCTTAATTTTTTTTCCTTTTTTAAAAATTCATATATTTTTATGAATGCATTATTTAATCATAAATAAAGTTAGTTTGTTCTGATGTGGCTTCTTTGAAAACATCTTATGTTCTCATAATTTATTTTCAATGATTTCTTTAAATAATATCGTGTAATAAAATTAGTCTTTTTAAAAAACATTTTTATTTACGTGCTAAAAATTAAAATGCTTTTAAATTTTAATTAATTTTTGATTTTTAGACATTAAATATATATTTCATTATTACAAATTTTATTTAATCCTGAAATTGATGCTGGCTCAATTTCACTTCCAGGTGGCACCAAATGGTACCAAAATTTAAACACATTTATCTATTAACAAATAATTAAGGTCTGAAAATATTAAAGTTAGTTTTGTGATCGACTACACACAAGTGTGAAAAACCCCAGAACTCAATCACGTAAGGAAACGAGTAAAAAATTTATCAAAAATTCAATCTTTACGAACATGAAACAAGTCAAGTTGGATGAAAGAAATTACTGAAAAAAATTCAAGAGGAGAGCTGATTATGGATCACAACCTTTCGTAAGTGTAACTCACTCCCTGAACAGATAAGTACTTTCAAACACTGAAATAATTTCACTTGCAATTTTTCCAATGTTTTCAAACCTAACTGGTAATAATTTTAAAAATTAATGCTCTGAAATATCATTCATTGCCTTTTTTATATCAATATTGTTCTGAATCCTGATTTTTCTGTTTCTACATATGAATAAATATATATTCTATATTCACAGAGAAAATCAAAATTACCACGAAAAGGTCGTCTTTTAAAATTCCTATATTTTATCTCGTATTCAGTTTAGAAGTTTAAAAGCTATTATTATAATTTTGTAAAAATGCAGTTTCGCCAAACCCTGAATTATTATTATGTTTAATAATATACAGGCTGATTAGAATTAAAGTATCTCTCTAAAATATCTCTAGCAATCTAAGTAGTAGAAAGAAAAGTCATTATCACAATAACGCCAAATCTCAGAAGTATACATTTCAAAATGTAGCGAACCGAATAATAATAATAAAAAAACAAATGCCAAAACTAACAATATTTTATACTGTAATGCTTTATCTTGATGCCATTGATTAAATTGACATTACGATGTTTTTAACAAGTGAAAATATCTATTGCAGATTATGTAATTTACGATTTCTTTATTAATAATTATTTTTAATAATAATTATTTATAATTATTTAATTTATTATATTATACTTTATTTAATTAATTATATTATATTATACTTTTATTTATTATACTTTATTAATGATTATTATTTAAAATTTATTAATAATTTTCTTTATTAATAATTATTTCTTTATTAATCACGGCTGTGAATGAATTATTTACATGATGAAGATTCAATTATGTTTATACTGGGGATAACTCGCCTATCTACCATTAGCGTTCATTGTTTTTGAAGATTTTCCGCATAAATCCGCTCTTAAGATAAGTAGTTACTTTCTCTTATGCAAAATATGCATAGAAAAAAACGTTGAAATGGTCCAAAAATTCTATTTCTAGATTTTCACGATTTTAACCTCCTCGAGTGCGAAAAATCTGTTTTTGGAATGTTGTTTGCCTGTTTATGTGTATGTGAATACGATAACTCTAATAAATAACAAGATAGATGGGTGAAATTTGGTTTATGGTCTATAAATGAAAACTATATATTTGTATCAAATTTTGCACAGAAATCCTCAACAAGGAGAATTCCTATGTATCTAAGTATCCGCGTATATGTGAACACGATAACTCAAATACAGAGCAAGCTAAATGAATATAAATTGATATGTGGTCTTAACACTAGAACTGTACCAAATTTTGGACCAAATCCAGCAAAGGGTAGGCTGTTTGAGAAAACGGTAGATTTACTTGAGAATTCCATGAATGCATCTAGATGAATGAAATTCGTCTTATGGTCCTTACTTCTCAGTTTTAGATCGATTTCAACTTCTAGATCAAATCTGTCGATTAAAACAGACTTATTCATCTTTGACTATGTAAAAAGTGCTTTTTTTATTTCCAAGTACACTAGAAGGTCGAGGAAGCAGAACTCTCTCGAATTAAATCTCTTTCCTGTGTACCATGTTCTGAAGAGGGATATTTTAATTCTAACCATCCAATAATTTAAAAATTAAGCTTCAGATACAAGATTTTTTAAATTTTTTTCTAATTTCTTCTTATATCGCCTGAACTGAAATGATTATTTGCTGTGGGTTTCATATGACACTTAGGCCTAAATTTTTCATGCTTGCTATAGATAAGGACATGTGCTACGATATTCAATAAAGTATTAGTTTTTTATTTTAATTATTTTCTACTTTTTGGTTAACTTATAATTCATTATTGTATTATATTATAGAATCGCGAAATCGATTTTTTTTCAAAATTCACTATCAGGTTGTGGCGTTAGTGCGCAATCAAAACTTAATTAAATTAATTAATTAACTGATAATTAAGTTCTGAAAACTTTACAATAGTATAGCAAACATAAAACAAGTAAAGATAAATTAAGGTACATAAAAATAATTTCAAGATGAAAATATCTCATTTTATGGATTTCATCGAAAATAACTACCGAAAAAGTTTAAAATTAAAATGATTATTAGATAACAGATTACGATAGTTAATAATAAAATGTAATTTTTAATAAATGTAATTATTTTTAATGCAGTTTATATAGTATGATGTATATGTAAAAACATTTAATACTTACATGGTTTCGTTTGTAAGATTCTTCTTCGTCAGATCATATAGCACTAATTTATCAATGACTTTTCCAAAAATAATCATGACTGCAGGCATAGAGGCACCAGAAGCTATTGCAACTATCAATGCAACTGTTATAAAAAATTTATCCAATGGACTAGCGTACCTAAACTGTAATTTGAAAAATGAACTTACTTTTTTTTTATGGAATGCAAGAAAACTGCAGAAGTGATTATCTTGAATAAATTAAAAATTTATTAAGCATATGTATCTTAGGTAACTCTTCCGTAATTAATAATTCACTCCATCGCCAAATTAATTAACTCAAATATCATACACTCAACAACACATACTTTTTTTGCTAATGGAAAAATTTGATATGTGAATTAAAGCGTTTTTAAAGATCCAAAGAGATTTAGAATAATTTCAGTAAATAAGTAAGAAAATAGGAGCAATTAAGATTAATTGAATAATAATAACGTAGTTTTAACTAACTTATAATATTTGAAAAAGTTAAATTTTTATCATGTGTATTGGAAATATAGTGAAAGATATAACTAAAAATTAAAATCTATTCGCCATTTTTTTAACTTTACACTACAACAGTGATGCATCATTTATATTTTTGTGTTTCTAAAATTAATTTTGGATAATTAAATAGTTTACATTCCGCGTTTTTCGCCGGAAAAAATAAAAAAAATTTAATGAATAAATTATAATTGCGTAGTTAAGTTTTCTTGATTAAAAATCATAAAATTTTTATTAAATTTCATTATTTTCGCAAGTAAAAGATCATCAATTTTAATTTGAAATTTCATTAATTATAGAATTAAATTAATGAAATTTTAATTTTACATTTTATGTTCAAAGTTAATTTTTAAGATTATTTTTTCTATTTTAAATGTTATCATTCTTACATTAATGAATATAAAATTACATAACTGCTGTTGAAGAAAATGCCCAGTGTAGTTTTAAGACATTTTCTTTGCTATTTGTTCCTTTATAAATCATTTATCATAATAAGATGATATACATGCTTATTATGATGTATTATATACTTACTAATGAAAAAAATCCCACGGGCGGAATCTCTGGTTTCGCTTCTTCTTCATCTTCTTTCCTGCAAAAGAAGGCAAAATAGTGATTTTTTATACCTAAATAACACCCAAGGATATTTCTTATCAAAAATCCTTTTTGGGATTAAAATTTGATTATAACGTGAAAATCAAGAACAAAATTATTTTAATTTATAATTCCAAGATTTTGTTTCAAAAGATTCACAAGTGAAACAATCAGTTTCTTACAAATATCAGAAAACAGCCTTATAAATAAAAAAATTGTCCCAACAGAATAAACACCCTATAAATGAAAAATCAATTATGACGAATGATATTTGACTTTAACAATAAAATAAATCAAGAAAAATCTATTTATATTGATGAATCCAAATGCTGCCTTGATAAGATTGACTAATGAAGCAATTCCTTATTTTCAGTAATAAATATATTACACAAATCAATACATAGTCTAAATAATATTATTTTTTGTGTAAATAGAACATAAAGTTTACAAATCATGAAATTCTCTCAAGAATTGATTTTTGATATGATCATCAAAGTCAAAAAACTAATTATTTAAATTTACGAATCAAGATTTTTGGCACATAATATTCACTAATAAATTAGTAAATTATAAAGACAGTTTTAAAAAAATGATACAAAATGCTACAATAATCAACACATAATCTTAATGGACACACTTTTGCTTCGATTCTTCGTCAGATTTTGCGTCCATTTTTCTTAATCCTTTTTCGTAAGAAACTTGCATCTACGCAATGAACGAAACATCGCCCGCAAAGTAGGACAGAATTATCGATCGACCAGCACATCCCTTAACCTTGACATATGGCTCTGTTCTTTATCATCAGCTTTCTTGCTACAATCGATCCTCAATACACGAAATTTAATCACAGGGAAACGTGCATTTAAAAGAATCTCACTGAGGCAAGTACATGTTCAACGTATGTTCAAATGTAACCCGATATGTCGGTTACATCTTCCGTCAACTTCTTCCTAGGATTTTGCGATTGCTTCCTTAACTAATTAAAAAATAGGCTAATATGAATGGAGGGATTGTCAGGTCGAATTGCTATTTTCAAATGAAACATTTGACTTAGTTGTAAGGTTTGCCTAATCATTTTATTTTTTCACTTAAGATAACTCAGGGCATTGAAAGTGAATAAATCGAAGTATCAAATGTTATTTTCTTAAATTATCTCTAAAATAATAGTTCTAACGATGGCATAAAAGTTTATAAAGAAAATAATCGAATTATGTGTTCTTAACTGTTAAGGAGAAATAGTAAATTTTAAGCATATTTTTAGTTTAAGCCGTTAAAATTAAAATTTTGATAGTATTGTATTTTAACATCTTAATTAGAGCACCTTTATAAGAAAAAATAATTTTGAAGTGACTGCTTGGTTTAAATTTAAATTTTAAACATTTTTTCCTTTATTAAAATATTCCTTTAGAATACTCTTTTCGAAATCTAATACTAACATTGTTGCTTTAATTTTTTTAGATTTTTACTGAAATACATTACAAGAGTCTCTGCATGGATTTTAAGATACATTATATATTTAGTTCAATATAAATATTTTATCAAAATGTTTGTGATATATGAGAAATTTGAGCAGAACAGTGGACTCCCGTATTAGTAGTTCCGTGTAATAGGAAACCGCGTTACACGTGACATGCATTATTCGACGAATTCATGCAAGTCAAAACATGCCTTTAATTTATAACTAAGCATATTGATAGTGAGTTGTTATTTTTTAAATATTTAGTTTAGTTTACTTATACTAACAACCCGTTTAGAAGGAACACGAGGGCTATTTTGAGATGGTCCTTGTAATTTTGAACCGCGGCCATATGACGTGGACAACACCTGAGTTGGCACACCCTCTCCAAACTTGGTTTGACTCCCTAAGTCTGATTTAACCTGAGCCAGGACCACAAACATGGCAGATATTCATTGGAATCGGCCCGAAGCAGAAATCTTATCACTATTTAACGGCGATCCACTTTTTTTTTTACTTTCTCGTATACGAAATATACAGAGAAAGTATTGTAATGGTCAAAAAATTCGAACCCGAGATTTTGGCGGATCTCCACGTTTTAGACCTCCCCGAGTCCGAAAAACGCAATTTTGGAATTATGTCTGGCTGTGTGTCTGTCGGTCTGTGAACACGATAACTCGAAAACTATTTGAGCTACGGGGATTAAATTTAGTATGTGACCTTTACACATAATTTGTAAGTTTCTATCAAATTTTGGACAAAATCCGTCTGCGGGCTGTCTGTCTGTCCGCGGTCGTGTGGACGCTATAACTCAAAAACTTGAAGAGCTAGATGGATAAAATTTGGTACATAGTTTTATCATCATGAATGTAGGTCTGTATCAAAGTTTGGACCAAATCCGTCGAAGGGTTGACTGTCTGCCTGACTGTATAATCGCATACTTGTAAAAATTATATCTCCTAAACCCTTTGACTTACATAAATAAAAATTGGTATGACAGTTACTAACATTAATTATAGATCTGTGCCCAAATTTCGTTTCAATCGGTTAGAAAAAAAGGTGTTCAAATTGCATATTCAATTTTTTTACTTACGTACTGGAAGCAATCTCTGCGCATGCGCTAGCTATTCAGCGATAGCGAAAGAGGTTATTTTCTCCTGTTATCTTTTCGCTCGTCGCACACCATCGCATTAGCTGAGCTTGCCCGAGTGTGATAGAAAATAAATATAGTTAAGTTTTAATACATACGCATCTCTTTGAATATGATTCTTCACCTAAATATTTTATAATCACTATAATCAACAATGAAAAACCTTCTGATAGTCATTGCATTCTGGGTTACAGTAGGTTCGAATTTTTTATCCATGCAGGGGGAGGGGAAATGACAATTTTTTGAGAAATATACGAGAAAGTTTAGGGAAGGCCCCTCCCGCTGGTTAACACTTTATCTACCGACGGTACTTTAAAGTATTGCTTTAATCACGTACATATCTTCGCAATATGGCGGTTTTTCCTGACAGTATTCACAAGAACACGGAGAATGGAGTTCCAATAAAGCAGTAAATGGCAGCTGAAGGCGAAAAATAAAAATTTGCAATTATTAATTAAATTAATTAAGTAAGTTTAATTAATTAAAAAAATCTTTTCCTCATTCCCAATGTTATTCTACATAAAAAATTAACTAATGATTAAAAAACAAAATTAAAAAGTTGCTAGTAAGTCAATTTGGTAAATAAAGGGTTAGGTTGTCAGTTTCACTGTTCATATACAGATAACATGCAAGCTTAATTAAATCAAATACTATATAAATGTTAAATTTATGTTACGTATAATTCGGAACTGTTTAGAGCTGTATGAGAGCTAGTCATAATTTTTATGTCGCTTTATATGTACTCACGTTGTACAGAAGCAGGGGTGTAGTGTAGCTGGAACGCACCAGAACTGCTTTCTAATTTTCTAAGTTGCAGGAACGCCGTCCCGGCACTGCTTTTTTTTGCAAGAAATGAAGAAAAAATTGTAAGGTACCCCCTTAAAACGTCGCAGTCTTTGTTTAATCCTTACCCTCGAAAATATGATGAATACTTCAAATTAATAAAAGTAAGAAATCTCTGGCGAGTGGTGGTGGCAAGGGGTTAAAAGCATTAAAGTTACTGACATTTGATTCTATTTTATGTTCCGAGCTCATGATATTTTCTGTATTACTTATGAATGTCATGATTTTATTTTTACACTAGCCGCCTTCGGCGACCAGCTTGTTCGCCGGGAATATGATTTCAATGAAATCTTTCATCATTTTAATTCATGGTTCCCTTAACAACGTAATTTTAAACTTCAGAGTGTGGTTAGTGTGGTAGATATTTAGCCCATGTTCTTTTGGTTGCCTTGCACCTGCTCTGTTCATTGCCTACATAAATGTTCCTAATGGAGTAAAATAACTGACTATGTCAAGTAACATCTAATTGCAATTTGTCAGCGCCATCTTCACTTTCTGATTCCTCTCGCAAAATATGCATTCGATTTCAATATTAAAAGGGTGCGATATATTTTATGCCCAGCAGCATGTTGGCTGGATTAAAACTGCTGAAAAAATAATGAAAACATAGCAACCATAATCATTCAGCTTACTGTATATATTTCTCAATATACGTAATATCTCAGAGCTTGGTTTTCAGATTCCAAAAAAATTTGATGAAATAAAATAAGAAAGAAAAATACATTAGGATATTACCTCCGCTTTCAATAATGAAAGAGAAACACGCAATTAAATATTTGTTTCAACAAAGAAAACGGTTTGAATAGCACTGCAACAATATAAAAGTATTTTTGAAAATTATGACAAAAATATTTTTTAAAATTTATTAAATTTAGAGGAAAACTTGTAAGGCAACATAATTGACGTCATTGAAAAGTTTATCTTTTGAACTTTCAGATGGTGTAAAAATGATTTTTGTGCTGTAATATTTTCGGATGTTATTAAGGAAAAACGCCAAAATTTTGCTTAGTTTTTAATTTAAATTCTAATTAAAATTTCAAAAAAATAGTTCGGAGATGCACATCTCCACCCTCCAAAGTATGTTTGTGCAAAATTTCGTAGCTCTAGGTCCAGCGATCTGCCCTGTAGAGCGCCAACACACACACATACACACACACACACTTCTCCTTTATTATAAGTAGAGATTACTTAATTTTACTAAAACTTGAAATCAACATAATTTTTAAAGAATTGTTCTCAATCATATTCATGATATTCATGCTGTAAACTACAGCACGCATTATATCAATGTTTGATCAAAAATAAAATAATTACTATAAAGTGATGACGTTTTATTATTTCAATACCGAGATAAAATAATTATAGATTTCAAGTGTAAAAAAAATGTATGAAGTTAGAGCCTGTTATCCCCGTCACCCTCTGCATTTTGTCTCAACAATATCCATCCAGCTCAGAACGTTCCGTACTGCTAAATTTTTCTTCCTGGTGTTCGTGTGTTACGCAGAAGATATTGCGTTTTATTTTTTCTTGTTAATAAAGAATACTAAACAACTGAATGCTTATTGCGTACGCCATTCTATATACTCATAATGATAAATATGAATGAGAAATTTAAAATCTCCTTTAGAAACGGGCAGAAATATCAGCATTTTTAAAACATGGAACGAAAAAAAAAAATTTACATGGAAAGCGAAATGAAAGGTTTCAATGTAGAATGTACATATCTCACTTAATCACCATAACCCTTAAATGCCCAGTGTTGGCTTTAAGCAACATTCCCAATTTTTTTCTGAAATCTTGAGAAGACTGAGCTCTAATTTCTCTAATAGTTGCCAATAGGATACGTTCTGAAAATGTTATTAAATCAATTTAAAATTGTAATCAAAAGTAAAAATAAATTGATGTTTTCATGAACTGCATCTTTTTTTTTGCTTTGTTTACTCTTTGAGAATACCATATTTTTTATTCTGAATATTGAAGAAATTCCTTATTCATATTATTAGTTATTAAAATCACTATTGTTTAATTTTATAAAATTTATCGAAGAATTTTTCTGATATAAAAATTATAATTAACAGTTTTTAGCCATAAACCATATTTAAAACAAATGAGGAATTTTCAAGATATACAGAGTCAAATAAACCATTTGTAAATCATTTTTTTTTAATACCGACTTTTAGGCTTAAATAGAAATCTAAATTATTTTGGAATATTAAAGATGTAGCTTTTATTTAGACATAATAAAGTATAAAGCTACAAGAAACGAAATAAGACAAAAATGAATTAAAATCTGTCTATTTTCGTACACACTGCTTAATTCCCTTAAACATATATAAATATAGTGTAATCTTAAATATAAGATATATAACTCAGATGCTTCTCGTAAATTAAAATATGTAAAAATGAAAGAAATAAGAAATAAGATAAATTTTCCTAGATAAAAAAATATGCATAGGTTCAGAATATACGAATCCACATTTATTATTAAATGTCTAAGCCAGAAGAACAGCATAAAAAATTACTCAATTAAACACGTATTTACGATGAATATTTTAGTGTGCTATTTTTAAGCATTCTTATTTAATTTGGTTCATGTTTGTAAGATGAGGTACATAATCATTTTCTCTCGCTTCCTCATGTGCTACAGAGTTTTCAAAGTTCGCATGCTTGTGTGCCTCGACAACACTACACTATTTTAATATTTTCTTAACAATTGTCAGTTAATCGATTAATTAATTAAATATTTTCAATATGAGTAAGCACCTATTAACTTCAAATTTACATGTATTTAAAATATTAAATTATAAGTAATAACTAAAATTAGAAAAATAATTACAACAAAACAATCTACTTATTTATACATTAATAAATATGTGTTTTTAAAATCTTTTATTATATTCATTTTAAAAGAATTAATTGCTATGATTGTTTTTTTATTTAGCAACTTCTAAGCCATTACTGCTTATAAAATAATCTTATTTGCTTAAATGTGGAGCATCGGTTTTCACAACTTTTTTTATGGACTTTTTTAAAATGTATGCATATAATAGTGTTAAAAATATGAGTTCGTAATAGAAATTATTAAAATCAATACTTAAATTTCAGAGTATATAGTAATAGAGAAAAAAAGCTTTGACATCTTGAATGGATTAATGAGCTAAACAACGAAATTTCCTGAACATGCATCAATATTTTCGAGATTTTGTATAATTTATTACTTACACCAACTGTAAAATATACAGAAATTAAATAACCATCAAGAGGAAAATATAGATGTAAAAAAAAACTAGTTCAAGACATTTATAAATTCTATATTATACATGATGTTACATTGAATTATGTATACTGATTTACTGTTAACTGATAGCAAATCATCAAATAGATATAAATTAAAAGAACAACACACCATAGCTATTTGTGAAGTCATAAAACTCTTATATCAATAAAGCAATCATCTATAATCAACGACTTACGATCAGTATTTTCATCACAAAACAAACACCATGCGCAACACAGGGTAAGTGAAAGCATTAGGGACTCCCAGTAGGCAATATTTAGAGAGCACATAGATTGTTCCAGGATTTCTTAAACATTGGTATGAGATATTCAATTTAATAGCTAAATCCTGTTTGAAGAAAATCTAACAACTACTTCAAAATGTCAAAACAGGAGTTCCGCTTGTGGAACATGCAACGGTCTGATAACGTGAACAAAATTACAGTGAATTTATACTACAGAATCAGAAATGATGAGAGGATTCTTACTTTTTTTAATATAATCGTCTCTGAAAAACAGCTATAGTAACCAAAATGCAACGCGTTCCTACAATAGCGTGAGATAAGATTTTAATAGTCAAAACTGTTAGATTGGCTTACGTCTGATTCCAGAAACTGTTTGGGAGTCGGCAACAAGACCTGGAGGTTAGCTAGACAAAATAGTGGTGGATTACATAACCTTGGAATATCGATTTGTGTGTATATTAATGGCAGACCGAGAAATAGCACGTTCAAAGCAAGCAACAAATGGCTACTTAGAGGCAGGTATTGATGTATTAGGATGCATGATTTTGCTTTAAAAATACGTTTTGTACTTACAAAGAAGTATATTTGAAACAGGTAGCATTATCAATCTGCGATAGATCACCGGAGTTCCCTTATTTTATTAGCCAT
This sequence comes from Araneus ventricosus, assembly GCA_013235015.1. NCBI lineage: Eukaryota > Metazoa > Arthropoda > Arachnida > Araneae > Araneidae > Araneus > Araneus ventricosus. The sequence goes on from BGPR01000008.1 coordinate 3,964,446, forward strand.
TTCATGTGGTCTGCGTGGTTTTTTTCGGTATTACTTTGTGCATATAAGAGGTGGTATTGTTTTAAAGTGCTGAAAGAACGCAGATCGAGGTTCAAATGAATCCTTGGATTGTAACTTGGTTTCAATTCCTTACATTACGGCCATAGAAACCTATGATATACAGTACTTCAGTGCGATAATTTTTTGTAAGTAGTAAGATTCAGGTGATGGATGTTAAATGGTTTGGATGATGGATGATTAAAATTAGATCTCAAAGTCTTCTTCAATCTTTCGATCTAATTATAATTATTATGTGAGTATTTCCAAAATGAAAATTCTTTATTACTCTGTATTGATTCAGAAATATTTTGCATAATCTTCAACTTGGTTATTTACGATTAGCCATTTACTTATTATAACTTATATTTTTTAAATGGCGTAGAAAAGCATGATAGACAGGATTAGATATTTAACAAGCACTTTTAATTCTTTTACATTTCGTCATAATATCATAATCTCAGAAATTTGTCCAGTTGCAACGAATCCTTTAGAGTCAGGTGAATACGAGGTAATGTGATATGAATTAAATATGTCGATAGTTACAAAAGTCTAATAATCTTTCTTCGTTTTAAAAGTAGCATTGTTTAAGGAGTATTTTATTCGTTGCTATTAGTATGATTGAGACTTCACCTTGCTTTTGCATCGATTTTATATTAACTTATTTGATATAATATACTTTTCATTTTAAAATTTAAAAAATATATTATTACTAAATGTTATAATATCAATAATTATTATTATTATTATTATAAATATAATATTATCAATAAATTTAATATTAAAATTATTTTTAATTATATTATATAATTAAATTTAGATAATTTAGAAATATTTCGGCTCTCTTAAAATGATTTTCTCTTTAAATTGATCTTTACAACTATTACAACAAAGGTATTTAAAGGTGAATTATATAACAAGATTACGCATTTTCACAGGGACTCAAGTTATTCTTTCAAATGAGGTATTTCTGCTTGAGATTTTATTTCAAATATCCACGATCACAATCTGAATTTTATTAGTTAGTAACACACTCAACAAACTGCCTGAGAATACAAGTTACAGATGCTTTCTTTTACAATTCTTTGATGTAGAAGAATACAAGAATGCAAAACCAGATAAGTATTACTTTATAGTTGTAGGAAGACTCAAAGCTGGATATGTTTCCAGTTACCAAAAGAAATTAAAAAAAACAACGTTTCTTACTTTTTAATTCAGTGAAGGAAAGTATGTATAAAATGAGATAATAAATTAATTAATTGATTATTATCGAGGACCAACTTGTCTTACATCTTATAATATTTCAAAGATCTCGTTAAAATGTCAATCTGATTCGGCATACTCTCTTCTTATAATCGTAAATTTTTAAATCACAGAAGGACATCTGTTTTATATAACACACAGTTGATTGGGTTTCAAGCAAAAAAATCTGAATACCATCCTTTATTTTTGACATAAAGAAGTAGACTTTATCTTCTAACTTATTTTTGATTCTATAAGAATTAACTAATATATCTTACAGAAAAAAATATAGAAGCATATTAAGGATTTATCGAAATCTCATCTTTTTGCATAACTGATGAAAAGCAGTTAGAATTTAGCAAATATAACATAAGAAGTAAAGATTAATATCTTCTTTTGTAAAGGTTGGTATCATAAACAAACTTAAAACTATTATTACTCTACTTTTAAACCATTACCCGTACATTATTACTAGTATGTTAATAAGTATGTACTATGTATTTATTTACCGTTTATTAAGCTAATAATCTAAAAAATTGTGTATTAGAACTTTTAAATTTTTTAATATTTGTAATGTCAAAACTGTTAATGTTCTTTCTAAGGTAGACATTCAGTATAAATATATCTCTCAGTTGATACAGAAAGTAGTCAGAAAACTTCTTGCTCGGTTTATTTTCCTTTTGTTTTTTGGACAGATTGTATATAGATAAAAAATGCCAACTAAAGAAAATTAGCTATATTCACATTGGGTAATTTGTATTGAGAAATACAAAGAAATTTCATAGTAGTTATTGGAAGAAGTAATTTTTTCGATATCTAGGTAATTAAAACAAACAAATGAAAAATACTCCTGAAATACAATTATCGAGGATAAGGTCAGATTTTATTTTTTACTTTCTCAATTGTTATTAGAATAGTGTATATATTAATAATTTTTTGTTTAGATTGTGGTCAGAGAGGGTAGTACATTTCGTAATTAATTTTAAATACCTGAGATGTTCTAAGTTATATCTTTGAATTTTCTAAAATTTTCTTTCTTGATTTAAGACATTAGTTAATTAATCGAGCCAGCACGATTTGATTTTAGGTAGTAATGAATTAGAATGGTTTCTAATTTTAAAACTAAAATAAGAAAGGGAGGTGGCTAGTAGAAAAGTAGTACTTTCATAGCAGACCTTTCTTTTGAGAATGAAGCTGTTATTAGAAATCTTGTAATAAAAAGGTGCTTGAAAATTCAAGCACAAAGAGATTAAAAATTCTCTTACTTAGCAAGTTTTTATATTTTATACTAATTTGAGATTTTGCTTTGGAAAAAATTTTTTTCTCATGTCAAATGGCTACATTACTGAAGCTAAATGAGAAATGTGAATATTTGGTATATTAGTGCTATTCTCTTGCTCAGATTAACTTAATAAATAAAAGCTAATTTCTTATAAATAGTTCCTTAAAGATTGGCAGCTTCTTATTTTCAGTTTAATCATCATACACATTTCAATACTAGAGACAATATGCTTGCTGCCTTCTGGTCCTTCTCTAAATTTTCTGTATCAAATATCTTTATTAACCATATCAGCCATTCACCAAATTCATTTTTTGAAGTCAGATTCCAGAATATAAACAAGTTAACTTGATTATTTTTCCAGCACTTTCGTTTTCGACATTTTTCTATTACAAAATTTGAACACTTCTTTTTCTAACAATGTAATCTAATATATTGGAAAGAGATTTATCTGACTCGACCTTATCCACGAAGGCTGGATATCAAACTGAAAGTGAACGTCTCCCACGAATATATTTATAGTTAAATTCTACCTTTATCTACACGTTACGCTGTCAATCTTTTTCATATTTCATTCAAACAACCACCTTCTAACGCCATAAATATTTTACACTCAGGTAATCAAGTTTTTTTACACATTTCTTCTACTCGATGAGAATGTATTATCTTATCAGTTCAAGTAAGGATTGTACTACGTCCAATCCACGTTCAAGAGACATGATTTTGTAACGTGTCCGAAGGTGATTATTGTGCTTCGAAAGAGCGTTGTATGAATTGTTCTTTCACTTTTTTACAACAATTTACATCACTGTCAACTTAGATTCAATTAAATATTAGGAGCTATTTTTAATATTCTTATCATATCAAAATACTATTACAGGAGATGAATTTTTTTAAAATCCTTATAAGCTAACTGAACAGACTGTTTTCCCAAATAACAAAATATTAATACAAAAGAATAATGCAATTTTTTATTAGAGAGATGAATACAGGGTTTTATTAAACACGAAATGAAAATTTTGAGATATATCTATTATCTCCTCAGTTGTATGTTGAAAACAAAGAATGTACAATTGGAAAGAGTACAACTCTCAAACGCATTTGTAGCCATTTAAATCGTTTCCATTGTATCTACAATTAAATGAAATTTGACTTAAAATTCTGCATAATTTCACAATTTCAGGGATAGATTTTCCGGTTGAAAACAGTTGTAAACTTACAGAAAGTAGATCATGTTCAATATATTTCATATGAAAATATGCTACATAAAAATTTCAAGAAAATGAGCAAGTATTTTTTTATCATGCCACTATAGATGTACAAATTCACAAAACTGGGAAACACTCAAAATAACAAAGACACTGATAGTTTTGTCGATATAGAGACTTGCAACATATATTGTAACAAAGCAGATGTAGAAATTGGACCTAGAATATTAACTAAAATTCCATTCAATGTATCACTTGAGATGTAAAACACTCAAATTATAAAAACATATTTTGCGATCTAATTCCTATTTTACATAACTTATTTAAAGGAAATGTGATAGTTTATAGTTAAGATATAGTATGAAATTTTAATTTACAATATATAAACTAAATATATAAATATGTGTTGATCATCAAATTATGAAACTGTCTAAATTACTCTTAACAAAGGCTATCATTAATGCGAATTATCTAAAGTAAAATTAGAAAAAATCGTCAAAAGCAGCAATTGGAACTTTATAAAACTTAAAATTAGCGTAGCAGAACAGCTCTCGCTACAAGTATAACGAAATTCAGAAACTGAACTTTTAAACTCCAATTATAGTTATTGAAACACTTGATCTTACTTAACAGTATATCTTTATTGATTCTATAACTTAAGAAAATAAGTTTTTATCAATTAAAATTAGTATATAATTTTTAAATTTTCAAATTTTATTATAAGTAAGGCTTATAAGGAGTTGTCAGAAAAATATCGCTCAATTCTGCAAAAATGAAACATAAACTGAAAAAAATTAGAAGCTATTTAATATTGAAAATATAAGATTTAAAACGCTATTAGGAACTTTTCTAAAATTATGTATAAATTAATTTTTCAATGAAACATATGGTTTTCTTTTTTAAATTAGCATGATAACATTATGTTTATTTATATTAGATATAATGCATTCAAAATTCTGCGAAGTTGAGGATAGTAATTTTATTTCAAATATAGTAACTGACCTATTTCACTTATTAGGCAAATACTTTGTTAACCCCTTATCAGTTCATCCAAAATCAGTTCGTGCATCGAATAGGCATCGATTTTTACACTTATATATATAAATCAATCAAAAGCGTTATCATTCGATACAAAAAAACACTAGTAATCCATTAAAATCTCAAGTTTTTGGAGGACTCTATGAATCAATACAACTACACATTATTAAAACAGAAAGGGTCATCTCATCTATAGCAGACATTAGAACTTTCTGTGGTAAAGATTTCTGAAGAAGTAAAAAACTTAGAATTTTAAAAGTAATGAGTCTTATATTTCAAACTAGAAGGCTTATGCGATCTATAAGCATATTTTGAAAATATCTTACTTTTTACTTATCTCGTCTTGTTTGCAATCAACATATATACTCTTTCTTTAACCATTTCCATGCAATACAATTTAAAAATTGTTACTACTACATATTTTTAATTAAAACATGACCTTAAAGATGCACGCATTTGCACATTTTACTTGAAGGGTATATTGTGATTACTCCATCGTTCTTTAAGAATAACTTGAGGGTCTATCCCAGGATGCTCTGTGGGATGGAGAGAGTACTGGAACCAAGCCAAGGGCCTGAAAATTAAACCAGAGTAAAAATACTTTGTTTCAGATGAAGGTAAACTTTACTTTTTTCTAACTTTTTCTTCCTCAGCTGTTTAAAATAATTTCATAATTCTCCAAAATAGAAACAGATAATGCCTAGTTAAGAATATGAAACGGGGCACTTCATTGAGAAAAGAGTGATATGCTAAGACGTTCGTCGCTAATAAAACGAATATGAGAAGATAAATTTAACTTGAAAGCATTAAATTTTAATCTTTTTTATTTTATAAGATTCTATTCTATGCATTTGTTGGAAGCTCGGATCCTGTAGATAAATCACCATATTAATCGAGATACAATATTTTCATTTACGAATTTCATAACCAACTGTTAGGTTTTGCAGTATGATTGCTGAAGACTTTTGACATGTAGAAACGTTGTTTGATGGAATAGCTGTTTAGAAATGAAACTTCAATATAAGATAAACTCTATAGAATGGTGATTCTGATTTTAATACTGTTGGTAACACTGTTGAATTGGTAAAGACGATTTCTATGTAAAAGATAGCACTTTTTCAATAGTTTTTGTAGGTAAACTTTATAAATGGTGGACGTGTGAAGCTTTTTCTTTTCTTCTTAAGTGTATTTTCTTGTTAAATGAAAGAAATCATTGACATATCTTGTAAAAAAATGTGCTCAACAAAGATAAAATTCTTGTAGCTATCATTGCATTACCCAGAAGTTAGTACTATATATAAGGGGATATATGAATTCAAAGAAACAGTCAAAATAATTATCCTTCTTCGGAAATATTATCAATAATAAATTGAAACACAGAGAAATAAAACAGCTTTCTATATTTATCTGATTTGCAAAACATCTTTATGTTTATGGTATGGGTTAGGCATTATGTAAATACCACCGTGTGTTTAAATTTAGCTCTTTAGCATCTCGTACACGGATTATACAATGAGAAAGTATTGCAATATTTCAGTGAATCTCCAGTTTTAGATATAATTTTCAGTCCCTCCCCTCCCAAAAATATGTTATTGCACCTGTGTGTAAATCTGCGAACACGGTAACTGTAAAACGGAACGAGTTAGGGAAATGAAATTTAGTGTATAGTCTTTACATCAATATTTTACTTCTGTGCCAAATTTTGAAGAAATCTGTCCAAAGGAAAATTTGTTTGTTTACCCATCCGTACCCATGGGAACAAGGTAACACAAAAACCCATTGATCTAGATGGATGAAATTTGATATATGGATTTATCACCAGAATTGCAGATCTGTATCGAAGCTTTTATCAAATCCATCAAATAGATGGTTGCCTGTCTATCGGTCTGTCTATTCGTTTGTATGTGGACGCAATAACTTAGCTATATCAGAGCTATATAAACAAAACTTTTTTTATTATGAAACCAAAGTTGTTGATGCATATCAAATTTTGATTCCATTTAATGACGGAAAGAAGTTCTGTTCCAAATTCAAATTTTCTTCATTATATGACAATCTATAAACGTAACACTCGATTCTGTGGAAATATATGCGAGAAAGTCGAGGGGAGACACTCCTGTTGCTTGCCATAATTTACTAAATTATGTTTTGATCGAAAATTAAAACAAAGTTTTGGAATGGTCTATAGAACAGAACAGAACACCACGTCATGCCCCTTGCGACTATAACCTTTTGGTTATTTAAACAGTGTAGCGGACATGAAGTGGGAGAGACATCTGAAGACGCTCCTTAACTGTCTAGCAAATAATGGCGAAGGCAGAAAGATGGAAAAGGTTACAAAAATACAAATCTCAAAATCTGGGATATTATACAAGAAACATAGGGAAGTATCATATAAAACCATATACAAATAAAAACTGTGAAAAGCAAAGAAATATGAGTATGAAGTGTACAATATCAACAGACAAAAGAAGAAAAAAAAACTAATCAAATAAAGAAGTTCCACAAAAACAAACTAAAATGCGAGTGTTAAAGCACATGTGTGTCTTTTCTGTTGATTGTTCTTTTCACCATAAACTGGAAGTTCTTCTGTATGGAAGCGGAGTTCAGGTGCACTGTCACTTCGACGAAGAGGGCGCAAAAATTTCCCCATGTCGGATTGCAGGTAATGGAAAAGGCTTGAAGTGATGGAATGGTCTACTGCATGAAACACTTTTCTTAAAGGCATGGGTATATTCCTTGTTCTCTCAATCTTTTAAAAAGTATTCTATTGGCTTTTAATCAGCTGTAAAAATATTTTAGTTGCACTCTTGACTACAATAATATTTATTGCAGATGAAGTTACTTTGAGCTAATATTTATCTCCCGCACTTTATATGCTAACCGCTTCAGGTCTAGATTGTTTTATTCATATACGTATGCATATACCAGCATTTAGTGTAATTTGTATTTTCTTATTCAGAAACGAATAATATATAACGTACGCGTTGTAGGTCAGGTAGTCGTCTACGATAAAATCATGACGTACGCAGCGTTTGTCATGGATCTCAAGGGGTTTAGATAAAAATTTTACTGAAATCTGGTTTTAAATATAACTATTTAGATTGGTGATTCTGAATTACTGATTTTTGAGAAGCTCACTATTAAAAAAAGAATCAAAATATTTAAATCATTTTATAAGTCGCCATTTTGAATTTTGAAAAATTTGTATTGACGTTTAAACTTTGATTTCATCACAATTCTAAAACGCTATTCTAAGATAAAAGAATTTATGGTTAAACTGAAGCTTTTGATCATATCGGTTGTGATGTTTACACACTATAATTATTTAGTTATTATTTAATTAATCCAGTTTTTATTAATATGAAAACATACCATTTGCAAATAAAAGCACTGTTTTAATGAACATTTTTTTAATTGTCTGTAAGAAAAATGAACACCTTAGTATGTGACATTAAGCAGTTCTTCCTATGAAGCATATGTTTAATATATAGGGGAAACACGGGGACATTGATACACTTTCTTTTAAAGCTAAAAAAATGACTTTACCAACGGAATAATTCGAACTAATACACTATATTTATGCATTTGTTAATCTAATATACGATTTAATTCGAGTTTTGGTCAAATAAAATAATAAAATATTTATTACACTTTTTTCCTAAAAATGGATTTGTATCTACCCCATACAACGTGTACATTGATACACACGGAACTATCGAAAATAATGATGGTTATGAAGTCTGTCGAAAATAATGATGAAGTCTGTGATCAAAATAAAAGGTGTTTCATCAATAAACTTTATATTCCAAATCAGGGTTTAGAAGTTTAACAGAGTAACAAACTTTTATTTTAATCAAAATTCAACATTTTTAATGAGACTGGAAAAATGAAACAATAAGAAACCTCAGAAAATAATTTATCTCTTTAAATAATAAAGGTGAATGTGTGTGTGTCTAAAAATACTTTGGAGGGAGGGAATGTGAGCCTCGAAGCCGTTTTTGGAAATTTTAATCAATTAAAAATCAAGGAAAATTTTCGCGTTCTTCCTTGATGACTTACGAAATGACCATCTGAATGACCATCTTACCATCTAAAAATACAAAAAATTATTTTTTCGATGATATTAATTAAGTTTCTCATTTTTTTTATCAATTTTAATAAATTCGTAAAAAATATTTTAAACCTAATTTACAACAATACTTTTCATTTTTGCAAGGAAGTTCAAACCGTGTTCAATATTTAAAACAAATAATTAATTGTGTGTTTCTCTTAAATAATTCATTTTCGCGTTTTTTTCATTTCTGAAGACAATTTTGCAAAGTAGTTGCTGTTAAGACGCATTGATACACATAGAAGATGCGTATCAATCTGCCCCAAGAAAATTTTTAACTTAAGACAAGGGATCACGCAAAATCAACTCTAAAAAGCCTCAAAACTTAATATAGTTCAGAAAAATAAATGTTTTTCCTACCTTTCCCTGGCAGGAAAACGTAATTAGTGAAAGTAATCTCACAACACGTACTTAGAGTACAATTCACTTCGACTAAAAGATTAGCGGTTTGATTCATTTATAAATTAATTTCTGACTTCACATGGCCGAAACATTTACTGTGTGCTAAAGGTTACAGTGGCATATATATGAGGGGATATCAACGTCTTGAGCCATTCCAATCCTCAAAATTTAAGAACTGTATCAATGTTCCCGCCTATCAATCTACCCCATCTCCTCCTACCCACTAATTATGCATTACACAAATATCTGAAATGCATTGCACAACAATGAGCGACAGTTGCACAAGGTTGAGCCTCTGATCATAAGTTTACACCTTACAATTTATTAGCTACTTTTTTCTATTATCTTGAATGTCTCTTCTATCAGATTCTAGACAATTATCAAGGTTATAGCTGTTGCACAATAAAACAAGAGATTATCCGTGAATGCTGAATGAAGACACTTTTACAGTTATCATTATTCTTCCTTGTTATTCTAATTTTAGGTATTATAAACAAAGCTAGCCACTTCAGTTGTTTGTAGAAAACAAATGATAATGAAATTTGAAGATAAGTCAAAAATGCTTTGACTGAATGCTTTTGATATGTGTCCCGTTCGGAAGCGCGCTGTGAGTTATTGGAAAGAATCGTGAAATTCCGAACTTTTATTTTATTACGAAGAGGATCCAAACTTTCAAACTGTACAAAGACGAGTATTTTTTAATCCTCCCCCGATGGGAGGATTAAAAGTGCTCCGGGTTCTGTCAGAGGTATATGATGGAGAAAGATGTGCCTATAAATATGTAGACACAACATGACGCCACCCACACCCTTGATTCCTATAGCCCCAAGGGCTATCAAACCAGATGGATGGGTGCAGGGTGAATGAATACAAGCACCTCCATCACAGGGATCCTAAGACCCGGTACACACATACGATTTGTGTCGGACAAATCATTTGCGATAGAAGCAATTACCGGCTTGAAATGCATTGAGAATAGTTAGGCGGTCCACAGGGATCTCCAGCAGAGAGTGTCGCTTCTCCAAGAAACTTTCCCTCTAGAAGGAAACGTACCGGACAAGCGACTCTCTCTGCTGGAGGTCTGTGTTGACCGACCTAGCTGTTCTTATTGCATTTTAAGCCGTTTTCTGCTTCTATCGCAAGTGACTTGTCCGACACAAATCGTTTGTGTGTACCGGGCCTAAGATCTCACGCGAACACCGCACTTTGAATAACTTTAAACCCTCCCCCCATGTTCAAAACTTTTTGAAAAATCATAAGAGTTGCACTGGTGTAATTACATATTCATAACATACAAAATTTTTGTCTAAGCATCACACTGTTAAAGAGTATGACATGTTTGGTTCGTTATTTTACATCTCTGTTAATGTTCATACAAGCACTTATTGAAAGGTAAGCTTTTTCTGACATACATTATTTGAATTCTTGGTTGCAGAACACAAAAAATAAGTTTGATAATAATCACATATCACTAAAAAAAGAATTATCAAATTTAAAAAAATCCTGAATCATATACAGAGACAAGACATAAAATTTTTAAATAGAGAAAAAATTAAAACTTCTTCATTTCATCGGCCAATATTAGATCGTTTATAATTACATCATAAACTCTATAAAGCGTACTATCTACTTATTGTTTTAAAAGGTTGTATATCAACTTCGAACCAGCTTTATTCACTTCGCTCCTTTAGCTCGTGAATACATAGAAATTGTCTTGCAGAAGCATAAACGTTATTTGAAAGGATTTTCCATAGAGAACATTTCATCCTTGTCTTTAACTCCATACAGACCCTATAGAATTATGGCTAGGACTGCGAATGAGCCTGCGAATATTATAGTCTCTGAATCACTTCTTATAAGATAAAGAAGTTTGAACCAATGTGTTGTCGTACTGGAAAGCGTAATCTACCTGGAGTTTCTGCTATTGGTAGAAAATGACTACCGCTACGGAACAGGTCTTGATAATCTTTTAACTTTTAACTACCATTAAGAAAAGCAATGTCTGTAATGCCATTAAAAGAGAAGGTTGATCAAACCTTCAAAGATACCCTTCGTCTCTACTTGAAAAAGGATGAACAAATCTTGAACAAACTATGAATATTCGCAATACATTCCAATTAGTAAAAATCAAAATTCGCTTTTACCTGTCAGAAAAGGAATCGAAGGCAGCAGTCAGTCATTTTTCATATTTTTATTGGCAACGCACACGCAACGACATTTCAAGGAAGCACAAAAACATACATTGCACAAGACCACATAGCAAAGCACTACTGTTATACAGAGAGTTAAAAATTTATAAGAAACCAGTGGGAGTGGCCTCCCCTAATCTTTCTCGTATACTTTTCAAAAATTTGTCATTTCCCCTGCCTCTTCGTGGATAAAAAATTCGAATCTACTGTAACCCAGAATGCACTGACTATCAGAAGGTTTTTCATTGTAGATTAGGTGAAGAATCAAATTCAAAGAGATGCGTACAGATTAAAACGCACTGCTAGATTCCACTCTTGACGGCTCAAGGACAAAGTGACGTAATCATTCCGCGTGCACAGAGATTGCTACCAGTACGCATGCGCATGGAGAATCGGATTAAAAAAATTGAATATGCAATTTGAACGCCTTTTGTAACCGATTGAAATGAAATTTGGGCACAGATCTATAATTAATATTAGCAACCGTCATACCAATTTTTATTTATGTAAGTCAAAGGGTTTAGGAGATATAATTTTTGCAAGTATGCGATTATACAGTCCGACAGACAGTCAACCCTTCGAGGGATTTGGTCCAAACTTTGATACAGACCTACATTCATGATTATAAAACTGTGTACCAAATTTTATCTATCTAGCTATTCAAATGTTTGAATTATAGTGTTCACACGACTGCGGACAGACAGATAGACTTCCCGTAGACGGATTTTGTCCAAAATTTGACAGAAACTTACAAATTATGTGTAAAGATCACATACCAAATTTCATCCCTGTATCGTTAAAAAGTTTCCTGTGCCGTGTAAAAGTTTTCGAGTGATCGTGTTCACAGACAGACAGACACACAGACAGTCAGACATAATTCCAAAATTGTGATTTTCGGACAAAGGAATTCTGAAACGTGGAGATGCATGAAAATCTCGAGTTCGAATTTTTTGACTATTACAATACTTTCTCTTTGTATACGAGCAAATAAAAAACGGAAGTAGCGCCACCAGGTGACAACGTTGGACTTAAAATGTTTTTAACAAAGTTTACGTCGTAAACCATTTCAGTAAATAGCAGCCGAGAACATCCAAATTGAACTATTTTCAGCCAAGAATATAATTTTGATCCATTCCATTATATATCTTTCCTAGCTCCAAAAATCTGTCTTGTTTATGTTTCGCAGTAACCTGTGGCAATGGTGTATTTTTGGGAATGCAATGTTTAACTTTTCTTTATTAAGGCGGTGCTGTTTTGAATGTTCTTTGAGAATCTTCCACCAAAACTTATCTACTCGACAATTGTTGTGAGGAAACCTGTCACGTTATGGGATAATCTCTTTCTCGTGTTTTTCAGATCTGCAAGTGTTTTTTTTTATTTTTTGTCGAAAGTAATCTTTATCGTGCGATGAGATTTTATAAACTGCTTTCAAAAACAAGCCATTCTCAAAATTTTGCACAGCTCATCTCTGGAAAGTTAAACATTCCGAGGAATTAGTACATGCCACAGATAATAGGACAGACCCTTTATTCGTGTCTGGGTATTTTTGAAACAGCTAAAATCTGATTATTTTTAAATTTGATGATATAAAAAATAAATAAATCAGCCCTTTAATCACATGGGATATACTTTCAATCCATTAAGAATGGGACGATTATCATAAATCATTATCTGCATTTGCTGAAATTTAATTGTCTATATATTTTTGAGACGAATCTTATATCAATTTTTATCATTTCCACTAATCAAGGTATACACATTTCCCAATTATTAAAATTGTTTTTTTTCAACAAAAGAAACAAATTTGCTGATTTTTCAATGAATGTAACTGATGATGATAAATGATCGACAGATATTTAACACTATCTTCCTCCTTTTCTAAACTGCTTAGTATATTCTCATCAGTAATGAAATAGAAAATTTCTAAATATTCTTTCAGGTATATCTTTTACGCCGAACATTGTACTTAAAGCCTTTGAGTATAATTTATTTCAAAGATGTAGGGTTCAAACACTTAACATTTTTCACACAATTGCAAGATTTCGTACGCAAGTGAGTTTTAAAAAATATTTCACAGTGCCTTAGATAATTTTGAATATAACGCTGGACGAGAAGGTTACGGAAGTAGAAAATTTCTGATACACAAATTTGATTACAAGCGATAGAATGTCAATTCATTTTAATACTATGTCGATTACTTCCTTTAAAAATCAAGTCAATCCGATCGATATACCTAAAATCAAGATTGCTTTGTGCACATGAATACCAGCACTCTGCTCAGTCTCAATTTGCTGTTTAAACCAAAGTATAAAAAAGTTCATCCGATCACCAAGATTGGATATGGAATAAATAGGAAAATAAAAAAGAGATATATCTAAAAGAGGAGGAATATACGCTAATGATATTATTTTCATATACTTTCTGACTGGTTAATATTACAATTTGTCTGGTCATCTTTATCTACAATGTAGCATGAAGAACGTTGTTTTAATATTGATGAAAGGCGTATCTGCAACAAGGTTAAAGCACTTGATACTAATGATGGGTGTATCCCTAACAAGGCTTAAGCTCGAATTATTGATGATGGATATACATGCAACAAGGATTAAGCTCTACAATATTTTTACATTTTCATTTTTGCTCTGCAATATGTGGTAGTAATACCACTTCAATATTTTACATTGTTTATTTTTATGATAGTTTTAAAAATTAGATTCGTAGGAACTCACCTGATTCATTGCTGTTAAATCAAAATCCCCAGCTTACAGACTTTTCTTTTATAGCCGTATTAAAGAATAGACTAGTTTTATAACACAATATTCAGAGTAATTTTCGATGACTTAAAAGTTTATTTAAATCACTTTCATTGGTGATAACAAGAATGCACAGTTCCTAAATATAATTTTTTCTCTCAAACACAATTCTCGAATTTTGGATTTCTGAAACAGAATATTTATAACAAAAAGAAGTTTGAAGTGTTGCTTTCTTCGTTGGTACCTCTAACTTCATTATCATTATTATCTGGAAGAACGAATTAAAATACAGAAATTACTTTCTCAGCAGTATATCATGGTCATAAGTGTTTTCTCTCCTTCTATGTAAGCAAAAATTAACTCTTTTTAAAATTTAAAAACTTGAAACATTTAGATGAGTACTTGAGCATGTATATAATACACCAAAATTTACATTTAAAATCCTTCCTTAACCCTATGAGTCCTATCCCGCCTCAAACCGCCAGTTCGACAGAAGCCGGACTCAGGCAATTTCGGGGGCCTGGGTAAAATTTTTAGTAAAAACGTAGTTCCTTTCTTTATTGACAATTGATCGGGCAACCATAGGTGTCAACCTCCTGGAATTTCTGTAAAGAACGTGACGAATCCATTCTGTTTCTGTGAGCAAAAATTCACTCCAGGTTTTGAGGCAATGGAATTCTCACTCTAGCCGGGTTCAGGGAGTTAATCAGTTATTCAAGGTGTCTATTTACACAAAATAGGGATTGTTCTCCCCTCGACGTTCTTCATATACTTTGAACATATAGACTTGTTTTGTGTTCGTCTTCGACGTATAATGCAGAACATGGAATAAACATTTTAGAACAGTATTTCTTTCATTTCATCAATTTGGTATTAAATTTGATACAGATCTGCAATTTTAATGTTGAAGTTAGAATGATTTAGCGTGAAGACCACATACTAAATTTCATTCTTTTAGCTCACTGCAGTTTTGCGTTACGGTGTTCACATACACGCCGATAAACATCACACCCTTTGAGTTGCTTATTCCAACAATCGATGTCTACAATTGTATTTTCATGACCACACGTCAAATTTCGTTAATCTAGTTAGTTTTATTTTTGAATTATCGTGTTACAAACAAAAAGAAAGACAGTCAAATAATTTCCCATGGACTTATTTACCTCAAAATTTGATAAAGGTCTACATTTTTGGTGAAATAGCGGCATACCAAATTACATCTTTCTATCTCTTTCAATATTCGAATTATCTTGCTTTCATATGCATGAACAGATTGGAAGTTTTTTCTTTAACATTCAGGGAGGTTATTTTTAACATTCAGGTCTTAAGCCAGTCATTCACGAGAGCTCCATTCCACGAAAATGGAGCGGTGGCACTACACACCATTCAATTTTTCAGCCCATCCGTTTAGGTAGGTCATTCACAGGCCGCTCTACGCAGACCCTACGATCCCTACTGCACCTACTCAGCCTCACCCCCCCCCTCCACCACGTATCTGCACCGGTCACATTTCAGCATTTATGGCCCTGCAGTCCAAATGGAGCATTTGGATACCCAGAGAAGTTGGTAATCCAAACTTTCGAGCCCGTCTCTCCAGCTTTCATCGGATATTCGCACTGATTTCCGGTTTTGGCGTGGAGCGGAAAGCTCGTGAATGTCCTTCACCCTTTAATCATCGCTCCCGTCATATTGACGTGCATCGAATTATTCCATTTTTAGGATTAAAAATTAAAATTGAATCATTAATTAGCTTTATAATTTGACACAAAAATTACGTAGAACCCATAGGCATCTCAAGAATTCTATGCATTCTCAGACGAATGAAAACGATAGCCCCTTTCCAAAACAGAGGGGTCGTCTTATAAGATTGGAATAAAAGTGGAGATTCAGCAATTATGGGAGGTCTAATTTTTGAGCGATTACGGTAGTCTCTGTTTGTTGTCTTCTTATACCGGAAAATCATGGCATTTCATACATGAGAAAGTCATGTTACTTCATATACGAAAAAGTAATAAGAGTTTTATGCTCATAATATTTTCTGGCCCTATTCTACAGCTATTTTTTGGAATCTTCTTTCATCAGATTTGTAAAAATGAAATGTATCATATCGCTTTATTAAGCGTTATTTGATATATATTTTCTAATGTGGATTGAAAGTGCATTTCGAGAAAGTTGATAAATATGCGTTTTTTAACTTTAAAAAATTCTAATTTGCCAACTAAACAAATAACAAAATATTTATAAAGACTGCTGAGATCATTCTTAAGGCACCTATCGATAGAATTTTGAAATTTTAGTAGATTTGTGAGATTTTAGAGGACAATCCAATGCATCAAGATTGAGTTTTGAGTTTTTCTTTAAAGGTTAGCTTTAAATTCCTTTGAAACATGTGTTATCACCTGGCTTCTAAAGAGAAGTCAACAGCAAGAAAGACATGCGCAGAAAGGACTCAGTAAAATTCGTGCTCGGAGGTACTGGGCAGCGAAGAAACTAACGGACTTGTGAACGAACGGACTGGCGGGAGGCAGAGGAAGCCAAATACATCAATGTCAATTACGAAACGAATATACACTAAATTAATTCTCAACCTGTGGGGGCGTGATAACACTAAATGGAGGAAGCGAGCATATCGAAAAGAAAATATTATTTAAAAAATGATTAATTTACCGAAAGGAAAGTAAAACAAAATGCATTCTGACATAGAAAAAATAGAATACACATTTACACTGATATAATACAGCACAACCTCGAATATCCGGACTGCTCGGGAGTTTGGAAGGTCCGGATTTCGGAAATTTCCAGATTTTAGGTGTCTTACTTAAATCAATAGAGATGCCAACGTTCTAATGTCACCGTGTAGTTAAGTTACGTCATAATTAAGTGCGCGTGTGCAGACGTCTTTATAACAGACCCGGGAGTCGCAAGGCAACGGCAAATGGTTGCCTTGGTAACGCCTCTGACGTTTGCGCATGCGCAAACAATCGAGACGTATGCTGATTTACACGTTGACCTCAATTTCAACAACTTCATATAGAAACACGTTTTAAACAATAAAAACATAAAGAGACATTAAAAAATGACAACTATTAGATACAAAGACAAAAAAAAGTAATTTAAAATGAATAAGAATGACTGGAATTTCCGCATCTTGCCTCAAGCGTGCTAGTTTAAAATTTATTCAGCTAATTTTTTTCTCGTCATGAGTTGAAAAAAAATCGTCCGATTTCCGGAGGTTTCTGGATGTTAGAAGTCCGTATTTTCGAGGTCGAACTGTACACTTATAAATAGGATTGTATCAGTACTGCACAATGCATTATTATTGTATATATGGTTAATGTATGAGATGGGGGCGCGATGGAAATTATGATTGAAAATTGGGTCGCAAATACTGAAAAGTTGAGAAACTCTGCACTAAATGATCAAAAGTATCCGGACACTTTTGGATTTACACATTTTATCTTATTTCTCCAGAGAGGCTGGATGAACTGCCCTGGAACTTCGACTAGGTGATGAATTGTTTTGAACTCACATGGGACATTTTTCATGGAACATTCGGCCACGAGGGCATTCAAGGGGCCGACCAGAAAATGATAAAGAAGAAAATGATTTGGCTTCACCGAGTTTCACAGAATGCTGATAATGATTTGGAAACCTTCACACCTGTTTCTTTGCTTTTTTCTGCCATGCACATTGCTCCCATGCATTTTGGTGAAAATAACATGTATATTCGGGAAGATATAAAGGTTTTCTTAAGAAAACTCAAATTTCCTGCATGATTTCTGCTTATAACATGAATAGTTTTCATTCAAATTATGCTGAAAACTTACAGAACTCTTGACAATATGTTATAGAAGTATTGTATTAAAATGTGAAGTAAATACGTCGAATGTTACAGGAAATATGAGTATTTGTACTTAATAATTATTTAACGCATGTGCGACGCATAACGTAATTTTTCTTTTATCACTTCATAGCTAGATATATAGAGCAAATTATATAAAAATTCCAGATGAATACCGTTAAAATTCAGAAAGAGGTTGGAATTTCAGTGAGGTGAAATTAAATTTCTCTTTGAGAGAAACTTAGTGATGAGGGTTCTTGCACAAACTGATATTTTCGATAATTTTTTTCACATTTACCATAATATATATGCCACCGTTAAAGTGTATAATTCAATTATTCTATAGAATAACTAGATATTCTATAGAAGAACTTATCAAGACAGTTAAAGTGTATAATAGACTAATTATTTCACACTTAACCAACTTATCCTGGGAAATAACTAGGTATTCTATAGAATAACCAATGATAAACTTTTAAAGTATAAAATAAACAATTTGACCTTAAAGCAAGTCCATTTTTTATACATTACACACTGACACAATGATTGCTAACCAACCATATCAGGTTCAAAACTGACTGAAACCACCACAGCACCAAATTCCACTATAAACGCAGATTCTTTACATTTAATAAGCCAGAGAAACTACTAGGATCCGGCTCCCGATGATAGAGAAGCCAAAGGATGTTTTTTAAAGTTAAAAAAATTTGTCCAGTGCCAGTTTGAGATGCCACAAACACAAATAAACAATTTGTCTATCAAGCGACATGAATCCCTTTCACCCTTTAGCGATGCGTGGACCGTTATTCTATAGAATAACTAGTAAAAGCGTAAAATAGAGGTTTATTTCACACTTTAACTGACTTGATCAGTTATTCTATAGAATAACTAGCTATTCTATGGAATAACGGTATTCTATAGAATAACTAATAAAAGTGTAAAATAAAGGTCTTGATCAGCTATTCTGTAGAATAACTAGGTATTCTATAAAATAACGGTATTCTATAGAATAATTTTAACGGTAACATATATTTAATTTCGAAGGAATGAAATAAAAATATAAACAGAAGAAAGCTTACAAAAAAAATTATGGAATAAGGTTAGAAATGCGCAATACGTTTCCAGAGGTGAATTTCTGATAATGATAAATCAGTTGCAACTCGTCCTACTTTTAATAAGGAAAAAAAAATCAAATATGCTCTGAAAAGATAGAACCTAAAAAGATAGAAAAGAAGAAAACAATATATTTTTAAAAAATAAAAAAAATGCTTCGAATCAGGATTTCAGGAATAAAGTTCAATAACCTCTTTTGGAAGTGGATAAATAAGATAGAAAAACTCTTTAAAGAATAATAGTGTTATAGAAAAGAATGTAATATAGAAGCATGGGAAGAAATTAGAGTGTGTTCTTTTCTCTTTGTTTGTTAACATTCCACTTATCTCAGGGAACTTGCGTTTTAATGTTTAGTGCTGGGTGAAAATTTGCAAGAAATGAATATTTAGTTTTTATTTGATATTTAGTACGATTAAAGATCAATTTAGAACGGAATTTTACAACGATTTTGTTTTTAAAGATATACGAAATCAATTATTGAAGCTAACTGCTATTAAAACTTGTACAATGCAGCATAAATATATAGTATAAGAACATCGGTAGAGTAAAGCTGAAAAATTACTGGCATGGTGTTCAGTGTCAAAATGCAAAAACTGCATAGATAAAAATGACTAAAAAACTTAATATAGATTAAGTTTTTAACAAATCATTAAGGGATTATTTATAATAAACATTTTGAAACTGTAGTCTGAGATATAATAGAAAACAGGACCAACTTATCCAATGGGCTAATTGGGCTGTAGCTCAGGAACACCACTGGTCCAAAGGCGTCTAAAAATGTACTAAACTTACTTTCCTTTAATTTTGAACTGAAAAGTTTATTTAAATGTAATTTATACATGTTAAATGAAAAATATGAGAACAGACGATCTTTTTCTTTTTACTCTCCTTTTTTCCCTTTTATTTTTAGGTATGTATTTTCATTAAGCTATAGGCGCTCTGTTCTTAATTGTGGTTCTTATGGGGTGTTAAATTACTCT
>BGPR01000008.1:3984650-4014070 GCA_013235015.1 Araneus ventricosus
AATTGTGGTTCTTATGGGGTGTTAAATTACTCTAGCCAAGGGCGCTCAAATTTATTAAGATGGCCTGGATAGTAGATTGTTCCTGTAGCGAAATCAACTAAGTAGTGATGTAAAATACCCGGGTATTTATTTTTAAGGGTAAATTCCCAAAATGGTATTTACCTGGATATTTATTTTTCAATTAACTCTATTCATATAAAATATATGCACTGGTGTAAAATATGATATTGTTATATAATATAAATATAAGTACAACATATAAAGAGCAAAATATAAAGTAAAAAAAAAGAAAAACTAGAATTATACGAACCTTTTATAACCTTTAAATTCTATAAAAGCTAAAAAAATTGCATTGAAAAAACAAACGTAATACTATATCTTACATAAAATACGCGACTAAAATGTCAATCCTTTTTAATTATAATGAGTAAATGAATAATAATGCATTTGCTACTTTTTAAAAATATATATATAGTTTTTTTTAAACTAAAATAAAAAAGAACTAAGATGCTAACTTTGTCTTTAAAATGGTAAAGAGCTGATAATGGAAACTAAAATCAAAGATACAATTGTTTATAATTCTTTTCGGAATAATTAGCCAAAGAACCAGACATTTCTGATGAAAAATTAGCAGGTGTTTCAGTTCTAACAGCTTTTAAAAGTTATAGTGAACTTTAACTTCTTGTTGCTGAAACTGCTGTATTATTTGATAATGTTACTACGCACACACATTTCACTGGCTAAACGGAGTTCATCTGGATAATGAGCATCAATACTAATGTTCTTGAATCTCTAAGTTTGACGTAGTTATCATGGTTGGAGTATGTGTAAAGCAGTGCATCCCTTTCAAAAATCATTTTTAAATCAACAGAGCTTTTGAGATATTTTTTTATGTGTCTCTCCATTTTGTTTACATTGACATGTATGTACTCAACATTACAGTACTACATTGAACACTTTTATCATTCTTAACATTAAAAAAAGTTCGAAGCATGTTTTTTTATAAACTTTTCGGCATAAAATTTACAGCAATATTGATACACGTGAAGTGCGTGACTAACTCTGACCATATGAGTAAATTAATAATCAGGCTTCACTGGCTCTGTCTATATGACATATTAACGGTGTTAAAAATTATTATTCCATTGAAAGCACTTTAAATCTGAAAAAGTAAATTATCCTCCCATCCCGTTTAAATTTTAAATATTTTATTTTGAATCCTGATAGCAAATTTTTTAACTTTAATTAAAAAATTTCATAACTATGTATAACTTTTATGTGTTTCATTTTGAATCACCATTCCGAAATAAATTCTTTTTGCAAAATACTCAATTTTGGAGTATTTATAAATTTTATATGTTTCATTTTGAACCATCCGAATTACCATCCGTATTTTTGTTTTTTGCAAAATACCCAGGTTTTGGGTAAATACCCAGGTACATACCTAAAAAATATTTACTTAATCACTGGGTATTTACCCACTTCACATCACTACAAATAAGATTGTACCCTATTTTGAAAACTGAAAGTATAGATTTTCAAAATTGGGTAGCTTAATTGGCGCCATCTATTGGAATTTTTCTTCATAATAAGTTCTGAAGGGTTTAGAGCCAACCTTATTTACTTTTTCTCCGTCGACTATTCTCTGGGAAAGAGCTCAGATTAGGATGTAAAGTCATTTATTTTAGAGAAAACTTTCACTATTTGATTCGAAATTGTGTCGAATATCTTATATATCACTATTGGGTATAAAATGCAGATATAATAAGTCAAAACATAGTTCCGTCTAATGCTATATTATACAGAGGCATTTTTTTAAATATCTGTGGACCTTTTTCTTTCTATAAAACAATTGAAACTTTATGACTATCATTTTGATGATCGCACTCTTTTCCACAGATTTAGCGTATCTTCCAATCCTAACGATTGTGGAAATGGTTGTAAAATTTGACTGAAAAAAATCTTTACAATCCCAGGTAGCACAGAAATATTATATAATACTTGCACAATGTTATACAATATTATGAACACCGAGGAACACCGAATACTGTAATAAAGTATTGTATTGTATGTATCAGTATTTCCGAGATACTAAATTTTCACAAATAATATAAAAACAATGTTTATTTATAAAAATCTTCATTTTAACTCAGGATATCACTCGATTGGAGGTTTTATTACAAAAACACCACTGGAACTATTATTCTTTAAGATGCTGAATATTATATCAGACTATACAATACAATGCACATGATATTTTGATTTTTACATTAATCAGCATTGATCAATGTTTTAAGGTGAAGTTATTCTTACTTTCGACAGATTTCAGCATGAAAATACCGTAACACTATATTAATCAGCGTTGAATCTTATTTTGAGGTGAAGTTATTTTTACGGTCGCCAGATGGCAACATGGTCATACAATAACATTATATTAATCAGTATTGAATGATATGTCTGACAAAGTATTTAAAAAATGTTCATTTGAATAATAATGTTTACATAGTCATTTTGTTTTACTGTATATAAAAGGCGAACCGGATTCAACTAATGAAGTTAACCATAAAACAGCTCTCACATATGGATTTTCTATGAAAAAAATTGAGTGTTATTATCATCGTAAAAATATGCACGTGATTTTTTGTTGCGAATCTTGTATTTGATTTTCAATCAATACTGTTATTATAAATGTTAAAGCCGTCTTGTAATACATTGAAAGAGGAATAAATAAATTTCAAAATTATTTGAAAACCTTTCATATATATTATTATAATTACTTATAAGCCTTATTGCCTTTTAATTGATTAAATTAGCAAACTTAGATGTAAGAGCTAAAATTGCTTCTTCTTTGACTTCTAATTTCATTTTGAACTCGAAATTGTAACGATGAAAGATAAATTAATTAAGAAAACTATTCAGATTAATTGTGAATGAACATGAAATTTCGTAGAGATCCGAACTTTGTAACGACATTTTATTATCATCCTTTATGCTCACTGATGTAAGTCTCGCTGGTCTAGGGGTACGGGTTGGGATGCAGAAGATCCAGGCTTTAAAGCTTGCTATAAGTAGATG
Source organism: Araneus ventricosus (assembly GCA_013235015.1). Classification (NCBI taxonomy): domain Eukaryota; kingdom Metazoa; phylum Arthropoda; class Arachnida; order Araneae; family Araneidae; genus Araneus; species Araneus ventricosus. The sequence continues at coordinate 3,987,726 of BGPR01000008.1, forward strand.
TGTTCAAAAAATAACGAAGTGTTACCCAGCAGTTCGGAATTAAGTGATTAATATTTTTCCATGCTTCTAAAATGTATTTTTAAAATATTCACTATAATGTTATATTACATAATATTATTCAGTATAGTACAATATTATTTAATATGGTATAATATTATACAGTATTATATGACATTATCCTATGATGACATTATATTATGAAAAAAACATTGTACAGTATTGAAAAAGTCTTACGTTTTACACTGTTTCAATATTAGGAAACATATTGTACAATATTACTTTCTCGAATTTTATGATATAAGACAATATCTTGTGCTACCTGGGATATGGAGAACCATAAACGAGTTACTCCTGTCCAGCAATAGCGCTCGGGAAATATGGACAATATGCAGAAATTTGCCAATTTCTCAATCTGCCATCGAGCAATTGTACCAGCAGACGGTTGAATAAATTCAATTTTTCTTCATCATAATTCCGACATCTGCTCTGTAAACCACATAGACGATGAGTATTTGGAAGATAGTTATCTCAGTACTGTACAGGGAGATGATGACCCCACTAATCGATAATTCCGATTAGATAGCTGATACTGTGAAATTTATTGATAGTTGTTTTCGATTCCTGAAATTTTGGATATCAACCTTTTAAAAGGTTATGGTCAATTTTCTGCATTATGTCCTTCTTCCTCTTCGCTGTATATTATTTCTCAATCTTAGTTCTCTGTATTTTGTGGAATAAAAAAATGTGTTCTTCTTAATCGTGTTCCTCAATCCTTCGAAATACATTCTCTTGAATTTCTAAAATATAGAAATGAAAATTTCAAAACTAAAAACATATTTTACAACCATTTATTCTGGGTTTTCTGAATATTTGAATCATAATTGTGCTATAAATATTATCTTTTTGTTGCATAACCTACAATAGGTCAATTTATGCAGACGCGATACAGGTGTCGTATGCGCAACACCAATTAGATTTTTGAATTCATTTTTTTGAAAGAAAACAAGGGTGTCATATCACATCACAGCGTAAAAAACACTCAGGCGTATGTTAGATAGCATGCACAGATATATTTGTTTGGTGACTTTGACTTTAGCAGAATTGACTCCATTTTTCAACAAGAAAACTTTTTTAAAGATTTGGAGCGTAATACAGGAATCGTTCCCAAAAAAATCTACTTTAGCTACTTTTTACAGTTTTGATTTCGCGCATAAGACTAAAACATTCAATAAATTTGAAATTACATTCACTTTCAATGCGGAAAAGTATATAAAATTTAGTAAGAAACAATAGATTTAACTATCGTAAATTACCTTAAAATTAATTAAATCTTCTCAGGATTGGCAATTTTAACCCTTTGGTTCGTTTCCGGAAGTATTTTTATTTTCCACTACTGTAGAATGTTTAAAAACACTTAATACAAAATTTTATCATCCCCCATTTTTTTCTTCTTTCTCATCTCACATTTTACAAAAATTACTACTACAGCTATAATATGCTAAGAAAGTTTTTATTAATTTGGCTCAGTAGATGGCAGCACGAATGAAGAGTTTTCACCGAAAAGTATAATTTTGTTTGCACAATTTGAAAAGTGTGAAAAATTTGGAGTTAATATGAATACGATGGTTTGCAATGAGTTATGAAGAATCGTGAGACATATAATCGTCGGAACTCACATTTTATAGTGAAGATTCGGACACGAAGGCATTTGGGGGAGGGGACCAGAGAGTGATGAAGACGAAAATGATTTGGGAGCATCCCGTTTCACAGAAAACTGATAATGATTTGAAATTTTCATCAATGGTTCTGTTTTTTCTGTGCGCAATACTTCGATGAATTTTCGTAAAAATAACACTTATTTTCGGGAAAATATAATGATTTTCTTTAAAAATCCCAATTTTTATATATAGAAATATATTATAATATATAGTTTAATTTATATATATATCTAGATAGATTATAATATATATAGTTTTCAACTAAATTATACGAAACTTACAGAATACGTGACAATATAACAGCGAAGCATTGTATTGAAATTTGAAGTAACTACTTGGAATATTCTAGGAAATATGAGTGTTTGTAGTAAATAATTTTTAACCATGCATGCGTGAAACAGTATCGTAATTTTTCTTTTATAATTTGGCAGCCAGATGCTTAGGGCAACCACTATAAAAATTCCAACCGACTACTTTTATGATTCGGAAAGATACTCGTATTGAAGCGAGTTGAGTTTCTTTCTTCTTCTTTTTTTTTAATCGCTAGTAGGAACAAAGTGATGACGGTTTTTCCACAAATTGATATTTTTGAAATTTTAATAGTAATCGTCGAACTGCAATTTAATTTATAAGTAAATATGGGTATTCAGGATATTCAATTTTCTTACAATTCAATATTACTGTTCGAAGATTCAAGTTTAAAAAAATACCAATTTGTTCAAACCCCTCATCATTTTTCTTAAAAAGTTCTTAGAAATTTGGCTTGCTGCAATACCAATAGCTTTCTGAATCTTCACGGTATTTTATCACGAACCATTGTACCTATACGAATTCCGAATTTCTTCCTTTTACAAATTGCGCAATTATTTTGGCTAGTAATGTATGTCTTACTCCAATTTTTATTCTGAATATCTATGTGTCTCTTATTTGTAAAGTTTTCTGTCTTCCATGCATTAGATTAACGAATATTTATATTCATACAGACATGATTTGCTTTAGAAATGAAACCGATAATGTAGCAAATTATTAATTTTCATTCATTTTTGTGAACTAAAAATGCAAACCATTTTTTTAACTATTCCTCTCTTTTATTCGATCATCACGAGAAAAAGCTGAGAGTTAAAAATAAAAAGTTTTTAAAAATGTGGAACAAATATTTTTTCTTGATATTTAAATTTAATAGGTACAATTTGGATGACAGTGACTGAATCGATATTTCTTTCAGACTTAAATTATCTCTACTAACTATAAAGGAGAATGTGTTTTTGTGTTGGGCTCTCTACAGGGCAGACCGCCTGGACCTAGAGCTATGAAATTTAGAACAAGCATACTTTAGAGGGTGGGAATATGCACCCCTGAACCCTTTTTTTGAAATTTTAATTAGAATTTTAATTAATTAGAAATTAAGTGAAATTTTGGCGTTTCCCTTAATAACTTCTGAAAATATTTCAGCACAAAAATTATTTTTACGACATCTGAAAGTGCAAAAAATTAGCTTGTCAATAACGTCAATTATGTTGCCATACAAGTTTTCCTTTAATTTCAATAATTTTTAAAAAATATTTTTGTCATAATTTGCAAAAATACTTTTCATTGTTGCAGTACAATTCAAACTGTTTTCATTGTTGAAACAAATATTTAATTGCGCGTTTCTGTTTCATTGTTGAAAGCTGAGGTAATATCCTAATACATTTTGCTTTCATATTTTATTTCATCAAAATTTTGTGGAATCTGTAAACCAATCTCTCTGAGAAATTACGTATATTAAGAAATACATCCAGTAAGCTGAATGATTTTGGTTGATGTGTTTACATTATTTTTGTGGCATACTTTAATCCAGCTAACATGCCACTGGCCATAAAATGTTGAAGCTAACAATGTGCAATTAGATGTTACATGGCATAGACAATCACTTGACTCCATTAGGGACGTTCATAAAGACAACGAACCGAACAGGTGCAAGACTACTGAAAACATGGATTAAATATCTGAAAAACTGAAGAAGAACATGGGTAAAATATCTACCCCAATCTGAATTTGAAAGCTATGTTGTTAAGAGAATCATAAATATAAAATGATGCATGATTCAATTGAAATAATATTCTTGGCGAACAAGCTGGTTGCCAAAGGCGGCTAGTTTAAAATAAAAATTAGCTCAAAATTGTGAAAATGTGTCGTAAGCTACACAAACATAAATCAATATATAAATTTGTAAACTCCAATATTTCTTAGTGATACATAGCTGAGTACTGTGATATGCAGACAGTATACAGATAAAAAAATAAGACTTCGGTGCTTCATATTTCTAAGGAGAAATGTTAATATATACAATATAAACAAAATCTTGAAGCCAAAATCCCAGACATGTGGCGTCATGAAAATTACAATTCTGAAGAATGTTTTTGAATCATTTATCTGACTTTCTTTAAATAAATTTTCAATCAGTTCTTATTTCTCAACATGTCTTTATAAGTTTTTTCCCCGAAATTTGGATCTGGATTTTTATACTTGTTGAAATAAGCGGAAAAGGTATTTTGAGATTTTAAAAAATTTTGATGTGTTTTAATTATTAAGTTTTGACACATGCAAGTTTCAAGTGTAAATTAACAAGTAATATATAAAAAAAAATTTAACTCAATTCCTACTTAGGTCAGCGATCTACACGCTTTGTCAATGACGGTATTTATTCATAATAATAATAAAGTAATTCATAAAGTCTTTTTTAACATATCCAATAGAGAGAATAAAGAAAGTAATCAACATTACCCTCTGACATAAATACATGAAAAATGACGCCTTCGTCAACATACCAGAAAACAAAGGATATTAGGTCTAGAAGCTGGCAAACCTAGCTCCATCTATTGAGAAAAATTCGAACCAAACGACTCAAGGCGACGTATGCTTTCTCCCATATAAAACTAAAATTAATGAATTAAATTTAATTAATGAATTAATATTTGAAGTACAAGTTTAAAAAATGTATTTGAACTTGAGTGGATGAATAAAAAGTATTTTATTAACGCTTGAAAATTTGAACAAGATATATAAATAAATATATATAGGGAGAGTGTGAACTAATAGTAGGAATTGAAAAAATGCAATGTTTTACTTTTAAAAGTATTATCAAAATGTTCTTTGTTTAAAATATGGAATTTGTACAATTATATTTCTTGAAAAGCTCCCATTGCATAGTGAATAATAATTATTTTATCCTTTTTCTCTTCTGTACTTCGGCTAAGCCATGCTTAACATCAATAAAGAAATATGCTTAATGTAGCAAAAATTAAAAAGGGAAAAGTTATAGGAAAGTCTTCTTACAGGGATGGCAAAAAATATGAAGTCGCAAAAATAGAAGACATAAGATTAGAAATATCTCTACTAAAAATAAAGGAGAAAGTGTGTGTGTCAGCGTGTTGATCCTCTACAGGGAAGACCACTGGACTTAGAGCTACGAAATTTGGCACAAACATACTTTGGAGGGTGGGAATGTGCACCTTGGAGCCTTCTTTTTGAAATTTTAATTAAAATTTAGTTAATTAAGAACTAAGCAAAATTTTAGAGTGTTTCCTTAATAACTTCCGAAAATATTACAGCACAAAAATCAGTTTTACGCCATCTGAAAGTGCAAAAGATTACCTTTACAATGATATCAATCAAGTTGCAATACGATTTTCCCTCTAATTTTAAAAATATTTTTTGGCATAATTTACAACAATACTTTTCATTGTTGCAACGCAATTCAAACCGTCTTCATAGTTTAAACAAACATTTATTTGCTTGTTTCTCTATCATTGTTTAAAGATAAGGTAATATCCTAATGTTTAATGTTATGTTTTAATCGGCGTCTTTTCCTCCAGCTAACACGCGGCTGGAAGTAAATTGTGCCCCACCATTTTAAAGTTAAAATCAAATACATATTTTGTAAGAGGAATAAGAGTGAAGTTGATGCCTACAATGTGCAATTTGATGTTGCATGACACAGCCAGTCACTTGACTCTATTAGGGATGTTGAAGCAAACAATAAACAGAACAAGTGCAATGCTACTGACGGAACATGAGTTAAATGTCTATCACAATTTGAAATTTAAAATTGTTAAGGGAACTATGAATATCAAATTATGCATAAGAGATTCAATTGAAATTATATTCCCGGCGAACAAGTTGGTCTTCGAAGGCGGCTAGTATATCATATTTTTAGGAAATGCATGTTTTTATGAAATGTAAGGATACTTCATTATATAAGGAAGACACAGCAGAGATACATTTAAATTTATTTACATTATGTAAAATTCTATAAGAAATTAGAAAAATTATCCTACAGTTGAATTTGGAAAAAAGTATAGAGTGGATATGATTTATTCTTTAGTAAGTGATATGGGAAACCTTTTTTCTATTGTTTGCATTAATCGTCGGTTCATAGAAACTAGCAGAAATTCGAAAGTGTCCGGTTCAATGTTGTTCGAGCAATTTTTAACTAGATCAGACTTGCTTCTTCTGCACTGTCGCCCATTCATATGAACATCTTGAACCAGAATGCCCAAAGATCTTCCATTAGATTCAGGTCGGGACTCCGAAATGGCCATTGGAGAGTTTTTACCTCATTCGCCTTTATTCAGGATTTTGTAGAGGACGGAATATGCATTTGATGCATTGATTTGTTAATATGTCTAATCGCTTTATGTAATCAGAGGAATAGCCGGTAACAAACTATCTGGAAGTATGTCTGAATATAACACTGAATTCATTTTATCTTCGACTGAAACAATTTCAGTTCCACCACGGGCTGCAAATGCTCCTCAAACCGTGACACATCCCCTTCCTAAATGGAGTTTTAAAGAAATTGTGTTTTTCTTCATGCATATCACACCAGTAAACCTTAAATCCGTTTGGTCCATCTAAATGAAACTTTTTTTCGCTCGAAAACAACACATGTGTCGTGTAGCTGCAAAAGCGGCCATCTCCACTTTTCAAAAAGGCGTTTTTTCAAAGATTATAAGTCCATTTGACCCTCTTAAAACCTCGCCATCATAAATTGCAAACTGGAACACATCGTCGGAACGCTTCGAATGGCATGCAGTTTATATTTTAAATCTCATTTTGACTAGATGTGAGAGAAAATTCACTTTTCTCAAATTTTTTTCTTATTTGGAGATGGCCACTTTTACAGCTGCACGACTCACATCATTCCAGTCGGTGCCAAACGTTAGATGTTCCTATTCAAAATTTAAACAAGAATCAATTCGCAGCTTAGGACATGAAGGTTTTCGTTTCGATTTCTTGTATACAAAGTTTGTATTTATGTTCAATGCATTTATTATTGTTCGACTGGTACAGGTCAACTGCATCTCATCTTTAATTTGCAAGGAAGTCATTTTTGCTTGCAGGCGAACCTCTGGATCTGCCCCTCTTGCCTTAAAAATATTATCTTTGGACTTACTGTTCCCTGTTTTGTGCCATAGCTACCAAGATTAACGAGAAAGCTGTTATATACAGCCTTCGATCTGCCAATTTCTTATTGAATTTTAGCATCACTGTAACTAGCATATTTAAAAGATGGTATTTTGCCTTGTTCAGCGTATCATTCAGCGTTTGAGTATCATCCTCTCGGAACGGTATTTAAAAACGCAAGAATAAAACAATTCTATGCCCACAAAACTTGTATTTGTTTCTAGAATTGAAGAGAAATGCTTTCTCAGTTTATTTATTCTTTCAGATGATGTAATCAGTAGACGACTTTATACTTTTTTCCCAAGTCGCCGTCCGCTGACTTTGATAATTTTTAAATAATCCAAAAAATATTAGGATTTTTTACAAATATATTTCTGTACATTATTCGGTAGCGTTAAGCTAAGTCGTAAAAAATTTGCATAGTTTGAAATTGCAGAAGTTTTACATAAATGGTGCTTTTTCGTCCGACTCGTATACTTTTTTACACAACTGTTTAATTGAGGAGTTTTATTTTATTTAAAAAAAATAAAGTTATGAAATAAAGTATGAGTTTCTCTTAAAAACATTTCTTTGTGAGGAAAAGGATTAATATCAAGAAAAAAAGTATGGATCTTCCTAAGGAAATAAATGGGAATAAATTTAATCTTTTAGAACAAAAATTTGGTTTACAGCCTTTCCATGTAAGAAGACAAAGGACTACATTTAACTATTTTTGGGGAAGACAGAGCAATTATTAAAACAAAAGAAAATTAGAAGCGCACTGATGAAGACTTCAGCTATGCAATTTATCAAGGCTTGGATATAAAATATTTGCTGATAAAATGAACTCATTTTTTGTGACGTTTTGTGAAATATCAATATCTCTTTTTGCTTATTGACAGAATCAAACTAATTTTTTTCACTTCTTGATAGAATAATAAATTTTTAGAACTCTTATAAATGTTTTCCTTTAATGTAAATTAATGTGTATGGCCATCAACTTTTTCGCCTGACTATTGCTGTTTAGGATATTAACCATTAAAAAGGGTTGCATATTTGTTTAAAACTTGTTCTTTATTGTGAAAGAAACTTTTAAGTATGAACATAGCTACATCTGACATTTATGCGAAAATTGTATATTTCATATTAAATAGCCTTCAAGAGCGATAAAATTGTAAAAGAAAATTAATGCCCGTGATGGACGAACTTAACAGTAAATAAACAAATCAAAAAAGAAAAAAAGATAATCACCAGAATATCTACATTTATTTATCAATTATAATAGGATAAGATAAGAATAATAAGATTAACTTAAAAATAAAAGAAACAATAGAAAATGAAATGAAATTTTGAAAAAATAATACCAAAAATATGAAACAAATCATTAATAAAAAAGGATAAACATAAATAATTTTTCATATATTAAATTTCACAAAGTGTAAATAACTTGTTTTGTAACTTCCTTGTTATACTGTCTAAGAGAAAGGAAAATTATTTTATTAATCCTTTATTTACTGAATTTACCTACTGGCAACTTTATAATTTTGTTCTTTAATCATTAGATAATCTTTGTATGTATAATAACCCTGGGAATGAGGAAAACACTTTTTTAATTAATTAAAATTACTTAATTAATTTAATTAATAATTGAAAAATTTTACTTTCTGCCTTCAGCTGCCATTTACTGCTTGTTATTGAAACTCCATTCTCCGTGTTCTCGTGAATACTGTCAGGAAAAACGGCCATATTGCGAAGATATGAACGTGATTAAAGCAGTACTTTAAAGTACCGTCAGTAGATAAAGGGTTAAGATACTGCAAACTGTAGTTAGAAGAAAACAGAATAGAAAAATATCTAAATCTAATAAAAATAAATATCTATATCTACGTGATCAAAATTAAAAGCATATGTCGGTTTCCACGCTTTAAGACGTATTAATTTGAAACAAGCGCGAGAAAATATTTCATTAATGCACTAAAACTGAAAAACTTCTTTTGTAAATTTAAGAATTCAATAACCCCAAACTGAAAGACTGAGTTTGACAAGACTATGATAAACTTACTAGATGCGATCGGAAAATAAAAAATACTAAATAATGAATCATACATTAAATATTATATTTAAGGCAAATTAAATCAGAATTTAAAAAAGATACAAGGCAATTTTTAAGACGTATTATGTTTCAATACTTGCGTTTACTACGAAATAAAACAGAAGGTAAAATATTGCTAAAAGTCTAAGATGATAAAAATCTAAGAAGAGTGTAAAAAGGTAAAAGTCTACTTTTGATTTGATATTTAAAGAACGAGTTTTTTCGCATAGAAAAATCACCTATGAAAAAAAATAAGTCATTAGAAGATTTAATAAAACAATGAAATTAATTTTAATTTCGTTGCAATAAATAGGAATTATGAAAAGAGTTATTAAAATTATATTTCAAAATTCATATTGAAAATAATTTAAAATTAAAGAAAAATCTTAGGAGCAATAAACCTGTATCATTGAAAAAATATTTTTCTGAATTGTATGGACGTTTTGAATAAACAGGTTATAGATCAGTTTCAAGCAATTATATGTTCTGAAGATATTTCCGAATAAGTAACAGTTTTGGTCAATTTCAACTTAATAAAAATCTAACAAAAATAAAAAAAAACACTGATACAGCATGAACATTGCTAACCTTTAAAGTATTATATATATGCCAAATTTAGTATATATAGCTTTAAGTTCTACTCTCTGTTCTTTAGAACACCTTTAGTATCCAGAAATTTACAATTTCTTTTATTATTATCGCTATTTTTATCCACAGCCCCCGGTTTTTTTATAAAAGAATATTAAAAAACAAGTCAAATTTGAACATTTGGGAAGTAATAACTTTTAATTTGCTATAGATGGAAATGTGAAAAGTTACGAAAAAATTCCAGTTTATATGATATATTTCGTATTAAATTCCTAACAATGCGGTCAATTTAATGAAGCTGAAAAAAGATTATATTTGCTATTTATGTAGATGTTAATCAACTCGAAATACTTAAAGAATATTTATTCTACAAGCCATTAAATAATAGTCAAAAAGGTCGGACATCTTGATGCGCCTAACGACGAAAACAGCTGAGATAATTTTTTTTCTGTCCTTAGATGCGCAAGATCCTTCCTGTTGTGTTGGTAGGCGCCCCGTCGTGTAGTATAAAAATAACGAACAAAAGTCCTGCATTTTTTTCCTTTTTTGTAGCAGATAGTGGGAATTCTTTACTAAGTAGCAAATCTGAATCGTGTCTATCTAGTCTGCAGAACAGAACAGTTAAAATTAATTGCATTCTCGGATGTTGACATTAGGAATAAAGTAAATGATATTTCACTGAAGAAATATAGCTTCTTTAAAGAAAAGTTTTGGGACTATTTTCTTAAATTCCACTTTTTAACAAGCTATCTATCGCAATATAAATGACTGTTATAAGAACTTTAAAAAAAGTGTTTATATCCAGCTTAATTATTAATGCATATAAAATAAATTCATTCTTCAGATAATTCTCTAAATATTTTGAAATCTGTTTATTTGCTTGAGTGCTGCCACTTTTTATGTACTTTAATCATTTTTATACGAAATAGATCCACAGTATAAATTATGTCATGAAGTAAATACTGGATGAACACAAAGTCTTTCCCTGATCACAAACAGTTATTGGGAAAAATTATTACACATAAGCATATGTTTATTTTTGTAAATTATGAATACCGTAATCGAGTTTCTGTTGGAGAGTTGGGTGCCAGCTTAGCTGTCGTCCTCGTTATCTGTCCGAGGTTAAAAATTACGAGATCCGTTCAAAAATAGCCCTCGTGTTGCTTCATAACGGAACGTTAAAATAACTAAAACTAATACTTAGTAAATTTCAACATGCGCCCTTTTTGTAGTCCGGACAATATCAAAGTTGTCTCTTTCTGACTATAGAGCAAGATATGGATTCTTTGATCCTCAGATACGGAATTTATATTTTTTTCCCTATTTGGAAACATAAAAGATTGATTCATTTGAAAAATAATGAAAGATCTGAGAAAAGAGAAAGTAATCGTTGTTGTTACTTATTCTGTTAAGAATCTCAACTACAAATTCAGTACGTCTGGGCCAGGACGTCATCTTCTTGAAGGGCCAGAACGATGAAAAAGATCTACATTTGCATCACCTCTTCTAGACCTTCTTAAAAGGACACCAACGCTACTAGTTTCTTTAAAACTTTCATGCCATTATCTTCTGTCATCTGGGGGATTGCGCCCGTAACAAAGTCTAATACTTTTGATAACAACAGAGTTTTTTTACTTGTTGACATATAAATGTTTATACTTAATTTTTGTTCATGGTATCTATAGTATTTTCATTTCTTTAGATTTTGTTTTAAATTTGGTTGTATTGTTCAAATAATGACTTTTTAGTTTAGGATTTGCTTCTTGATATGTCTTGTTTACTTTGTTCCTGTATGATCATATATAATAAGTTATATATACATATATATATATGGTAGCCTAAATAAGATTGCATCATCTAATATATATATACATACATATATATATTAGATGATGCAATCTTATTTAGGCTACCATTTTAGAATAGCAATATCAGTATTCAAATTTATAGAAACATTGTCTTGAATTATATCCATAGAAGCACTATTTTAATCACAGACAGAAAAAAACAGAGATCATATATTGATATATTTATTGAAAATGCGTTGAGATATGGATTTCCTATAAATTTCATGTTTTCTTATGTTAACAAAAAATTTTTAACACCTTTAAATTAATAGTCTTTTGGAATTAATTATTTTGATATAATCATATTTTTGGAATTCAAGTAGATTTTAGTATATCACTACATATGTAGATGGCGCCACTATTTTTAGAATAAGATTGCATCATTTAATTTTAAGATTGCATCATATGATTTTAAGTATATCCTCATACTAAAATAAGTTACTATAATGAGTTTAAAAATTAAATTTATAGTTTAATTTATCAATGATGCTTTAGTAAAGTAACTTAATTTAGTTATAATATTTTCACTATAAATGCGGAACTATATTTAATATATAGCTCTTGGCATCATAATTTCTAAGACTTTGTATAGGTAAGAATTTAGGTATATTTTCTCGATCTTATCTTGAAATATTTTGGAGATTTACTCCTATACTTTTTGCTTTTTCCAACATTTGGCTTTCGCAGAAGGTTGGCGCCTTTAATATTCGAATTTAATGTGACATAATCGATTCCTAAAATAGATTGGCATTTGATTGTTGGAATTCCAATTCTGTGTTGTCTTTTTCATAGTAATAGTTTATAATCTAATTATCTTTCTGTATTTCATTGCATAATTATTAATAAGGTAACATTATTTTATATTTAATTTTAATTATTGGTTTAATAGGTGTATATACTGAAAATGTTATTTGAGTTTTAATTGTTTGTAAAATATTTAACTATATATATAAAAACCAAAATGTAAGTTGTTATATATGAACATACGAAAACAAAGTAGAAAAGACGTGTCAAAATGCAATTCATAAATTAAAATTCATTAATTTAACAAAATAACAAAATTTAAAATAAATTGAAAAATACTATATATACTGAAGAGCAAAAGGTAAGTTTAAACATTTTGATGTTAACATGTAAAAGAACTCTGCTGCTATCAAAACTATTTAAAAAAAGCAATCCAAGTATATGGAGTTTTCAACAATAAAATTAGTAGCTCAGCTTTGGAAGAGAATTAGCCAGGTTAAATAAATTTTGCTATATAAACCATCCCTATTACTAAAGTTGTTGAAAAAACAGACAGAGTAATTTATCCTAAAATGAAAGCATTTAGAATGAAACATTATACACTAACACTAACAAGATATCATCATTATATGGAAATTACTAAAATTAAACCTATGAAATACAACAATATATTGCACTAAAAACAATAAATATATCATTCAATAAATATCCATACTTATTCACTAAGAATTATAGAACCAGTGTTTTTTTTACCTATCCTTACTTGTATTCCACATTTTAATCTAAACAGCCATATATATATATATATATATATATATATATATATATATATATAAAAGAAGCAAAACATGTTCGAAAAACATTAAAATAAATTAACAAACTTTCATATCAAATTCGAAAAGATTTGAAAAAAGAATTGAAAATATATCCGAGTAAAGATAAAAATGCGAATATTAACAAATGGAAAAAATATTTCACATGCGCAAATAAGCGTCCCAACATATATTTAATTAATTGCAATTAATTTATTTTTCCACTTTTCGGAGATCTTTACTTTCATTTTCGTTAGAAAGGTTCTCTCTTTTTCGTACTTAATTTTGGAATTGAATATTTATATATTTTGCAAAACGAAGGTCAATTGATTCATAATTTCTGTTTTTCATGGTTTTTTTATTTCTTAAGCACTGTGGCAATCTGCATGAGATTTTCTTGAATAAGTTTCGTTAGTAAATTTGTGACAATCAGATCTGAGATATTGTTGGCAAGCTAAAAGTCCGTCTTAGACGGGCACAAATCTTCTAATAATGACTTTTACACTTTCTCTTGACTTTTTAACCGCCCGAGCTACACTTTCTCTCCATAGTTTTATCAAGAGAAAAATCTATGGTAAAAAAGCGATAATTTTCATCCGTTTGTAGTACTTAAATGTTATCATTATGTTCTATTTTAAAAAGTTCGCATTCATTTTCCTTTTTGTGTGTTCATTGTTATTTTCCTTGTTTTATTCCATCACCTAGGAACATATCACTTTGTTTCTTATGCATTAATTTCAATCAAAAATATCACAATAGGAACATATCACTTTGTTTCTTATGCATTAATTTCATTCAAAAATCTTTCATGCATTAATTCATTCACAGAACGTTTATTGACTTTTGCTCTTTTAATACATATAATGTTCACTCTCAATTCTCGTAGAATTATATCTCATCAATTTTTATACTTTATCTTAAAAGTTCTACTTTAAAAGTTATCTTAAAGTTTCAAGCATACCCATCCAACCGGCAGGGAGCCAAAACGGCGTGGTTGGATGGGTATGCGTGAAACTTTATTGAAAAGCCAATATATATATGTAATAATCTTACTTAATTTTTCTAAAATTCTAATATTATATATTTTAAAATCTTATTACAATACTCATGTATTCCAAAATCACTTTTCTTAAACTCCAGTTTCGTTTTATTTCCAGCGCTGGAGGTATATTAAATAACGCATTTTGGCATATTTATTACTAAAATAATATTTTAATCGCTGCCACGCTCCCACAGAAAATGATGACGGCGTCTTCTTTGCGCCAGACTTTTCTCTAAAACACTTAAGTAATTAACTAAAAATAGCTAATATTCCCTTCACTTTGATCACGTGTCTATATGTTAATCCCCTATCTGAGAGAACGCAGGGATTTTTCGTTCTCTTTTGTCTTGAAACTTTCATACGATATGTACGTATATTCCGCTACTCTCACATATATTAATAATAAATGAAAAATAGTCATTTTCTCGGCCTGCTTATTACTTAACGACTACACCAGCAAAATTATTATTGCACACACACATATATATATATATATATATATATATATATATATATATATATATCAAAACAAATAAGAAACAAAAGACAAAAAATTCAAAAACATTCAAGACACAATGGCAAAAAATAAACAAAAAAATATATTAAACTGAAAAATATCATGGCGATCTTCTCGTCAGGAATGATGTCAGTTCTATGATATTAATAAGTGCTTTTTTCTGCTAACGGCGTACGAAACCCGTTAAAATATGTCGCCATTCCTTCAAGAAGCACAAGACAATTAAAAATGGAAAAATTCTGGAATAAAAGACGAATACAGTGAAGATTTAAAAAAAATCAAAAGCAAAAAATCTGAATATAAAAGACCTAGAATAAAATAATATAGTAGAATTCACAAAAAATAAAAGAGAAAAAGGCTTACCACCGCCAGGAATAAGCAAACAGGACTGTGAGAAGCATGAGGAAATGGACATCAAACCAATTATTGCTGTTGCCAAACAAAGAAAGAAAAGGAGAAAAGGCTTTACTGATAGCCCCTGATTCACTGCTTGAGATATCGTCGCACAAAGTTTTCGGGAATACTATTATTCAAAGTTGATCAAACAAAAGCTTTGATTTTCTCGATTTTGAATTTTTCATTTGAACAAATAGATTTAAAACGAGAAAATTGAGTGAGAAATATTAGAAGACCAATAGGAAATTCGGTTGACACTAAAATTATACTATATATATATATATATATATATATATATAATATAAATCCAAATCTAACTTGTATAATCATACAGAAATAAAGTAAACAAAACATATCAAGAATCAAATCATACTCAAAAAAATCACTATCTGAACAATACACGTTCTTAAATAAATCTACAAAAAAAATAGAAATACTAAAGATATTAAGTGTCATTTATATGTCAAAAAGTAAAAAAAAAAAAAACTCTGTTGTTATTAGAAGTATTGAAATAGGCAGGCAAAATGGAGTTTTCAACAATTAAAATAGCAGTTTGCTGTGGGACAAGCTTTAGCCAGGTCTAATTTTGCTGTACAAAACCATCCCTGTTACTATTGTTGTTGAAAAAAACGAACAGGGGTAATTTAAATTCTAAAAATGAAAGAAGAATTAGAAAGAAAGTCTTATACTAACCCTAACAATAAAGCATAACTATATATAAACGACTAAAATCTGAAAATATAATATACATTATATTGTTCAAGATATTGCAAAAGACAATAAAATATATATAATTTAATAAAATACTATACTTTCAATAAACATTATATATATATATGTTATATCGTTTATTGGTATATATATATATATATATATATATATGAGAAAGAGACATATATATATATATATATATATATATATATATATATATATATATATATATAGTTAGCATATTAAGCATATATATAAGGTTGAAGTTTTGCGTAATTTTCGCTACTGTGTCTTGATTACTTGAGTTTTGTCTTGTGCTCTAAGTTTGTTTTCAGATATATATATATATAATAATAAAAAGAAAACATTGAGAAAACATTAAAAACACGTTGTAAAGAAAACCAAAAAATAATAAAAAGAACAAAAACGTCAACGTCCGGGATGAGTCATCACAAGGGAAACCTGTACGCGATTATTATTTTTTTTTATTAATATAATTTTTCGATATGTAATACGTAATAGTGCATTCACCGTTTACGTTCGTTCGAGATTTCCTCGGTTGATGATGACGCGTCCTGCACCTATATTCCAGTGCCCTCTACTTGATTTGGCATGAAGGAAAATTATAATTTACTGGTTCACTTCGCGGAAAAGGAGTGCGACGTACTAAACCTTCCGAGCTCTCTGCAATGGCTTTGTTTGCTATTAGCTTTTCTTGGACTTCTGCAATTACTGAACTACGAAACTCGGTTTTGTTAAATCTAGTGCCATTCTTTCTTTGTAAACTCTGATAAAGACAGTTTAAAATTGTAGCAAATTTTAATGTTTATATTAAATATCTCCTTGTCGTATTAGGAGATTATATAAAACCGTATGATTAATTATTATTGCTGTAAATTAGTTTATATTTTTCTTAAAGTACAGTAGATAAATATTTTCTTAAAATAAGGAAAGCATATTAGAGAATTATGTGAACACTATGTTTGTCGCAAAGAGTAATAGTAATGTTTTTTAAAATTGAAGATGTGAAAACTGTAGCATTCAATCCATATTTGTTCAATAAAATAATGAAAGCAAAATATTTTTTTTCCTTGATTTAATATTACTATTAACGAATATATACCTGTCTCTTGACAGAGAAATATTTCAATGCTCATATTGAGTTTGTTTAATACAAAATATAAACTTTTGCATTATCAAACTGAAACTAAATAAATAAAAGGTTATTGATATTAAATTACATCATTACTTTATTCGTAAAATCTTTTCTAATATTGAATTTATGTCTGAGGAACAGCAGTAAGATTTTTTTCTAGCGTGATTATTTGTAATTGCCAATTACTATCAAAACTAAGCATTTAAAAGGGCTGGGGACTTAATAAATATTTTAAAATAAAGTGAAGCATTTAATTGTGTAGAAATCCCAAATCCAAAGAGTTAAGTCGTACCTGCAGCTGGAAATTAACATAACTCTTAGAATAACGGCAATTAAAAAATGAGAATAATTATAAGCAAATAAATTCTTGGATACTGATACCCTTGCAGATATTAAAAAGTTCAGCGTAAATTTCAGAATTTTCCCTAGAATTTTGTTGAATCTCACCCTCCCATCAATTTTTTGCTGCTTCCATCTTCAAAATTTATATATATTTTTTAGTTTTAAGTAATAGTTACTATTTAATTATTTCAAAGTCATAATTAAAGATAAGTTTGAATATATGTAATGTAGATTCATATTGGTGAGAAAAGAGTTAAGGCTAAGCTTTCTCAACATTACACTGTGTATGTTTATATTTGATTCACAACCATTTTTCAAATTAATTTTTTTGGATTTTAATTTTATGATTTTTTATTTGTATTTTTTTTCTGAAGAAGGAAAAGTTTAGTGGTAAAGAAATGTAACTGATTTAGTTCTCTATTCATGTGGTTCAGAAACATATTTTATTTATACAACTTTGAAACCTTCAGCAAAAAAAAGAATCATAATAAACAAAAGCAGTATAGGGATTAATTGATTTGACATTCCATGTGTGGAGACTAGTTATATCCTCTAAATGGAGCAAGAAATGCATGCGGACAGTAAAAAATAGCATTAAGTAAAGAATGAGACATTAAAGTACAAGGTTTAAGGATTTTTAATTTCGCCAGGTATTAAAAAGTGATTTCTAAATGTATGTTTGCAAAAGAAATTATTAGCGAATTAAATCTCCAAATACCTATTCATTTCTTCAAAGTAGAAGATAATTTCAGCACACAATGAAAACGACAGCCTGTATTACATAAATTTATCTTAACAAAAAGGCAATGAACAACTTCTACCGCACAATATTTTATATTTTTTGCTAATTGTATATTTTATTATAATAATTATATTTTTTAAAATTCTTCAAATTAAAATGTTCAGTAAATTTACTGTGAGTAAAAATGATCTTCTGGCTTTTTAAGTACAGGAAAATGTGGAATATTCTTTATAATCCAAAGACTTTATTACACAGAAAATTAAAATTAGAAATAACTTAGATAACAAACAAATATATTTATATAGTCAGACTCGGATAGTTAAAATACTATAGAAGATCAAAATCGAACTTAGCTCTTCTCGAATAAGTGGTAAAACAAATATACACCGAATTAAAATATATGTACAATACTACTAAACTGTAGGAGATTAAAAGTTGAGTCTTCAACTCTCCGTCATATAGGGTAGGGAACAATATACATGTCAGATCTCGAGTTTGTGTTAAAATAATATAAAAAATGAGATTTAAATCGGAAATATTCATCTTATGTGACTTAGTTAACAAGCCGAATCAACTGATACCGTGTCTGATGTTTACTATTGCGTAGTACGGTTTCAAAATGCTAAGTAACAGCGCGTATGACGTCTGGTAAGTGAATCAATAACTCGATTTTCCCTCTAGCTACTCGAAATCAATGAGGGAATGGGAAAATGGTCCTCGGACGTTGGCGCTTTTGTTCTTTTTTATTGTTTTGGTTTTTTCTTTTTTAAACGTGTTTTAATGTTTTCTTTAAATATTTTCACTTTTCGTTGTACTGCTGCATATGGGCATTCACACATTTGTGAAGTTTTTCCTCATATTTAAATCATTTATAGAATCATTTTTCTCACATTTAAATCTTTTTTTTTCGATTCTATGTTTAATATCATATTTTGTCCACGTTTTCTAGTCTACTTCTTTTAGAAATTGCACCCTTCTTATTATTATGTATTTTAACTGTTATTGCATTTGTTTCTGGTTTTGTTTATGTTTGTTAGATATATATTGGTTTAATAGGTATATATGATGAAAATGTTATTTGAGTTTTAATGATTTAAATATATATATATATTCAAATAAGAGATACTACATAATATAATAAAAAGGCCTAACAATATATATGATATTTGAAAAATTTAGCACAACTAATATAAAGAGTAAAATAAGGAATGAGGAAAAGAAAACGAGACAACTTAGAAATATTAAGATATAAAGAACAATTTAGTTGGAGATCGATGAAACACCAGATAAAAATAAATAGGAAATGAATCATTAATAAATATAAATAGAATAAAACACTGAATGAACGAAAGGAGAACATTGTATACATGTAAATTAGGTGAACTTTCAGAATTATTAGCACAGAAGAATATTAAGACGTGATAATCAATTTTAATTTTTTCTTAATTTCATTAAGATATCAATTTTTGTACTGATCGTTTTTTATCCAATCAATTAATAAGGGTGTGTTACTGATATTAAGCAGGGATACTGGCTATTCAGAAGATGAAAAATAATACGTGCTTGCTATACTTTTTCTCTTACACGAATATCAAAAGTTGGAAGCCTTTGAGTTTGCGACTTTGAAATATATATGCAAAGACATTTCTTTTCAACTACAAAATAAAACAATAAGTGGCTGTTCAACTCAAACGGGTTTTTTTCTGTGAGTTTTATTGATCCATTCAATATCAATAGTGCCTCAACAGTATCAACAAAACAGACAATTGGTTGATTTAGAAAATTCAATATGTGAACTTTACGAGCTCAACTTTTTAATAACTTCACTGGACAACAACCATTTTGTTGCCCGTATGATTTTAGCTAATTCTTACGTACTTTCACGCTCTGAATTCAAAAAACCAATCAGAATTTGTCTATCACCCTCCAATTTTATGCAACATGAACTCTCACTAAAACCTCTCTCCGCTCCTTTCTTTTATTTGAATTAATGTCGTAGCCAAGATATTTTTTTGTTGCCTTTGAGATTTTAACTGATAATGGTGTTTTTATGGTCACTGACCCCGAATACAATCTCGAAAAACCTCTATAACACACTGTTTTTCAGCAACACTACTCGTAATTGCTTACAAGTACATAGAAAATACCATTGAAATATGTCGGATCTTGTGTCAAAAATACTTTCTGTAAAAATTAACTGCCGGCCAAGAAGATAATGTTTGGGTTTGAAATGCTCTTATAATTATAATTTTCATAAAGAAAAGGCTGTATGTCAAAAATTATAACAGCCGTTTTTGGATCGAGAATCCTGCAACGCAAATACGATTCAATGCATGAGTCACTTTGTAAGGACATATGTTTCTGTTTGGCAGCACGTGGAAGCTTTTGCCAAGATAGTGATGTGATATTTTGTTATGATGTTGACTCGTTGTTTAAGGCTCTAGAACTACAACATAACCCTCAAGAATGGCGTTTGTTTATAGACTCTTCAAAGATCAGCTTAAAAGCAGTTCTGTTACATAATGGTAACAAGAACCCTTCGATTCCTGTAGAATGTAGCCGTTCATATGAAAGAAACATACGAAACCTTGAAGCATATGTTGTCCAGTATTGAGTACAGCAAGCATTCTTGGCATATATGCGCCGAATTGAAAGTGATTGCCGTCTTAGTTGGATTGCAAGCAGGCTATACCAAGTTTTTTTGCTTTCTGTGCCAGTGGGACAGTAGGGACAGAAAAAAAGCACTACATCAAGAAGGTGTGGTCCAAGCGACAGTTCCACATACAGGGTGTGAAGAACAAAGAGAACGAACCACTAGTTGCCTTAGAAAAAATTCACTTGCCTCCATTGCACATCAAATTAGGTTTGATGAAGAATTTTGTTAAAGCGATGGACTGTGGATGAAGTTGATTTCAGTACTTACGTCTGAAGTTTCCAAAAGTGAGTGAAACAAAAATTAAGGAAGGCATATTTGTTGAGCCTCAATTTAGGCAACTAATGAAGGATCCGGTGTTTAAGAGTAAACTGACTAAGAAGGAAACCGCAGCATGGATATCGTCTAAGGAGTTAGAAAAAAACCTCTTAGGAAATCACAAAGCGGAAAACTAAGGCAAATTGTCAATAACTTGCTTAAAAGCCTACAAAACCATGGGATGCAACATGTCGTTGAAAATCTATTTCTTGCGCTCTAACTTAGAATTCTACCCTGAAAACCTTGGATCAGTAAGCGACGAATGGTTCCATCAGGATATCTCGAATATTGGAGCTCGTTACCAAAGGAAATGGAATCCCAAAATGTTAGGCGACTATTTTTGAACATTGAAAATTTATATTCCTCAAGCCAAGCACAGTCGACAGGCCAAGTACACAAGAAAGTGAAGGTTTGTAAGATTTTAATATGCCTGTGCAAATATTGCAAGATGAATATGATTTCCTAATGCGTATAATAAGAGTTACTACGTTGCTCAAAAACTTTTGTGATTGTGAAAAGTGATTGAGAAAAACGTTTAACAGATTTGAAATCAGGGCAGAAAAGTACATAGGTATAACCCTTTTTTTGTTTTCCAGTGCTTCTTAAGAAGTTAACTGCCTGCTTACAATTAGCCTCTGTGTTTTCTTCCTGTGCAGCTTGACTTGTAAATGCACATACCTAGTGTTTTGTTACTTATACTCACAGTACGTAATAAAATACTACTTCGTTTTTGGTCGTCACTAATCATTCTAAATTAATCATTTTTAAGGCCGTCGCAAGTATACTTGCTACCAAATTCATGGAATTTTAAATGCAATTTTTAAGGTTGGCGGAAGTTCTCGCCAAATTTTTGCCTAGATGTTCCAATTTCTTTTCTCAAACCATAACGAAGTGTCTTGACTTGGTTTATTAATGAAATTAATTAACAAAAAATTCATTCCATCCAATTAGCTAAATGAATTTCTTTTCTTAAATTAATCTCACTCCCAAAGTTATTTTATTTTTCCAATAGTAGAAAAGAAATGAACCTTTAAAGGGTTAACTTGCGACTCAAAAATGTGATTATTCAATTATAAAACTTTGTGTGCGTTTTTCCTGCTTTGCTTGTTGTAAAGATTATTTCTGAACAAAATATAGTACTACAGAGCAAGATATAGAACGCTTTAGCTGAAATTATTACATAATAAACTAAGCATTATACCTACATAGAGATTTGTTTCTGAAATTCATGTTATCTTTCAACTTATCAGCAACTACCTGTAATCATGTACGTTTATTGTATCGTTCAATTGACTGAAACAAGTGTTTCACAGAGAGATACAGAGAACAAAATCAAGTAGAAACGAAAAATTAAAAGTTTTCATCAATACACTATTATTAATATACTAAAATGTAGAAAATATTTTGAAAGTTTTTTTTTAAATTTTATAAATACAATATGTAAAAATTTTAATAAAATATATTGATATTGATTTTATAAAACAATATATAATTTAGTATGGGTTCTTTTTCATCAATCAAAATGTAGAGGCTTGGAGCTATTGGTTATGGACAACTGGATCTTATGTCTCGTCTGCGTATTATTTTATGTTTTGTGAGTTAAATTGCAATTCTATGTTAAAATAATAAATATAATTTTTTTAGAAACAGGCTTTCATTAGTGTACTAAAGAGGAGAAAAAAATTTTTTATTAAAAAAATGGAGGTCAAAACAAAATAATGGTCGCGGCCCACTTGTGGGCCTCGGATGGCGCATCAGTGGGCTGCAGAACGTTCGTCAAGAGTCGAAATCAAAGAAGCTTTAAAATTTATATTTTTGCTTATTTAGTATATTTCTTTATCCTTTTACAGCAAACGCTGATAATTGTTGACATATACGTGCATATAATATATAAATATATTATAATACATTATATAATATATTTATATAATATATAAATATATTATATAATGTATTATATTATTTTGTTATTGTATTGTATTATATTGTTTAGCAACGGATTCGGAAACCCTCCGCGCTTTTGCTCATGCGCCGGGGGGAATTATTTTCATCAAAAGAGGGGGAAAGTGCAGAATGGAAGGGTGATGTTTGCATTTTACTGAGCGTGATCTAACAAAGAACTCCGAAAATGCGCTCATATGACTCGTTGCCTGACACCCCTTTCCGGTGTAAAATCGTCCAAAAGTGCTAGTCTCGGAATCCGTTGCTGAACGGCATGTGTTCGTATTTTTTTTTACTTGTATACTTCGTTGGTGGGCCGCAAATTTTTTTTTTATACAACAGGTGGTCAGCAAAACCAAAAAGGTTGTGAATTGCTGCTGTAAGTAAATTGGAATTTTGATCCCATTTAATACATATTTTTAGTTGTTCTTTTAGTTTAGTAATTTTCTTTCTTACGATATTCATTGTGGTTTAATTTCCTTATAGTATTGTTTTCAATGCCTCACGCTTTTATGGTTTTGTTCTGACCTTCCTATATTTCTACAACAATCTATAATAAAATTTTTACTTTTCAAATTGATTACCAGATGGAATTAAAGTTTAATGATAATTAATCGATTAACTCCTAATAGAATTCTGAAATACTAAAATGTTGTATTGTCATCGGGAAGAAACAACTGACAAAATTTCAAAACTCTGATACAATGCGAAGTGATTGAAAATTTGATAAGAAAACTCAATCTTTATAAATATGAAAGAAGTGAAGCTAAATAAAAGCGTGTAAAAATCCAAAGGTATTGAATACCAAAGTAGAAAATAGAAACTATTAATTTTCCATTATTTAGGGCAGGATATATTTAGTTACTATTTATGTGCAGTGCTTCTGTATAGGTCCAAATGCATTTCTAATGAAGTGAATTATTCAACATGTGTGAAACACTTTAATGGTTCAGCATAATTCAATGTGGTTATATTAAAATCTCATCCAACATTTTAATAACAAAATATGCTTCAATACTGGAATAGTATAACATAATTCTTTTAAACCAATTTATAATAACCTAACACTCTAAATTACATGGAATAACTGAAGTAAGATTCCTAGGCTGCTCCAGACAAAAGGGTTAAAGAGAAGGCAATCTATATAATATATAGAAAATATAAGAAAAAAATGTTAAATATCTGTGGACAGAATTTTTTGATTCATAAAAATGAAACAAAAGAACATAGAACCGATGTTAGTACAATTAAATGAAATTATCAAATATGTAAATAGATTATATGAGTTTTTAACTGATCTCTTCAAAAACTAAAGGAGTCTACAAGAAATATTACAAAAATATACTTTTTTATAACAAATATAGCGGTGTGAATGCATGTTTTTTCACAGACTCACATAAAGGATAAGATCTCACTTTCAGTTTATTACGGAATTGTCTGATGTTCTAATTGGAAAATATCGGACATAGCAGCCTGCGATGAGAGGTTGCCCAGAAAATGAATTAAATCTTTTCTGGCTGACAGGACGCCAATTATTAGAAATAATTCTTCGAGATGTAAAAGATAAAAAAAAAATAGTAGGCTGTCGTGTCGATATCCAGTATGATTCCTGAGAAAATGAAAAAGGCAAAGGATTCTGGAAGAAAAGGGATATTATTGAGAGCTACAAAGGTCTTTTTATGAAATTTATTGTATGGTTATACCATATCGGGATGAAATATTATCTTATGCTTAGAAGCCTGAAGACGCTGAAAGTTTTATTATGAAATGAATTATCTGAATTTTTAAGCCTTTCGTATGAATTTTGATGGTGATTAAGTAAAAAATTCATAATTTCTTGGAAAATACGATATAAGACAATTTTACTTTTTCAACGCTAATGCTAATAATTTAAATAAAACGATAAGCATGCAATTATCTGTTAGATTTAATTTGTAGTAAATATCATAATGTAACGGCCATTAATAATATATACGTATATATTTTTATAATTATACAGGGTGGTCATAAACTATTGGACCCATTTCAAAAATTAATAAAAAAACCTATAATGTAGCAACTTCTGTTTTCTTTTTTAATGAGAGAGTAGCTCAGACAGTTTTTTTCAGATAGGTGACGTGAAATTACGGCACCCTAAATCTGAGCAATCCAAGGCAAGCGTCAAAATGGATACCGTGCAGCAGAAGGCACGTCTCTGCTTCAAAGAAAGCAAATCAATTGTAACAGTTCAAAGAATTATTCGGTTAGAGTATCGAAATTGTTAGTCTCCTAGTAAGAATTCCATCAAGCAACAATTTCGTCCAATAATTTATGAAACCCTGTATAACTATATATTCAATGTAGTTTACAGTAGTGCAGTAAAAAGGTAATGGCGTATGATCACATTGCGTTTGTCATAGCACTCATATTATTGTATTTAATATATGATATTTTTATATTAGCTTCTAAAAAGTTTTATGAAGCTATATTATAGAAAACTTCATGACGGAAAATGAATAGATCAGTTTACAAGAAGATGTGAATTGTACCACTGGCAAACAAGTGTCTTTCTATGGAAAATTAGAGCTGTGTACATGTATATAGTCGATTTGAAGTTCTGTGAGGCTATTATCGACTCGTTCAAGCAAACAGGTGGGCTTTGTTGATCATATTAGAACTCTGCTCTTATATTAGTGTTAGTATTTTTCTCTGTGTGTCTCTGGTTCTGGCTGTTGCAGCCAAATTTCGAGAATTATGCTGATGTTAATTTAGTTAAGTCATAGAACTTTCACTGTATTTGACTTACTGGTGATATTTTGAGTTGTAATCATGTAGCTCATGTTTGGTATCTCAGTATTCGTCTGATTTTGAAGACTGATATCTTATCAGAAACGCATATTCAGGATGTTCACCATTTCACTATAGAGTTTTTTTAATGGCAAATAAGACCGTCGGTAAGAATATAATTCTTCTTTTCCCACTGTTTTTTAATAGCCTTTCTTTAATTTAATAATGATTTTCATATCCTCTGTATTATTTTAACTTTAAATATAGCTCCTCAATATATTTTCTTTATACAGCCATTTATTCACTCATTGGAGGCATTTAACTTTTGGCTGGCATTCATGGGTTCTTTAAAATCCTTCAGTCGGAAGCGTGTTTTATATTTAATAACTAGGAATAATACGACAGCTTTGGCGACAGTTCTAGTTGTTAAGTCATCTAGATATGAGACTGATTTTGTTCACATTTAGTTTGTGGTTTGAGTGGTTAGCCCTTGTACATGCGAATCTATAGCAGTTGCAATTAATGGAATTTGT
>BGPR01000008.1:4045595-4177618 GCA_013235015.1 Araneus ventricosus
TACATGACCCAAATATATGACGAGTTCTTGCTTTTGTATTTCCATGTAAGATTAATATTTTTGAACACTTTCTAATCGAATTTTGATGGTGAATCTACCATTTCCTCTCGAAAATTGATTTCAAAGCGTTATGAAATATTACCTTCGCTTTCATCACCGAAAGCTTAATCCAAAATTCCCTATTTGTGTGACTTTCCCAAATCATCGCCAGTACCCTTTATTACACTCTGTAGCACAAATTCTTTCTCATTAAACACATATAAAAAATAACCAGCAGGGAAGCTGTAAAATCACTTCGATCTGTGAAATAATCGTTTCATCTCTTCCCGTGAAATATCCCAAATTTTCTTTTCAAAACAGGCAAATATATCCACATTCTGGATATTGTATACTTTCTGGATCATTTTTATTCTGATATTGTGGCTTTCAATGCCCTCATATTTTATTATCTCGAAATTTTATTTATAAATCCAGATATTAAAAAAATATTTCCATCCTCCTGCTTGGATAAAGATTTAAGATATATTTAAATTTATAGAATAGGAAAAGTATTTATGTTCTGATATCCACTTACTATAATTGCAATGCTGTAAACTTATAAATTTTTTACTAGAGTTGTAAATTTCACAGGAAATTGAATAAAAAAATTTATAAATATCTGGTAGGTAAATACAATAAAAGTAAGGAAATAAATTTCAACATATTTTAATTTCCTGTTTTCAGTTGTCATAAATCATACAGGAAAATCTCGATTATCCTCGTCACCGTCCTGGCCAGGGATGACGGATAACTGACGGATAATGAAAATCTCTTAAATATCACTTGTGTACAGTAATGTGATTTCAAATGTTGATTGGGACAAAACTGACAACAAAACCTTCAAAAGTGAATAATACATTTGTGTTTCTTACTCTACAAACACCAATAATAATTTCAACATATAGTGCAGAAATGTATTGGCCACTGTAAAGCTACCTCTTGGACGATGACGGACAACAGAAATTGATTTGGCTAATTGAAGTTTTACTGTAGAAGAATAGTTTACATCCTTTTTTTTATTGATTTTACTACGCCAACTTTAGTTTTAGGAAATAAATAACGTCCTGCTTGAAGCCCAAACCTGAGGGCTACTTTGGGATGGACCCTTGCTGCGGTAAGATGACAAGACGACACCTGAGTTGGCACCCTCTCAACACCCTTGTAGAGAGAGGAATGCTTGACGAACCCACTATGTGTGGCTGATTTGCAGCCCAGCACACCAGCTGATTTGTACTGCCGAGCAGAAAAATATAACAAAATAGTAACTGCCTCTCCCGTGGAGCAACAACATAATTGACGTGGTTATTCACTATTGTTATATTTTACCGCTCAACTGCAACAAATTTGCACAGTGCACCGGGCCCTAACGTACCAGCAGATAACGTGATCTTCGTGTAGAATCGGTTTTTGAAACCTTGTCCACCCTCCCCGAAGCCGAGATTACTCATATTACCAGCCTAATTGGCCCTATTTTGCTCTTTATTGAGCCATTTATGAACTTCTTCAAATTTATTCACATTTGATATCTCTTATACGAATTTTATAAATTTTAGAAAGCATTTTACGATCAAGTGTCACAACTTTAAAGTCTTAATAATATTCTTAATATATTTTTTTAATGATTAAGTGCCTACTACTTTAATTCTTAATATGTCTTTAAATGCCAACTGAGGTTACAACTTTAAATACTCTGTAATTGTTTTTTCATTTCTTTTGTGTAGCACTGTAATTCTTTCTGAATGCGTATTTTCTTTAAATGAATAAATTTGATTTATTTATTTGTATCAGTTCTTTTTCAGGATCGCGACCAATAAATAATATTAATGAAAAATCATATAAATATCTTGTAATTGTTTATAAAATATTTTATGAATTTTCAAAATTTCAGGTATGTCTTTTTAGTATTTGAGGGTAGTATGCATATTGATAAAAAATAGGATAGTTATTTGTGGTGCTGTACCTGGAGTGAATAAATACGTTATTTGCAGGTACATTCCTGCGTGATGAAAACGTTATTTGACAGTACAGTGTCGCCAATCAACTGATCATTCTAATTAAGAAACAGCTCCGGGCGGGTCAGTAATTGGAGGGCGACCTCGAGGAACACTGCAAATGCTTTTGGCTTCTTTTGAGTTCTTGACCATGGATTTAGACACTTAGTTGATACCAGATCAATGGGAATATAGTTTCAACACGACTAAAATATCTTTGCGGATAAAATGTTATTTACTGTTCTTTAAATAAATACAGAGTGGTCGTGGAATTTTTCTCTAATCTTAATAATTAAAAAAGATGCTTCAAATATAATTTAAACATTACTTCTCATTGCTGACTTGCATTCAAACTCTTTTCTTTCATCCTATAATCATTAATAGTTTGTTTTAATCCATGTTAAAAAACTGAAGTAGAGAGATGGCTTTTTATTATCGATTCTACCTCCATTTTAGGTTAGCTGGATTAGAAGGTACTGTATCTTGGATAAAACGTTATTAATTAGGCAGTAGCACATCGGTTCAAATTCATTTCTTTTCTATAGGAGTATAAGGTTGAGACCTGAAGTAAATATTCTTACATTTTAAATTCTAAATACATCAAGCATTGAATAGTGGAAAGGGAGCAAATACAGTTATTTAAAAATATGTCTCAAATAACAAGGTTTAAAAACAAAAATTAAATCAAATAAAAATTGAATTTAGACATCTTTTAATTAAAATGAAAAGGAAATTTCAAATTTCCTAAAATTTGTTTACGTTGCGAGTACGAAAAAAAAAAAACCTAAACTGTATTAAACGGTGATTCGAACCTTGACCTTTCAGGTTTGTAAGCAAGCATTTACATCATGCCACTCCTGAGCCGTAGGAGAAAAAACTAGCTAATCTTTGTTTGTTTCCTTCTTTAACTTTTTACCCTTTGTTAAAATTTTTAACGATTTGATTGTTCTTTTCTGTAAATTTGCATTTTGTAAATGGATTATAGTAGATGAAGAATATTGACTTTGGGATTTCCCAACTGTAAAGGGAAGTTTAAAATTTCGTAGACATATCTTTCGGGTCTTTGAGCTCATTAGGTGGGAATTTTGTTTTATTATAATTTGCATGAGGTAAATTCCTATGACTAAAGTATATTTTTCTACCAATTCAATCAATCAATGAATTAGAAATCAGCTCTAAGACCAAATTAATATGAAACAAAATGCTGATGTCTCCGATGTGAAATGAAAAATTCTCACAAAGGAGCATTAATATTTCTATTAATAATCTCATTAACGAAAGAACGTTTCAAGTACAAAAAGAACATTTAAACTTCTAAGAAGCATAATTGAACTTGACAAACCTGCAAGTAATCCGTAGGTAAGCATATTGCAAACAACGTTTTATTTGTAGGTACAGTGTACCTTCAATACTGATTCTGCAGAGTTTATGCAGTACCTGCAATAACGTTTTATTCGCAGGACAGTACCTCCAAAAATCACTCCAAAAAAAAAGCAAATTATATATCTTTTTCTTTCTTCTAGTTTTAGGAATATAGTTTTGAACATAAGTTCTTTGAAGTAAAAAAATTAAATTATCTATAATTGCAAAGAAATTATAGACTAAAATCTAGTATTATGTTTTCTTTAACAAAAATAAGTCTCTAGAACAACTCATAACTGAAATGAACAATTGATTTAAGCAAAGATCAGATTCAAAACTATTTTAAAAAATAATATATTTTTATTTATTTCAATGGCAAATACGTAAAAAATATAAAATTTCATATTTGTACTTACAGTAAGATAAAAAAACAATTTTTCGCAACATGAATTAAATTTATAGAAATTTAATGTTATCTAAGCAAGTTTTTGTTACTTGTCCGGTTTTAAACCAAATCTTGTTGTTTCTCAATTCTAGCATTATGCTTCAGCCATGGTTGTTAGGCATGTGAACTGAAGTTTTGCAGATAGAAAGTGATACCGAGAAGCAAAAAAAATGTGCGCGATGTTTAAAATCTGAATGTCTCTCTAAGAATTTCCATTTTTAATTGTAAAAAACACTATCTGCCACGTTAATGATAATTGTAAATGCGATATTGTCACTGAAGTGTATGAAATTTGTAACAAATTATTTTAAAGGAATTTCTGCTTGCCCATCATTATATCGTTGGGAGTCTTTCTTAGACCCTTCAACAGAGTTTGAATAAATTTCTCTTCGAAGATCACACATATATATGTAAATTTAAAAATTTTACCATAAATAATCCTCAGTATTCATGAGTTAATCATCTTAAAGAGAATTAAAAATTGCTCCACTTTTTTTTATCCTAATTAATTTTATGCAGCTTTATGAATTTTGTATAAAGAACGGAAAAGATATTGGATTTTAAAAACAAAACAGCGACCAATTCCGTTCTGAGAAAATAATCTTTATATGAAGATAAAATGGCCGCCCATTTCTTGAGAATTTAAATGTTTAATATATTTCTAATCAAAACGTAGCTTAAATGTTAAAGAACAATACTTGCCCAAATGCACACATCTGTTGATTTTAGTAAGTTCTACCAGTCTTATTTAAAAGTAAGAATTGGGCATTGCTGGAAAGCTGATTGTGAGAATTGTGCATTTAATTATCATATCAGCTTTGAAGATTCATTAGGTATTTTCAATTCTATTCTATAATAAAAATACATATTTCCTATTCTTTAAAGGATGTATCCACAGCCAGATAAGAGATTTCACAATATGAATCTCCTGTCAATTTTTATCCAATTTTAACTTCTTACGATGAGATTGTCTTTACGATTCATGGAACACAAGCCTGTTTATATTTACAGGTTTTCTTCACGGTTTATCAAGACTACCGTATTTCGTTTCATAATCCTTATCTAATCTTTGGACACTTTATCATGACACTTCGCATTTTTAAAAAATTTAACTGCAGTTGTATAAATCGATGTAAATGATTGTAAGGAACAGCTTCAACTCTCATGAAATTAGAGGTGAAAATGGAGAAAAGGGTGAAATTTTCTTTTCCCCATATCTCCGGGGGGGCAAAATGAATCTAGCTTGCACATGCTGAAAATTACTTAAAATTTTATATAATCGAGCTCGTGTATTACCAGGGTTACTTCCACTTATTCTGGAAAATAAAATGCCACCTTTTAATGATCTGCACACTTATTGCTTACATATGAATATTTATTGGATTCAACATTTGAATTTACTTTAAGGATGTTTTAGAGTTCACCGAATAGCATTCTACAAACGAAATAAATGTTCTTTAGTTGTCAAATGTGTTAAAAATCTAGAATTACGTATCTTCTTATTAAAATTGCAATGAAGCATTCTGTGATAGATGCACTAAATTTGCAAATAAACTGATAAATTGAATAGAGGGAAAAAATTGTTATTTTTTGTTGAGACGTTTAAGTGACCGTGTTTCTCTTTTTGACAAACAAAAGTTTTAAGCGCATTTTTGCCGACAAAACAAGATAATTCATTTGTAAGTGTAACTATTTCGTTTGCATGAATTGGAAAGCGATATAGTTAAAAAAGTAATTAGATCTCTCTATCTCACAAATTATCCTAGAACTTCTTTTGTTAATTATTTATTTTGTTACTGTTTATAAATCATCTTTTCATTATGATGATTTCACATCAGAAATCATTTATCTTATTTGATAATACACAAAGTACAAAATACATAAAACATCCTATTAAATGTTTTTAAAATGTCTGTGCGTGATATGATTGTTTGATAAAATATAGAAAAAGAATATATATTTGAAGCACTCAGTTTTATAATGTTTGTCTGAGTTAGGGTACCAACGGTTTCTGGATTGAGCAGTCCGCGAAATTTGATGTGTCCTGGATTGAAAAATCTCTAAATAGGAATCAAAAGCCCATGATTTCTCTGAATTTCGCTTATAAATAAACCTTTCATATAAACAAATTATTATATTTTGAAATTAAATCTAGATAAAATAAAAGTTAATTGTTTTACAAACTTGAACTGTACCTATACCACCTTATTAAATAGGAGAAAGAAAGTGAAGCATGTTTACAATCTGGACATTTTTTCTCCTCATTCTAAAAAAAAATGCTTCGTACACGTGCAGTGATTAAAGGTAGAAGCCTGTGTAGAAATAATGCTTTATCATATATAGAGGCTGTTCGCATATTTTTTAGACGATTTTGTTTCGCTGTGGAGATAATCCTCTGTGTAAAAATTTATTTCCAAAAATACATTTTTTGAAAATATAAATTATCTCTGTCTACCTATAAGTTTGTTTAGATGCAAAATGGCACTTTTAAAGAAGCGATGGATGAAGGTTGCGCTCTCTTCGAAGAGTTTGCTTCTTATTCAGTTATTCAAAGACACTGTGAAAGCTATGATTTGTTGAAATCAAGCCAGAAGTATATATTGTTAATAAGAAAAGGAAAAAAATTGGCAAAACTGAAAACGGACTGGCTTCAAGTGGAAAATTGTTCCAAATAAAATCCAAGGAAAACGCAGTTTTTCGAATATTGCAAAATGTGAGACCTTTATTGTTAAAGAAAGTCCTACGTAAAGGTTGTGCAAAATCATTAAAATGCTCAGTATGAACTTTAATCAAATTATTAACACTGAATCTAAAAAGAACAAAATACAAGTTCTTAGCTTTTCACGTCATATCATCGTTGAACACAGAACACGCGGCAGTATTTTTTATGAACATCATTTATCCAGAGAAAAGGCTTGTCATTTAAATGACTGCAAGAAAAGAAAGAGAAATTATTATCATCAACACAAGAAAAAATATTAAGACATGTTTCAACGAATCTAAGAAAGTTTTCTAAGGATTTATGAATATTACTGTTTTTTTATATAATGGCAAAATAAAAGTAAAGAAAGTTGAGAAAATGTTAACTTCACATACCTATCTGGAGTATATATATCCCCAATCTTCAAATATGGAATACCATATTTTTATCCACAATGCCATCAATCAGCAGAACTGTATCAACACAAAGCAGCAGCCACAGCACATTCCACTGTAAATTCCTGGAAAAAATAGAACGAAATTGCTATTACGACTATATCTATCATCGATATTCTCGAAATCTCCTCTTGATAATAACAACCCATGGACTTTTGAGCTTTTGGACTTTTAAAAGCACATTATCCAAACTATTTGTGTACTGTGGAAAGCTGTTAAGAGGAATGGGACAAAATACTTCTTTTGACATTAAAAAAGACATTGTCAGAGTTAATGGTATAGAAAGATTGTTAAAAAATAAGGTTAGTGAAATTGAAAATTTAAAACACAAATAATGTAAATTAGTTCTGTAAATACCATGTAAATAAATTGTCAAAATTGTATTCCGTAATAACAAAATGTATAAAGTGAGCAAGAGCCTCTGTAGTTGTTTGCAAAATATTGCCATCCCTAGAAAGTTTATTTTCCTAGGTTGAATCAAGTATTAAATTGTGCATTTGATATCAATCCTACAGATAACTCTTCCGAGGTCTGTGATGCACATAGAAGGAATTAAATTCATACAGGATGATTTTACTAGAAGTGCAGTCGCTTTGGCAAGTATTAAAAAATTGGGAATATTTGTGTGCTCAGATGAAAGTAAACAGTCCCGGATCAGTTGAAACTGTCCAATTTCAACTTTCCGTCTGATTCTGTCCTGATTCTGAAGTAAATGTCTGATTGTCCGTTTTTTACTTAATATGTATGCAAAGTTATAAATTTTTTAAAAAATGAAGAATTCCTTCACAACTTTAATATCATAGTAATGATATTTTTCTAGGCCTGAGTATGGACAAAGTAGCCGAGGAAAAAAACAGAAAATTAAAGCAATATATTGTTTGTTTAGATATTTCTAGCATTTTTAATCAATTATTTATATCTATATTTTTGAATTTATTGCTGATTTTATTTTTTTCAATTTCTTTATTTTTATTTTGCCCAATACCCTACCCTATACCCACGCACATATACCCAGTGTCATGGTTTGAAGTTCAGAAAATCTGTATTCTTTGGCTGAGAGAATGAAAAGGAAAGGATTTGTAAAATTATAATAGTTTTAGAAATAATTACGAGTAAAGTTTCGTTAGGTAATAGCATAATTGAACAATAGTTAAATGCAGTTCAACATAGAACGATAAATATTTAACATGCAAAACAACTCAATTAGATTTTATTATACTACAAAAATCCGAGACTTACATTTCCCTTTTCTGAATACTGCTCCTCCTTCTTTTAAAGCAGAAAATAAATCTTACGCATTTCCATATGTTAATTTTATTTTTAGCAAATATGAAATCAATAATTCCCAGCCTCCAGCATGTCAAAATTTCCATCGCATCTTATCTCAGTACTTAGAAGTGAGTATTATCAACGCATTACTCTGTCTGCAGCGTCTGTCTAAAACGTCCCAAACATCTTTAAGTATTCAGTCCATAACAATGCGTATGACTGGCTTGTATAGACTTAATCAATCAATGTGCCTGATAATACATGCTATAGTTGTACATAACAGTTTAGGTTTGTCCATTTTTATATAAAAAATGTTAAGCATTTATGTTTTTGTGATGTATGAAGTTTTCAAATCAAAATAATTGTTGATATACATTGAGACATATTTTATTTGAAAACATTTTCAAAATTAAGAGGGACAATGATAAATATCAATTTTTCAAATTAGAATAATTGTTGATACACTTTGAGATTTTATTTGAAACCTTTTTTAAAAAATAAAGAGAAGTTATGATAAATATCGAGATAATCTTTTTTTTTTATTAAAATACTCTTTAAAATTTACAAAGCGAGAAAATTGGGAAGAATTTAGTACATTTCTGAATTTAATTTTTTTGAAAAAAAATTTAAAAATGATGTAAAAATTCGACAGATTTCATAAGAATAAAGTTTATTTAGATGTGAAAGTCTGTTTCTGAGGGTGACTTTTTAGCACACTTCCAAGAAGATATTCCAGTCTGCCAGAAAGAAAATACGACTTATGAAAAGCCACATTGGTACAAAAACAGTAAAAAAAGTACTAAAAGATTTTGGAACAAAAAAAAACAACTTTTCTTCATTTTCATCGTAAAACGTTGCTTCAACCTTATTAGAGGAAGATGTTGTACGGTATCTCCACGATGTTGTTTGATATTCTGAATGCTGTACAAGAGTGTAAAGATATCTTAGTAATATTGTAGAGAATTTTGTGCTTTTAAAGGACACTAGTTTGTTCATGAATGCCCTCATTTGACAATAAAATATACCATTTCATATCTAGTGCTCAATAGAAATCCATTCATAGGATTCCAAATACGTTAGATTTAAAATATTTTAATAAAAAATAAATATTAATAAAAGTTAAATTAATTAAATATTTCATTCGGCGCTTACGACAATGATGACATTAATTGATCCGAGAATACTTTTTGCTAATACTTAATAAAAGGTCTAAAGCTATTCAGTTTCAATATTTAACTTTGACATTAGTTTTCTTTCTTATTTCAGCAAGGCAATGGCATTAAGTAAAAGAAATTGGGTATTATACGACTTTTATCGAGTATATACGTCAAAATGACGAACATCACCTTTGCAGGGTTAACTACCGATTACTTTTGACGTTTAACTGGCGGAATGCTCGATCCTATTTAGAACTACATGGTAACCGATCTGTGGGGTAAAGGAGAAGTTACATATATTTTATAAAGGGAAGAGTTTAATTTTGTTTCATTATTTGTAGTGATTATTGTTTGCAATTATTTTATATTTTGTTTTTTCGGTCTAGAAAACTATCCGTAGCATTATCACAAATTCAACTTAAAGTTTAAAGACACTCTTATTTCTTTCTGCAAACACTCTTATTTCTTTCTAAAGACACTCTTATTTCTTTATAAAGACATTCTTATTTCTTTCTAAAGACACTCTTATTTCTTTCTAAAGACACTCTTATTTCTTTCTAAAGACACTCTTATTTCTTTATAAAGACACTCTTATTTCTTTACGGTTAAGCATTTTACATACTTGAGGAAATGCTTGCATTAGTTACGAAGACTAGTTCAGAAGTAAAGTATCATTCCTTGGCAATAATCTAACAGCTAGTATAAATCAATGGTTTCAAATCTATGTAAAATTTGGTGCGACGTTCATACATTTTTCTCATCTAAATTCTCACGGCATTTGTAAATTACTCATTATCACTGTTTAGAATTTTAAAAGCACATTCTTGTTTCACGCATTAGGAGGACATCGAAAACTCATAAATTTTCTTGAGCATAGATTATTTTGAACATAATTAAAATTCTATTTCAGAATTAAAAAGATTTATTGATACATGCACGACAAATTCTCTCATACATTATAACCTTTATCTTTTTCAACAAATAATCTTGATACCTAAAATCAAAAAGCAATACTTTTGGTATAATTTTTTAGATTTTGATGGTACTCTAGAGTTACTAGGAATATTAGACGACTGAAGGATTCTTACATAAACTTTATACCAAATGCATCCCAAGGAAGTAATGGTTGTCTTTGAGTCTATTTTGCTTATTATCATGAAGGTGACCTACTCTAACAAGAATGGACTCCATTTGAGCTTTGATATTTAAGGGATTAATGCCTTCGATCACTTGTAGATCTGCTGTTGGAGCGGTGGAATACGCTCCAGTGAGGTTGAGAAGGAATTTTCTCTGTATTGAATTGAGAAACCTTTATTACCTTTAAGTGATATTGTCTTGCCCATGCCGGTGCTCCATAAAGTAAGAATCTTTCTATAACTGTAAATTAGATTTTCCTTCTGATATTTTTAATCAGACCCCAGTTTGACGTGGCGATACCTTTTATTTTCTAATAAAGTTTTAGCGTTTTTTTTTAACTCGGACATGTGTGTGGCGAAATTTAGTTTATAGTCAATAAGGACTCCTGGATATATGAAGTCTGATTTCCTTCTGAGAAGATTACCTTCCCATTTTATGCCTTGCTGACCAGCGAGAACCGATTCTATTTTTGTTGAAATGCAAGTAGTTGGATAAATCTACTGAAATTTCCAGATTATGTTTTGTAGTTCAGGATTTTAATTGATTTAGGTCTTCATTTGCAAGGGATTTAACTTTAGCCTTTGTTTGTGATTTTATAAGAAAGACGAAGTCGTCTGCGAAGGCTTGCAGGTTAACTCCTTCTGGTCAGGACTGAGTTAGAATTTTGTTCGCCAGAAGATTCCAAAATGCCGGAGCCACGAGCCACGAGCTCTATGGGCAGCCCCTATATTGTGTGAATATAGCAGGTCGGTCCTTTAGGGGTATTTAAAGCTACTTGCCTGCCTGAAAGTAGATCTATTAAGGTTTCTTTTGCATTGGATTGGAAATTAATATTATTTAGACAGTTTTTAATTGAATCATTTTCCAAGTGGTCAAAAGCATCTTTTATGTCAAGTGACATCATCAATGCCTGTTGTTTTGTTGATCTTGTAATTTCAATTTTATTTATAAAGTCAACTATCGCTTCTTCGGATGATTTATTTACACTGAAACTATACTGGTTGTCCGCTTGCAGGTTATTTGTCCTAAGATTAAAGTTAAGACGTTCTAGCAATATTTTTTCTAATACTTTACCCAACGTTGGTAATAGTGGCACAGGGCGGTATGATTTCGTTTCAGACTTTGGTTTCCCTTTTTTGTGGAATAAGACAATTATGCCTACTTTCAATGACGTCGGGAAACATTGAAGGTTGAGACAGTTATTGTAAAAAGAAAGGAGCAGTTTTGGAAAATGTTTAAATATAGATTTAAGAATAACAAAATCAATCGCGTCATAACCTGGAGCTATTTATACTGGGAACTTTTGCATTATCCTTCTCAATTCGTTTTGAGTGAAGGGCGTTTCAATATGATGATGAAATGTAGATTGGAGTGGGAAGAAATAAGCTCCTACAAAAGCAATGGCATCTTAACCTGGAGTCTTTTGTAATAAATCCTTGGAAATATTCAACTTTTTCCGTTTTTAACTTATTCTTTTCACGGATAGACATAATTTCAAAATTGCTTTTTTATGGTCTCAGGGAGTTTTAATACGCGAAGATTCATCACAATCTCAAGAAGGTTGAATTCTTGGCGATTGCATACTTTCTTTTTCATGTTTCCTATGCGAGAAAGTAAGGAATACTGGTAAATTTTCCTTAGATCAGAAAACAGAGAATTAAATGAAATAATTAATATTGTAATCATCAGAAGTGTTTCCCATTCGATACAGCTTAGAAATCTGCCACTGAATACTCAGTCATAAACTTTCGATAGAGTGCAATTGATAATTTGAAATTAATGGATGCTTCTCATAAGGCCAAGGTCATAAAATCTGGAGAAAATTTAATTGAAAAGCATTCTACGTTATCTGGTTATGTCACATCCTTGTGTTATTTATAATAACCTATTCTGTAAAATCTAACTTAGAAAGAGCTAATATGAAGGCGAATATTATTAAATAATAACGAATGTGGACTATTAATTTTTAGATATCATTAAAAAATTATATATTTTTTATTACCTCTACACTCATAATTTTCACTATATTCTTTGGTTATTTCTATGAAGGTTGGTTAGTAAAGCTAATGACAATGGAAGAATATAGTGATGTAAGGCGTCATATATATCAAAAAATTAAAATATTATTAAATTCGAAAAATAATAAGAATATGAGATAATGACTGATGAAATTATAGCTTAAGTTAAAACAAAGAGCTGTATCAAACAGATATAATAAAAACTATTAGAGAACTTGGTCTCAAACGAAGTAAATGCATCGGAAAGAAATTTAATTTTTACACTTTAAAATACGCATTTCCGAACAAACCAAGACAATTAGGAGAAAAAGTAAGTTTTCACCGTAATATGAAAGATAAATTTCACGAAAGAATTCTAATACGAAGAAATGCCGAAAGCTTTGCCGGGAAAGTAGGTAAAAAATTTGCGGCCAATAAGACCCGTTAATATTAGATTTTGTTCATTTAAAGAAATGTAAGACTAATTCAAATTCCTGATAGTCAGTTCGTAACTAATTTAGAAAGTTTAAGTTTAAGGTACTTGCTTTTAAATTTAATGAAGTCAAATCACATGAAGTCACAACCACATGATTGCGTATGTCAGATAAATATACTGTAACTACCTACTTCTAAATAATGATTATACTAAATGTCCCACTGTTTAGCACATTGAGCTTGAGCCTATCATTAAAATACTAGGTTGTATATGGATTTTGAATAATTCATTTTAGTAGGGAAAAAGTGTTTTTTTTTCGTTTATATAATAGGAAAGACGAAGACAATTGACTTATAAAAACACTTTCCACGTTCCTGTTTAACATTTCTACGATATTAAAAGTATGGAGAATGACAATTCGAAGGAAAGTCTACATCATACTGTTTATTGCAATTTTTAAAGCATAAATGTTTTTACAGCTCACTGGTCTATATTCATTTACTTATTAATTGGTACATAAAAAAAGGGTTACCAAATAAATAATTCAAATAAGTTTAATAAAACTATTTTGAATTGGTTAATTTTTAAGCGGACGTAAGCTGAATACAAAATTTAAAACATCAGACAAAGTTTAAAAACTGACAAAAATCGAAAAACTTTATTTGAATTCTAACGTTAAAAATAGAATTATATTACGAAAGAAACTATAAAACAATAAAAATAATCAGTCAGCAAAATAAATGATTATAACGTTATTAGCAGTAATTGCACGAAGCGCAGTGGGTTCAACATGTGAGTGGTGCGGGTCACATAACGTTTATTATGAAAGCATGAATTGATTCTATGGGTGTAGAAAGACTGAATTTTATAATACGAACGTTATTTTGCAAGCATATTTTTCTCTAATCTTTAAAAGAACTCGTTTCTTTTTATACCTTCATTGTATATATTTTCATGCAATGGAATATTTCCCCTTAATTTTATATTTAATATATTATGCATATTTTAAACCATTTATTTAATAACTCACGGTTTGATTTTTGCATTTTTCATGTAACACAGCGGTTTGGATCGATACTTCTGTACTTCACATACAGCGCCAATATAATTAGTTACATTCTCATAGATCATTTTCGTTTTGATTGATTCTGTTAATGTTCTTCAACCATAGCGCATAACTTTTCTTTCTTTTATATAATCTTGTAAGTTCCTTTCCTTTTTATTCAGATACAATGTAATTCTCTTCTTCTCATTTATATTCTATAAAATATACTTTTTAAAATAAAGTCCAGCTACATCTGTACCAAACGGGATCGGAATGACA
Source organism: Araneus ventricosus (assembly GCA_013235015.1). Classification (NCBI taxonomy): domain Eukaryota; kingdom Metazoa; phylum Arthropoda; class Arachnida; order Araneae; family Araneidae; genus Araneus; species Araneus ventricosus. The sequence goes on from BGPR01000008.1 coordinate 4,059,909, forward strand.
TGGACTTTGGAAACAGAGGTGTGGTGTTAAGATGTACATTTTTCTATGTTAGTAAAAGCAATAATCAGCATCCGAAAGAAACCATCGTAAATAAAATTTAGGACAACAACAGCACTAAAATGATTACAAGACATTTCAGTGTTCTTTCACAGTGATTTGAAAGTGGTGCAATTTATAACCGTAGGCAGCTACTTCCTTTCGACGTCTCCAAGTCTCTTTCAACTTTGGTGGGGCAGGGTGGGAATATAACACCTGCCAACAAATAAGCTCGGGAGGGAGACAAATGCAATTACTACAGAACCTTCTACAGAGTAGCGCAGACAGGACATTGGCTTTCCTTTCTTAACGCAGAGTAACTCGAGAAGACTCGATATTCCATCTAGAGTCTATTGTTATAAACTCCGAGTTAAGCCTGTAGGATAGGAAAAGCAAGAAATGATTTTAATATTCGGAGAGTGAGACTAAAAATAAGTTATTTTGTAGGTAGAAGTAAAAGTTAGTTGCAGTTTCCTAATCAAATATATCAGAGAAATTTCGAAATGCAAAATTTTGGCAACGTTTAAAGGAAAAGCAAAAGGTGATTTTAGTATTCAGAGAGAATGACTCAAAATATTTTTATTTTACAAGTTAGAATAAGATTTCGTTACAGTTTTCTAAAACAGATCAAATTTTAACATGCTCTATGTTGGCACCCACATTCCAAAATTCTAAGAATTAAGTTTAATTTTTAATTTATGAGGAAATAAATTTACAGAATGTTTCATTTACAATGTTTGTAACGAACATCATAATTTAAAATTGTTCATCGAATATATTCTCCCTCTCTTTTTTAGCTCAATGGAGAGTCATTTAATAAACTATGAATATAATTAACCTAAAAAAATATTCTTCAAGCTGAATATTCTTTTTAATAAACAGTTGTATTTGTTTCATTTAAAAGACAAAAAAATGCAAATGTTTTATTATGATCACAAAAAATTCTCATAAATAAAAATTGTTGCAGAATAATTAGAATATTTGTGGAATTGACAATTTTTTTCATCTTTTAGAAGCGGGATAAAAATAAATTAAGACATTTGAATTGCTAATTTATGGTCTGCTGTCTTTATATGAAATTTTATATCCATTTTTCACACTACTTGGGGATATATTAATCATTTTCCATTAAACGAATTGAACAAATAATTTTTTTTTCCAATGCGTTTACAGATGTTTTCCTTTAAATTGAAAAAAGCCTCTGAGGTATGTTAATTGTTTATTATTATTAAATTAAAAAACAGCTTTAAAATATTCAATGTGTATAAGATCATTTATGAAATAAAGTTAATTATTTCAATATATCTTCTTGTGCATGCATCTAAAAAATCAAATTTAACTTACGGTGAGAATCCTAATTTCATTACATACTAAAAAGTTTTAGTAAATTATTTTCGTGCTACAGTTTTGTTCTTAATTTTTAGCAAAAACCATAGTAAATCACTGAAAATTCATGATGTAACCATTTAAAGGGCCATTTTTTTCTAGTAGTGTTATAGTAAAATGGCTTTGGAATTGAGATTCATTTGAAAAAAGAAATTCATTTAGCGTATTAAATGACATTATTTTTTGATAATTAATTTTGCTAATTAATAATTAATTATCAAGTCAAGACACTTCATTATGATTTGATAAAATAAATTGGAACATCTAGATTTTTGTTTCATCGAAATATTTGGCAAGAATTTATGCCAACTTTAAAAATGCAATTAAACATTGATGAATATGGTGGTAAGTATACTTAACACGGCCGTAGAAAGGGTTAACAAGGAAAATGAATTGAGTCCTAACCAAAACCAGAGCAACAAATTGAATGTTTCACATTGAAATGAACTGATTAAATTTGTCTCATGTTATCAGCTCATAGCAGAAGGGATATATGACAAGGGCACAACCATTTAAATTGCGCTCCTAGCAAAATAGCTTTTTAAATTCTAAGGTAAAATAAAATAGAAATGCAAAGTTCATTAGAAGTCAAGAAAAACGTTAAGATTCAATAATTCGCAAACGAAAGAAGATAGGAAGATGCCTTTTGTTAAGAAAGGATGGATATGAAACCAGTTTTTTTTTTGTCATATAACTAGAATTTATTAGTAATACAATTTACATTTTAAACCAGCAGATGATACCGTAGTTTGTGAAGTGAAGCATTGCATTAACCCTCTAACTACTAAGAGTTCTCAAAATCTGTGTACAGTTGTATACGAATGTTTGCTTACTAATTGATCTGTGGAATAGATTCGTTCGCCCCGTTCGCCCTTTCCTCCTAACTACGGGTAGTGGAAGATATGAATGGCAGGCCTTTCATCTCTCATCTCTCCCCTAAGGGTCCCTTTAATGACCATTCGCCCAACTGCCTTCTCCCCCCTTTCGGAATAGCAACGGGCCGAAATCCGCCCTACTAGTATAGAAGTTTCATGGCCGGTTACGGTCGGCTTAGGAGTCAGAGTGTTAAAAAGGAGACTGTGTTAAATAACAGTTGACAAATGGTCAATGTGTCGTACTGCATTCAGTGGCTCAGCCGTCATACAAGATATACCATTTTTTCAAAACCTTAAATGGTCATAGAATCTTTAAAGTTTCTTTTTTTATGGTTTTATTCGAAAGCTTAAGTCATTCTGAAGATGTTAAGATTTTACATGTGAAAATGCTTATTTTTAAATTCAAAATGCTTATATATGGAAACTACATTATCAGAGCTTGCCGGGGTGTTTTTAAAAATATTTTTCATTGTATCATTGTGACATTTCGAGCATATGTTTATACAAAAACAATGAAAAAAATCATGGGAAAATCAAAGCAGTATGTGATATCGTTTGGTTTCAGTACTTGGCATCTTACTTATAATTTTTAAGAAAAAAGTGTTATCATATATTAGAAACTTAAAAAGTAAACCAAACAAATCCGTGTAGTTATTATATTGCATGATATTCTAGCTGTGCTATTTGGGAGTGCATTTTCATAAAATTTATTTGCAAAAGTTGCTTAGTTTATTTATATCCTTTCCCACAAGCGAAATCCATGTTCAATAAGTTATACAGCATTGGTTTACTTCGTAAATGTGTTACGGTCAATGTGGTAAATCGGTCATTATGAATAATAACTAGATCTTTAATCGGTTATTATGTTTAATAATCGGATTTTTTATGCGGTTATTATATACAATAGCAAACTACCCACATTGATCTTAGCATATACATTTGCAATTCTTAAAATTATTACACAGACTTTAAAATGCATTTTTAGGAAGAAACACGCCTTATTTCACTGAAGTGAAAAAGAAATCTATCGAATCCTTTAAGTATTTTTTAAGCCATAAATAGTTGCACTTTGACTACTTTTGAAACGCTTTCCATTTTTTAAAGGTCCTATAGCACTTAAGTAATATTTATGTTGCTCGTGTTCTGTAATACCATCACGAATGCTACGAAAAGTTCGGTTCCTTGTTTGCTACTAAACAAAGGATGACACAGTGAACAGCAGTAAGCCGTTATTCTATTCAATATAATGGATATCTCCATCAACTGCAGATCCATCTGGTGGTTTAAATTGTAAACAATGCTTTTACAAATTGTAACAACTTTTTAGTTACTTTTAATTTATTAAAGGTCCTATAATCCGTTTAGCAACATTTCTGTTGCTCATGTTTTGTAATACCATCACAAGTGATATGAAAAGCGCGGTTCCCTGTTTCCCAATTGTGCTACTGAACAGAGGATAATACGAGTACAATTAGCAATAGTAGGCCGTTATTCCATTCAATACAACGCATCGATCGACCAACTGCAGATCCATTTTTGGTTTAAATTTTAAACAATGTTACCAAAAATTTATGGGTTCATGATAAAAAAAATACCTTTCTTCTTTTTCATCTTTTCCTTTGCAGAACAGTATATTTCTGTTTTCATTTGTTTGTTAATTATCGATTTTTAAGACTACAAGCTACATTTATAGATACTTTTTTATCACTATTAAAATTCTCAAGAAGATTAGAAGCACTAACCCATGAAATAAAATGTTTTAATCTCAGCTGAGGTAAGTTGCTGGTAACAACTGATGATAGTTTAAAAACACAAAGAGTCAAATTCTTAATGTTCTTGGAAGCAATGATTCTAAGGAGGATTAGAAGCGTTGGAAGTTGATTGGGGTTATAACACCACATTTAAAATCTTGGGATACGTTCTAAGTATTTTTTTAGGCAACAGATACTTAAGAGAGTTTACTGTGAAGACGATTTTTCAAGTGAGTTTAAAGGAATTTAAGATCGGTAACAGAAATGTCTGATATAAATAAGAAAATGCAAACGAGAAGTTTATTAATATGAATTTAAAATTTCCGAAATATTTTTCCAGAATTACATAAGTGCGATGGTTAATTAATGTGAATTAGAGTAAAAATAGATGCAAAAGAAATGTTCAGGAAGGCAAGGGAGACGAGAAGAAATGAGTATTTTTGAGTATTTTTACCGCTACATTTTAGAAAATATTTTGCAAGATACATTTCACAAATTCTCAGCTAATTAAGTACCGACAAGCCAATGTTGCTCATTAGGAAAGATTTGTTTAAAACTTCATGAATATTTCCTATTAATCTAATTCTTTGCACATGTAGCTCAAAGCCAAACGCGCGTTTCTAGATCTTTGGAATTCATAAAGAAAGCGTTAAAAATAAATACATACTCACACCTCAGATTATTAATGAGGCATTTAAGGGTGAGGAGTATCAGAGTATAAAATGTTTTTCTATTCTTTTCTCTATCAAAATTTAAAAATTTAGCGTGAAGGTTCAGTGAAATAATAAATAAAAATAAACTCTTGACGTGGTGCAAAAAAGGCAATTTTACAACGGGTAGAAAATATTATGGTTACAGGTAGACAATGAATTTCAGCATATTTATGAAAATTTTCATTTAGATTCCTTCTGCAAAATGTAAATGGGATTGTAAAATTAAAATAGGTGATATCAATTTCATAAAATTAATTAAAATTTCTTACTTTTAGTAATATTTGTTTAATTCTTATTTGACCAGACGGTGAGACTATTGAAATTTCGCAACGATTCGAGTAAAATTTTTCAAATAAAGTGTAATTAAAAGTTAACGCATACATATAATTTTATATTTCTGAAATAATTTCTAATACAACTTAAATGGAATCAAAAGCTTCCCAATTGGATATCTTAAATTTTTATATGCATAAAAAGAATAATATTATTTAAGTGTTGTGATGAAATATTTAACAATAAAAACAACTGAATAAAGTTGTATAACTCATAATCAATACAGTGTTCTGTTAGATTACTTTGGAATAGCTCATTACCTTACTTGTTTCTTATACTAAAATAAAATAAAAATTTATAATTTGCTATTATTACTAATTATAGCTTATAATATATTTATTATATTACTAATTTATAGCTTCAGTCATTTTGTGTGAAAAAGATGTGGTCGTTACAATAAATGCAAGAACAATATTCACTCATACGGAACAATATGTTTCAATTCCATAAAAATAATACCAAAATTTTCGTTCTAATTATGAGAATGACGAAAATGGTTAATTCGCTGTTGTGATAACATTATAATTACAACTACAGCCTAAATAACAATAATTTGTTTTTATCATTCACAAATATCAACAAAGAAACAAGTTTCGAAAATCCAAAATCAGGAACAGTTTTTCTTTGAAAGAATCACGCCAAACAAATATAACAGTAGATATCGTGCAAGCTTCATCCGTCAGATCGTTTTCATTTCTGGTATGATTGCATTTCTTTGAATCATAATAATTCTCGTCGTAAGCAAAAAAATATCATATGAAAGTTTATCCATTTTTCTATCATATTGCTTTTCTACTTTAGCTCTGTAATCTCCCTGTGGGGGCGTTTTAACATTAAAAAAAATGACAATAAGCAATTTTTTCTTATCCTTATTTTTTTACTACATGCTATTCTTTAGATTTAAGGTGTAATTCGATTACATGAGCGATTGTCCACTTGTGGGGAACGTCCCATTGCGGGAGGGGAGGAGGAAGGAAAGACATGAAAGAAAGATCTAGTTCGAAGAAACTTATAACTGAAAACATAATCTGAAAATTTGAAATACTATTTTATAAAGCAAGAATAAAACACGAAACTTATTGTCTATACAAAAATAAAATAGGTAAAAATTAGTAGTTTTAAAAATTTGAAAAAAAATTAGGACGTACTTTTACATTCAATCTAGTTTCATTTTATTCGATTAACGTATCATTCTGAAACTATTTTGAAGACCATTTTTTTTGGACGGACACCGTAAGCTAGAACGGCGGTCAGATGACAAGGAAAATACCTAATCTGAAATCCTTTTCACTAAATTTTTACACGATACCAGTGAGAGGACGTTTTATCCTTACGAATTTTATGCGAATGAGGCTTGATTAAACCGCGGGTCTTCGGTGGAATCAGGTTTTGAGACAGCGATGCTGCGATCTCTGCCACCAGGCCACCAAAATTTCACTTAACAGAACTCTGTATCACATATACATTAATTAAATTTACACTTGGGTCTCCATGGCAATTTTTAGAACCGGTTGCAACTCAAAATTCGTGATTAATGCTATACGATATGATATTTTACGAAACGATACAATATACAATAACGATATTTTACAATGCGTTACGATACGATATATGATTAGATTATTAAACTATGATGATTGAATTCAGTTTATAGTAGGACTTGTCCGTCTATGTTTCCAGATGATTCGTTTTTGTATCATTTGTTTCCCCGTATTTTGAAATGCATATCAACGAGTTCGATGTTTGAATCGCCATTTTTTTTTCTGAACAGGTATAACTCTACTCGAACTACGCAATATATTTTTTTAAATATATTTCATCGTTATTAATATACAGTGCATCGCAGTAATTGGAAAGGTAATTTGTTATTTATTCGAATCGAAGAATTAAAAAAAATGGGCACAATATAGTAGATGTTCATAACATTTATTGGTAAGTAAATGCTATTAAAAATAGAAAGCCAAAATATTGTCAAAAAAAAGAAGTCGCTGAAATGTATTTTTCCAGAAGTAACACGTTTTCGTATTCGACTTGTGAATGTTTGAATTTAATTACTCATGGTGTACCACGACTTTTGAATCAATCAGAAAATGGCAGTACAGATTCTGATTTTCCATTATGGCCCCGACACATGAGGCACGCACCTGTGTATGTCATGAAGCATTTAACTTAACGTTGTCTGAAACTATGCTTTATCTTGTTCAACACTTCTTTAATGCAGCAAATGAACTGTCTCAAATGGTTACAGATATCATATTTTAATGCACCATAGGACTTTATTCAATAAAAGCACTTCTTTGGCGAGGGTATAGACCTCTTTCAGTGTGGTCACCCTTCTCGTGGGCCACACATTGCATCCTGTTCATAACATTCTCCATGTCTATTCTCCAGGGATCGAAACCCAGGTGACTTTTTCCTGTAGGGATATTTGAAGTCTAAGATCTATCTAGGTGGGGTCCCGACCTTAAATGACAGCATATCGCGGGTTGTGCTGAGAATTCCTTGTGTGCAGGATATAATGTGTAGTCCATGAAAAGGATGGTCACATTGAAAGAGGCCTATACCCTCGCCAAAGAAGTGTTTTTGTTGAATAAAGGGATAAGGTGCACTGAATAATCATCTCTGTAACCCTTTGAGGATACTGCTGCATTAAGAAAGTCCTGAACTGAAATTTCTTCTTTGTTACTCATTTGTATAATTCTCAGTTATGTAGACTACAACAGCGCCAAGTTTCTCCTATCAGAGCCTTTCGGAACTAATTTTTTTTCACCGAATCTTTTTTCCCATGTCATTAGTCCCCTTATCAAATTTTGTCACATTTCAGATGACAGATCGAGCTACAAATGGCTCTTAGAAGTGTCAGTTTTTTAAAAAAATCACCCTGTACTTCAAATATGGGAAAGTAATAATTAAGAGTTTTAATGTAGATAATGATATTATTATTCTAGTTATTTTTATATAGAATCTTGAAGAATAAATATCATATATGATCATGCATGCATCCTTTTGAATAACTGTTTGCATTCAAAAATAAAAGCGAGAGTACATACAAGACAAGATGCATGAATGCAGCCTTACATTCCTAAAAGGTTTATTAAATTATTACTTTTATTTCCTTTCGTTGACTCCAGGTTTATAATTACAATTTTAATTATTAGCAATTCTTAATGCTCGATTAATTTCTGTACATGTTCCATTTACTTAAAAATAAACGGTCGATTATATTGCAGTGCCAGCTATTTTTAATGGATCTTGTAGTAAATAATTTTTTTTTCTGAAGTGGAAATGATAAGACAGGTTCTACTTGAGTAAAGCTTGTCATTAAATAAAGTTTTGATTTCTTCGGAAATCAATGGATCAGATGAAAATATTTTACTTAAACAATAATCTATTTTTAACTGATAATCATCTATCAGAACATAATTTGACGCTGAAGTTTTTTAATTTATTTTAAAAAACTTTAAAATCTTTTACATATTTTGTTTTCACATATTTTTATTTTCACGTTATATTCACTTTCTTGTGGAAGCACAATCCATAACAAAATTATTATTATTATTTTTTAGTTTCGTTAGTGAAAATATATAAGATAAGCATGCGCTCAGAGTTTTAATTTTTCTTTTCAATTTTTAGAATTAAAAACCGACATTTAGGATTAGTCAGTAAAGGCATAATAGATATTTTCTATGTTCAGCGTTGGATTTTTCTATTAAATTTTTATAACTAATAATTTCTGAAAAAACCAACACTTTTGAAAATTTTATTCTATGAAACACGTGCATAGAATGTTCATTGATTAAAGTTTGGTAAAATATTAGAGAATAGCTTGCTTAAAGTTTGTATCAAATTCTAAAATCTAACACGATCTTTAGTATCTATGGAAAAAAGGCAATAAAAACTCAAAAACATTTCAACTTTTGAATGAATTTAATTTCATTTTAAAGAAATTTTTGATTTTTCGTAACTTTCTTGAGTTAAAAAAGTTGAAGTTATAAGAAATCAATAAATTCTAAAGGATTTCGAACAAGATAAATTCTGTATAACGGCGTGTGTGTTAAGAATTGTGACAAAAGGATGGAACGAATAAAATGTCCAGCATTATTGCTTTCGAATAAAAGGAAAGCATGTTTTGTAAGTATGCATGATGGATGTTAAAGTAAGAAAATACGCGATGTGATGAAAGAAATAAGTAACATCAAGAGTTTAGAAAGAACACAAAGTTCTGCTGCAGAGAGAAGAACAAAAGTGCCATAAAACAAGACAAGAGTGTTGAAGAGTCAACACTCTTGTCTCTGCTGTACTTAGTAAAAGCACTTATTCCTCAGATTCGAACAAACAGGAGATGACGGTTACGGCTAAAGAATCAAAGTAAAGCGAGAGTTAATAGAAATATGAGATGTGAAATATGAATTTCAAAATTAAATGGACATATTGAAATCGGAATCATAGCATCATGTTTTTTTTCTCTCTAATAAAGATATAATGACAAGCAGAGTCTAGACATTTCAATAATAGTTTTCCTAAATGTTTTCGTGTTCTTTCTGTTGCTTTCGGGACTCTTAAATATAATTTTTTCCGTTGGCTTAAAGTATTTAAAATTATAGCTATTCATTTGCTGTTCTATCATATAATCTCCTTAAAGTCATCCAATTTTTTTATATCAGCAGAAATAACAGCAGTTATATTATAACATGTTATCTAAACCCACAAACAGCAGGGGAATTTTCCTAGCTAACTGAGTAATTTTTAGCTTTCTAGTCGCTACTGTAAAGTGCATTGTGCGATTAATTTCCGTTTCATTTATTGACTTTAGTATTGATTTATGAGAGTCTTTATTTAATTTAAATATTGACGCAGGAATAATATATATTCGTAAAGTATTTTTTGTAATTTAAGAGATTTTAATGCTCTACAAAATAGTGCCTTTCATTCATTTTATTTTTGTGTATTTTCAGATCATTAGAACGGAAATTCAAGTTGACAAAAACTCAGCATTTTTGACAACAATTACGTTTTGCATTTAATCGAGGTTTGTAGAGCGCCGAAGCTACTCGGAATATTTATGCAATATATGCAGAAGAAGAATATCTCAAAGTACTGCCCTCTAAAAGTTTTCGGGTTTAAAAAAAAACACTGTAGAGCGATTGTACGCACTTTTTCTAGATGATTTTTTAAACAATTTAAAAATTTTAAATAAATTTTAAAATCACTCATGAATAATTACTCAACCCAATAAATACTAAGAAATGACAAGAACTATCAAAACTCATTGATGAGGCATTCATAAACATGGCTGCATTTATTGCAAATATTAAACACCACTTTTCACCATAGCAGAATTAATGAATTTTTTTATTCCTCAAAGTCATTATTTATTATATCCTTGAAACAGGTAATCTTTCTGGGCATTTTAAACATTGACTATGAAGTTGCAGTATCTTTAGAGTTACATCCTTTTAGATAGCAGAACAGCTACCTAAAATAAGTAGATGATTATTAAATGAACAGTTTATACAAACATAATAAAAGTTCTTTCTTCAAAAATTGTTTTTTGATAAATTTCTAAATTTAGAGTCGTTGGTAACAAAAAAACCACTGAAATGTAAGTTAGAAAATTTACGCAAGAAATAAGATCTCCCAAACTGAGTAAAAAACTTCCGTTTATAGATAATATACGCGTAAAAATACTCTGCCACAGAATAAATAAACTGAGTGATTGTCTATTTTAATACTTATCATAAGTCATTAGGAATTTATAAATAAAATGATATTGAAGCGACTTTAATTTGACATCATAACATAACCCTGCAGCTGAAATCACAACATGGTTTCTCACCTGCTTGGGATGGACATGTGAGGAAGGGGAACAATCCGCACCCCCGAGTCTTGCTGTGACTAGCTGCTTCTTCCTTATCCTTCTTCCATCTATTTGTTTTAACATCTCTACTCTAGTTTTTTTAACTTAATTTGAATTGCCGATGGAGCCTATAGCGTAACTTTACATTAAAATAGTGCATTATATTAAATTGATAATAAAAATATTAAACAGAGATAACGATGAGGAAATAAAAAATAACAAACAGATAAATAACTTTAAATATAACGGAATAAATAGATAAATTACTAAATGCTATGAAAATAATAGACATATACGAAAACGAATATATAAAAATAAATAAATATAATAAAAATAATGGAAATGTATAGACGGTTAAATTAAAAAATAATTTAAATACTTATAGATGTGAAATATGAATATATATAAAATGTAAAATATATATGCAGTTTGTAGATAAAATCGTAGAAACAATAAATGCAATGTAGAACAGAATTAATTGATAAACGTAGTATATAAAAATAAAGAGGTGATTATGAATTCATAGTTTATGAGTTTATATTTTTACTAAATCAAAATGAGAGAAAAATGAAAATAACAAAAATATAATCCTTTGGAGATACTTATATTATGTGTATTTAACAGATTCTTGTTTATAAAAGAAATTTATCGTTTAGAAGTATGTTTCTTTATTTTGCTGTGAAAAGGATAAATAAAGATCTCCCTTATTTCTTCATGTAATATTGATTATTTTCTTCAATGTAATTTTTAGATATATGGTGGCAGATTTTCGACTTCAGTTGTAATTTGTCTTCATTGGACATTTTGAAGATTTTATTAGCAGATCGAAAGATTTAAAATGCTTCAGTTGCCATATTCCTTCTTTAATTTAAATGGTGAGTAAATATTATTTCATAAATAGAATGAACAAAAGTTTAGGTAAGGCCTGTATTGAATTCAACAATTGAGTCAATCAAAGTAAAGTATTATTCGCATGAATTTACGCATAAAGCATCATTACGATTCCATTTAGTATCTAACTGGTCATTATCTTACACTTTTTTGTGATGTCACGTTAATTTTTTTTCATTTGCTAGATACGCAATGAATTCCAAAATTAAATTGTTGCGTAGCAAACGTTATGCTTCAATAGAGTTCTATTTTACTCCTTGAAAAAGCCCAAAACTTTAGATTTTTAAACGTAGCTAAACATTATTGTACGATTTATGCAAAAATTAAGACGAACGTAATAATGCCAATTGTTTAATTTATTTTCCGTTCTATTTCGTCAAAATGTGATCATATCGTGAGAAAATGGAATTTTAGAATACAAGAGTCAAAGTAATTTATGAATTCTGTATTTTCCAGTTATATAAATTTATGCGAAAAATAAATTTTTCAAGAATGAACATTAAAAGGTTGAATAATTCTGTAACGTATTTAGGATATTGCCAGTTTCTCATATCCTAAAATAAAAAAATAGAACTTTGTATTTCGATGGTAAATTTTCCTTTCTGCTTGGAAGTGTAGACAGGATAATTTATAGTTTCAAACAAATAGAATTATCTTCAATAAAATCTTTTAAATATTTGAAACTATGAATGTTCTTACTTAAACAAAAACTATATTGCATAATTAACTGAAACATTGATTTCAGTTTGGTTGTATTAATTCAAATTTTAGGTGCATTAAAAATTTGTTCGAATTTTTTCGCAAATGCTAGGTTAAATTAATATTTGAATTTTAGCCTTCAAACTCCTTAGTGAATTTTGAGTAGTTTTTAATATTGCAAAACAGAGAAAGAGATTAAAAGAGTGAACGACAGAAATGAATGGGTGAGTGAAGAATCTGGACTCTTGAAATTCTTAGCAAATGTAGCTTGCAAATGAAAATTTAGTTCAAATTTTAGCTGCATTAAAACTTTGTTCGAATTTTTTCGCAAATGCTCGATTAAATTAATATTTGAATTTTAGCTTTCAAACTCCTCAGTGAATTTTGAGTAGTTTTTAATATTGTAAAACAGAGAACGAGATTAAAAGAGTGAACAAGAGAAAAGAATGAGTGAGGGAAGAATCTGGACTCTTGAAATTCATAGCAACTGTAGGCTGCTACAGTTAAGGATGGTAAAATTTATTTCTGGTAAAATTTACTGTAGCAAATTTATTTATTCTTAAATTACAAAAGATTATATAATCTCTGTTCATTAAATTGTAGGAACAGGTAAATCAAAGCTTCAAATTCACAGAATATCTTCCCTGTCATACAGAGAACTCTACAGCAAATATTGGGTTATTTCTATCGAAGTTAGACTCTACTAAATATAAATATAGAAATTTAAATATTCGTATTGGCTTCTTCTGCAAAGCTATGAAACAGTAAAATGTATAAATAAAATAAATATTCAGACGAATAAAAAAAAAGTGTCATTTCCTCAAAAATTATCGATGAACTGTATGTCTTGCAAAGTCACTCGAGTTTCATGATCGAATTTATTGGAATGTTATATATACAAATTGCTGATCTTATCTTATTGCTGATTAAATGAGAACTCTAAACACGACACACTTCATAAACTCTTTTTGAAAACAGAAAATGTATGAAAAAAGTGTTTCTCGAAATAAACCACTTATGAAAATCCTTCTTGAAACGTATGAAATTTTCTCTATAAAATCTTGAAGAAATTCGTTTACAAATTTGTTGTCTCGTCTGTTTCTTTGCAATTTAAAAAGGCTATACTCAACCTTCATTTTTTATACTAGTTTTTGTCGTGGCCATCTTTCGTACCTGTGAATATTGTTACTTTATTAATGAATTTTTAATTTTAGATTATTAATATCAAAATACCCTTGTGTGCTATTATTTATTTACCTATTTCTAAGGATGATGTTTTGAATTTTATATTAGCTGAATTTTCATTTTCTGATTTTCTTTCAATAACTGATTTTACAATTCTGCGTCATTTTTTGTAAGTTTTCGTGCCTCTTAATGTACAATCTCCTCGAACTCAGAATTAAAAAGCATAAAATCTCTCCTATTTTACAAATATAAATAACGAAAAATATTTTTTAAATACATTCCCTCCATTAAACGGTTCAAAGCATATTCTCTAATGCGAAATTTTTTTATTCAATTTTTTTTGTAACGTAAAGCCTATATTTATTAATATAAACTTTTATAAACACGTTTCCAATAATCAATATGTGTGTATGAACATGTAAACATAAAAGTATTTATACCCATTTTAAAGCATATATAAATGTTTAGAATAGATATAATTAAACATAATATCGTGTTTAAGGAAAGGCTGACAAAAGAATTGCGGGTGTCTTCCCATATAGCAACAACAGAGTACTAAGAATGATATATTTTATTTGTGTAACCAATAATTTTTAAGCAATTGAATTTTGCACCAAAGAACTTATACGCAAATTAAATTAAGTGTACCAAAACTAAGTAGAAAATGGAATTCTCAAAAATATCAATGCTAAATTATTGAAAAATAACAATAATTCAAGAAAATCTTTTTATATAGAAAAAATCATAAACTTTGTAAAAAATTGGCTTTAAAATAGATTTCAAATTAGCTTCTTTTTCTTTTTCAGTTTTTAAATTTCTTAATTCATTTTTAAACTGTAAATTATATTAGCATTTTGTAAATTCAAATTCTTGCTGCGCTTTAAGTTGCAGTCACAATAAAAAAAGAAAATAATTTAAATTTTTCGGTATAAAGAAGAAAGAGACCTTTGTCTGATAACAAGTCTATTCATAATTTATAGACTGACAGCTCTTTAGGGGGCAGGCTTTCTCTAGTAGAATGTGTTATTCTTCTCTGCTTCCCCGGAATTACAAAATGGTTCAAACATCAATATATTTAGTTTACAATTTCAAATGCTTCTCAAATACAGCTGTTTCATTCCATACAGACTTTCATTCCTGATAATCTATTTAACGGTTTGACTGCTGTAAAATTATCTCTTCAAATCAGTCTCATTTTGCACTTAAATTAAAAATCAATTAAAACTGTTTTTATCAGTTTCTTTTAATTCACTATTTGATTATGTGCTTTCATCACAGTCTATTCCAAATTTTTATTAATAATCATAATTCTGAAACTCTTCTCTGATATCAACCATTTCACTATATTTAGTTTAAAATATATGAAAAACAACTTTGAATTTGCTTACTGAAATTCTTGTTAAATACATGTGAAGTTTGATTGTAGAAGGTTAAAACCTTCGCTCCATGATTATAGTATTTAAATATATTTGGATTAGTCTGGAGTGACTCAAATGAAATGGTGCGTGCATGTTGTTTCTTCCTTAGATCACTAAATCTAGCTCCTTGAGATTTTGTAAGTTAGTTAGTTAGTTATATTAACGTCCCGTTTTGAAGCAACACGAGGGCTATTTTGGGACGGACCTCGAAATTTTGGACCACGGTCAGATGACGAGGACGACACCTGAGCTGGCACCCCCCTCTCCAAACTTCCACGCCACACCAACGGGAGGACGTTTGGCCACTACGTATGATTTAGCGTGCAACAGGCCCCATACACGGCGGATCTTCAGTGGAATCGGGTCTCGAACCTGGAACCCTCCGGCCCCAAAACCGAGACCTTACCACTAGGCCACCGCGGCCTTGAGATTTTGTAAGAGAGTGACGAGTCATAGACATACAATAGAATTTCCAATGGATTTAAAGAGAAAAATCACTAATATCAATATACCAATAACACCAATATCAGCGATTTGCATCATAATTCACAAAATGCGTTACTACAAGTTGAAGAAATTACCACAGTAGTTTCATAAAATTCATATGTATGATTTCTGTCAATTCACAGATAAATTTGTGCCTTCTTTTAGTAATGAATGTGACCTATATAGATCTAGCTCCTTATGATTTTGGAAAAGGGTGATGAGTCATAGACATACAATAGCATTTCCAATGCATTCAATGAGAAAAGAAGCACTAATATCAATATACCAATAGCACCAATATCAGCGATTTGCATCATAATACACAAAACGCGTTACTAAAAGTTGAAGAAATTATCACAGTGAGCTGTAGTTTCATATAATTAATATGTATGATTTCTGTCAATTCACAGATCAATTTGTGCCTTCCTTTAGTAACGAATGTGACCTATATACTATGTATCTACACTCGTAAGTAAGGTAGCAATCGTTATTTATAATCAGACGCATCATTATTTTTAATCAATGAATATCTTATTTCCAAAACTTGACAAAATACTGCGTATTTCTTTTGAAACTACCTCGGACGCTCTGTAGAAAGAAAGTAAAACGTATTCAATGTGTTATTCTTTATAAATTTGCATTTATTTCAAGCACATTTATTTTTTATATCTATTTAGTGTCATATAAAATGAATGCTTTTTTTGGCCTGTCAATTTTTTTGAATTTATTTTAGGGATATATTTCTGGGTGTATTCTGAAAATAAAATTAATGTTACTAATTGAATAAAATGAGATATTCATTTCTATAGTAAATATTAAAGTAAATGCAAGCAACTAGTAAATACTTTTTTGGAATGTCCTTTAAATAACAGCATGATGCTTTGCAAAACAATTTTTTGGGGAAATTTTTAGTTTTATTAAAAAATTAAATTTAGTAGTTATATTGGAAAGTAAAGCAAACTGTCTAATTTAAAAAATAATAATTAATTTTTATCGTACTGCTATCAAAATGGAACTTGAAATATTTAGATTGATTAAGGCAATATGCAAATTTTAAATTTATACAAACTTAATGTTACTATTGTGTGATTATGTAAGTTTTTCATCAGTTGCATTTAAAAATCATTAAGATTAAGTCACTGTTCCTTAACCTTTCCTTATTTGCGACCCAATATTCAAGCATAATTTTCATCGCGCCCCTCTTTCATACAATAACAGTGTATACAATAATAATGCATTGTACTGATACAATCCTATTTATAAGTGTATTATATCAGTGTAAAGGTGTATTTTATTTTTTATTATGTTGGAATGTATTTTGCTTTACTTTCTTTTCAGTAAATTAATAAATTTTTTAAAAATATTTTCTTTTTTGATTTGCTCGCGTCCCCCATTTATTGTTATCACGCCCCCTAGGGGGTCGCGCCTCATAGGTTGAGAACCGCTGGATATTAAGTTATATACTGATGCACAAATAAATTAATACATAAAATTTTTCCTTTATTTAAAAATGAGGAGTTTCTTATCAAAAGTGAACATATCCATTTTAAAAAATTGGGTTTTAAAAGTGAATATTTTTAGGTCTTAAAAAAGCGTAATTACTTTAGGTAGCTTTATAAATGGGAGTTATAAATTTTGTGCTAAAATGAGACTGCACCCTTGTACAGTTTCGTACGAAGATGAGAATATTGTGAAAAAAAAGCCTTTAAGGAGGAAACGAATATCTTCACTTTTGATAGAAAGAACCTCAAATGATTGTACACTTTTATATCGAATGAATTCCGTTGATAAACTAATGTTTTCTAGAAACTAAATTGCAATTACGTTTTTAAATTATATGAGCATTTATTCGTTCGTTTTTCGACGAATCCGGAAAATAATTTGTAAACACTTAATGTATGTTTGAAGGAAACTTACGAACTTGAAAATAATTTCGAATTTATTTGCTTGTAAAAAAATGTTCATATCATCTTAGGAAACTGCAAAATAAAGATACATTTCTGAACTTTTTTCAGTTTATTTTAGGATTCTACAAATGTGTCAAAGTTATCAAATATTATCCCTTTTTCTCCTGTTAAAAAAAACTCGAAAGATTGTGAAAAATAATAATTTTTGGCGACGGTCGGTCTGATTACAAAAATAATAAAGTCCGTAACTCCAATCATGAACAAACCACAGCCAAATTATCTATCACGTGACCGAAAGGACGCTCTCTCAGTGGCTGCGAAAGTTGCTTCAGTTTCTGCCCCTTCAGGAATGACGTCACCAACCTTTAGTGGAGAGAGAGAACGGATTTTAGGAGCTCTAGTTTAAAGGCAGGAAGATCCACAGCTAACTGAGTTCAGCAGCTGACAGCTGGAAATTGAAGAAAGCAGTTGAAAATTATTTTTTTTTGTGAAAAGGGAGTTTTTAAAAAATTAATATGGACACTAACGTGTTTCTGATTTTGACCCTTGTTGTTTTAGCAGAAGCAGATTTTAACCTTCCCAGGTAAGTTTCCTGAATATTTTATTTCTAAAAAAGAAAAGGTTATAAAGTTAATAATTCATTAGTAAAAAATAAAACACTGGCTAAATTTATGATTTAAACTATGATATTATATATGTTCTGTTTTTGAAACTTAATTGAGTCAAAACTTTGAAATATTGTATGCTTTATTAACTCAGAATTCTATCTGTATTTCTTCAAAGTAACCTAAGAATGACATAAAAATGACTTAAAATATTTTGACCGAGATTTTCATTATAGTTATACATTATTTTCGAGTTTTACATATCATAAGTTTCACGAAATATTTTAACACTTGTTTGGAGTATTTTAATCCAATTGAAAACTCAAATGCTATCTATCATTAGAAGTTTTTTTTAAATTCTTTTTCAGCATTTCAAAAAATACGCTTTGTTTTGTTCATTATCTGATTTTCAGAATAGAATTTTCGTTCGTGAATAAGATTGCCTCATTATGGTAAAATTTAAAATTAATATTTAGGTTATAAATATTGAACCATATGCATTATTTAAAATGTTATTTCCTTATTTCAATTATTGTGATAAATATTTCTAAATTAGAAAATTATATTTTTAATTTTATTGGCAAATGTTCACAGTAATAACTCTTCTTTTTAAAGAAGTTACAGTTTAATTTTTTTGAAATTTTATTTTTATACCCTAAGAAATATCATTTAATGAATTATTTTCCATATTTCTATAAAAATGTGAGATGTTATCCTTCTAGTGATGGATTTCGGATATCTCAAACGAATATATTACACGGAACGTTCTTTTTTTCCTTATTGATATTGAATATTTTTCTCCATGTAATATCTCGATTGCCTTCGATATTTCCTCCAAATGTACTAAGTAACAGAAGTAATTTATAATGTACTATATAAAGAATGCTTTTGTAAAATATCAGCTTTTGTGTTTAAATCTGATACATAGTTCACTTGAATGAATGGATATATTTTCTATTTGGATATATTCACGTTCATTCAAAGTTCTTTAATGCAGTTAATTCCGTAAAATCAGTTTAATTTTTCCTGCGACAGGTCATTTAGTAACGATTGTATCAACTTTAAAAAGTAAAATATATATCTCTGTGTGTCATAGTTGATATTTTTATGTAAATACATGTAACGAATGAATAAATGAGTTTTATTATAAGAAGACATTATTAAGGCACATTAAACCCACAGCGCATTTGAGATTTTGATAAGGAGAGTGCAATTGACAGTATGGGATAAATGTCCCTATAGATTTTTTCCCCAACCCACTAGGTTAATGTCAAGTGTTTCATAAATAGCATGATGTCATAAATCAAAGATTTTATAATTAACTAAATCTAGGCGCATTACATTCGATATGTCATGGACCATTCATTTTCAGTTTAAGCGAAAGATGAATGGCCCCTGTGGCTAAGTACTTCCAAATGCCCTCTCCCACAATGGCCAAAGATTTTATAAAATTTATTATAAATTATGCTTTGCGTGCGTAAAAATTGTCATGATATTTATATGTTACGATATTCACAGTTCATTTTTGTAGAATTTCGTAACAATAAGTTAACATGATGAATCAATTACCATTTATGAAAAATATAGTTAATTTAGAATATAACATTTTCTATATGTTCGATCCATTTTTTTTCTTTGTCAAGTTGTTCTTGGGTTGATATTTATTTGAAAATCAAGTTCAATGTTCACATTTATCATTTAATGTTAATCATTACAAAAGTATGAAATGTTAGATAATTCAATATAAATATTTTAAATTCCAATAAAAACTACGTATAAACTTGCACATTTCATTACAATGCACTACAATAAAGCTTGCACATTCAAATTTATTGCATTACAAGTTCTTCAGATTATAAGTGATCACCTCATTTCATAAACTCGCATTTTTTCACAAATTTTTTTATACTCTGTGAGAATAAATTATCATTTATACTTGCCTATTTATGTTTATTAACTTTAAAAAATATCATTAACCTTTCAGAAATTTAATTCTGTTAAATATGATATTTTATGAATAACTTAGAATTTTAAAATCGTACGAATAGATAAGCGAAAAACATTCTTGTCGTCAAAAAATGGCGTCTTTTTTAAATTGAAAACACCCAAAAGTTAAGACGGTTTTGGAAATTAATTATAGCCAACTGCGTACCCCAATAAAGCATTTTGGAAAATTGCAAAACTATATTTAAAATAAACAAATCTTTTTATTATTTTATTTAGCTTATATAATTTAGAGAAAACAATAATACCCAAAATTATTAATACTATAAATATTATAGACATAAATTATACAATACAGAAATATGTAATTATTAAAAATATTATTTTGTTATTTTTTTCTATCTATTTCATTTCCTAAGCATAGTAATCATAAATAATAGTTGTATCAGTTCACTTTGAATAAGAAAAAATGAGTCATTTCATTCGTTTATTTGTTGTTAAAGAAGCTTTTCCTGATTGAAAAGAAATTAAAATGATGTAATGATTTGAATAACTTCCCCCAAGAACTAAAAAAAAATTTTGATCTTAAAATCTCACCTTTGTAAAAGTGAATCGAGACACATGAAAGAATAGTGAGAAGAATGTCACTTAGAACGTAATTGGTGTCACAAAGCCGAAGTTGTCTAACAAAGTTAGGAGAAAACTTTTCCATTTACCACGTATTTCAAAAATTACTATTTCTCTTTCCGTTTAATTCTCTACTTCATAGAATTTCTGTAATAAAATTTTTGTTTACTGTTTCAAAAAATATTTTATCAAATACGGCAGTATAAATTAAAATTGAAAAGAGCTATACAGTAAAGGAATTTCCATGCGATAGAAATGTCAAATAGATCGTTTTAGTTGTTGAGAAGTAAGTGTAGACAGTTTTAGTTGTTCAGCAAATTATTTTTGTTATGTTTTTAAATTAAAGCAAATTCAATAAATTATTTTTGTTGTGTTTTTCAATTAAAGTAAATAATAATACTTAATGAATGTCATCAAATGCTTATATATCTCCTACATTCTGAAAAAAGCCAGAATTAATTGTTCTTTTAAATTTTTTAAAATAAATTTAATAAAAATTTAAAATAAATTTATTAAAATTTAATTAAAAAATTTTAATAAATTAATTAGATTTTAAAATTTCAGTAATACACATCTCAGAATGCACTTAAGTTTTGTCAGATGTCTGATGCATTGAGGAACAATCCATATGCTATTGCCTCTGATCTTCTGTCACCAGATCAGGAAAGCACTGTATTCGAACGGATTATCTTTTGTTTGTAAATTCACGTTGATGTGAATGCTGGATTATATCGAATTGCTCATATAGTTGAATATCAGAAAATATTTGTGAGTAATTTCGATGCAATATAAAGCTTCTTATATTCCATGCAACTCGCATGACTTATAGGTAAAAGATCTGCTTTAATTTAAGTGTAGTAAGAAAATATTTTAATAAATTTTAATAAATTTAATAAAAATTTAAAATAAATTTATTAAAATTTAATTCAATTTTTTAATAAATTAATTGGATTTTAAAATTTCAGTAATACACATCTCAGAATGCACTTCAGTTTTGACAGATGTCTGATTGCATTGAGGAACAATCCATATGCTATTGCCTCTGACCTTTTGTCATGAGATCAGGGAAGCACTGTATTCGAATGGATTATCTTTTGTCTGTAAATTCATATTGCTGTGAATGCTGGATAAGGTCGAATTGCTCATATAGTTCAATATTAGAAGATATTTGTGGGTAATTCCGATGCAATATAAAACGTCTTATATTTCATGTAACTCGTATGACATATAGGTAAAAGGTCTGCTTTAATTTAAGTGTAGTAAGAACAATCAGATTTTCTGCATGACAAGAATTTAAATCAAAAACTTTAAGCGAAAAACTGTTTATTCAATAAAAGAATAAAACATTAAAAAATATTAAATTTTATAGAAAATAATATAAACTTTTGTAGAAATAACTCCGAAAAAAGGAAATAATATTTGTAATAATATATAATTCACACAATTCTGCTCTGAAACAAACAAAAAATTGATTATTTTTCATATATAATACATTATTTTCCTCCTCCAGAACTTTATGAAAAGAAATGTCTTTATTGGCTTTTAAACCATGATTTTTCGTGGAAATATATTTCTAAAGTAATATAATTGCCTTTAATGATTAGAATGAATTACTGAAAATTTCACGTTATCTTACTACACACAAAAGGTAGCTGCTTTTTTATTAACATCCTGAAATACAACCAGATTCATTATTTAATTATTATTAAATTATTCCTTATTTGAGACAAAAGAAGCCATCTTACATAGTTCTTAGCCCATTACATTTTACAATATTCGACAGATTCTTTGCATACCTAAATAGTTAAATGCAAGGTACTCTATATTATTTTTAAGACACTGCTAAATGTTGTGAATATTCAACAGTATATAAATATTGCACTATCTATATCTTTGTAATACCTGGGCTTATTCCTCATTATCTATATAAATAAATACGGAATAATAATCCAAGCAACTTTGACGCCACATTTAAATAAAAATAATCTGATTCTAAAATTGTAATTTATATAACTTTTTAATATTAATTTACCTTTACAAGAAGACTTGCTTTTTAATCTCTAATAATAAAGGAGAATGTGTGTGTTGGTCCTCTACAGGGCAGACCGCTAGACTTGCAGCTACGAGATTTGCCACAAACATACATTGAAGAGTGGGAATATGCACCTCGGAGCTTTTTTTGAAATTTTAATTAAGTTTTAATTAATTAAAATTAGGTGAAATTTCGGCGTTTTTCCTTAATATTTTCCGAAATTATTACAACACAAAAATCCTTTTTACACCATCTGAAAGTGCAAAGTATTAACTTTCCAATGATATCAATTAAATTTCCGTACAGTATATTCTCGAATTTTAATAAACTTTAAAACTTTTTTGGCATTATTTACAACAATACTTTTCATTGTTGCAACGAAACTCAGACCGTTTTCATTGTTTAAAAAAACAGTTAATTCATATTTTTCTTTCAATGTTGTAATCTGAGATAGGATCCGAATACATTTTGCTTCATCGATATTTTATTTCATCAAGATTTTTGTGATATCTGTAAACCAAGCTCTCCGAAATATTGCTTTGCGTATAGTAAGAAATATATCCATTAATCTAAATGGTTGTGGTTGCTATGTTACATGCCTCTAGCCATAAAATGTGCTGCGTCATTTTAATGTTGAAATCAAATGCATATTTTACAAGAGGAATAAAAAAGTGAAGATAGTGTCGACAACATGGAATTAGAGGTTACATGACATGATCAGTTATTTGACTCCATTAGGAACATTTATGTAGACAATGAACAGAAGAGGCCCAAGGTCATTAATAGAAGGAAGGTCATTAAGGGATAGGTTAAATATCTACCACAATCTGAAGTTTAAAATTACGTTTCTAAGAGAACCATAAATATAAAATGATGCAAGATGCAATTGAAATCATATTCCCGACAAACAAGCTGGTCGTCGAAGGCGGCTTGTATATAATATAAAAACAGTTTATTTAAAAGAAAGTTTTATCCTGGTGATAATGTGTATTGTATGTCGTGAAACATTAAAAATATTTATAAATACAAAGAATTCCACAAATAGTTTTAGTCTGTTTTCAGTAGCTCTGTTAATTGATTCCTGAATTCGCATATTTTACCTTAAAATTTTCAAAAAAGCATTCCATTGGTTATTCTTTCTTTCGCTTCGATAGTCTTCTTAGCAAAAAAATTCCAGAGATTGCAGTTTTTGGCCAAATTTTAATTAAAAAAATAAAATAAAAGTGTTTATTGTTGATAAACGACAATGTCGCCTAAACTCATCTCAAAATTCGGGATGAAGTTTAAAGAACGATTTTCCTTTTTCTTTTTCAAATAATAAATATGAATGATTTAAAATTTATTATATCCAGATTGAGATTTACTCGACAACTTTGCTCAGAAATAATTTTAGAATTTTAAATACGGTTCCAAAAAGTTAATCTGATTACGGTAGCATAAGAATATACTTTCTTTTTCATGAAATTTGAAAGAATCTATAAAGCGATATTCGCAGAATTATAAAAAATATTAAAAAGGAATAAATAAAATTAAATAAACATTTTTTTCATCTATAAAAATAATCTTTACTATTAAATTATTCGTTTAAAAACAAATTTAAAAACATTCATCTTCGTAAAAACTTCAGAATATGATTTAAAAAAGTATATATTTGATAAATGATGATACATCCAATCTTAAGCTCTCTGTTTGAATACTTGGCGGATATAAAATTCCCATTCATGTAGAGTTAATCAAACTTCGATCATATCTCTAAAATACTATAAAAATATAAATAATAATATAAACGACATACACAAAAGGGAAATGAATGTGATAGCATAATATAGCTTTTTAAGAGCTTTATTTATTTTATTTAGATTTTATTATTTCTTAAAATGATTATTTTTCAAATATTTTATTTAGAATCTAAGATAATTTGAGACATAAAATCAAATGTCCGAAAAGAGTTTGTTAGTTTCATTTGAGTATTTTGATGAATTTACAGAATCATATAGAACATTTGGGCATTATTTAAAATTACAGGGAATTAATATTTTCTCAAATTTTTAAACATATCAATTCTCAAATATGAGATATAGAAATTTTTATTCAAATTTACAATAAACAGGGTATTAGTTTTTATTTGTTAATAGACCTTGTATTCTTTTTCATTAACTACCAAATTTATCATATATATTGGCTAAAACGTTTTTGCTTCAGTTTCAATTATTCACCAAGAAATATGATTTTAAGTGAAATAAATTAATTAATTTTATAAAGATTTTGAATATGATAGGCAACATTTAAATAATTAGAAAATTTATAGTGAAATGTGATCAATGGAAAATTATACTAATTTAAAATTCATTCAGTTTTTCATTAAATGTTTTCTTTTATAAGTATATTTTCTTTCAGATTAAAAATGATTTTTTCCATAAATAAAGATTTTGAATCACACATGATATGTTCGAATTTTCTTTCGTAAAACTTCTACATTATTTCCGATTATTTTTAGTGTTTTAATTATAGAAAACATCTATTAAAATTTTATAAAATCAGTTACAATTTTCTTTATTTTTGCATTGACAGAAACTAATTATCAAAGACGCTTTTCTGGAATTCTTTTGCAGAAAACCTAATCAATCGTTCTGAGAAAAAATTATGCTGGATGTATAATTAGAAAAAAAAATAACATTTCTCTGAAGTGTCAAAAATAACATATATTTTATTATGTCCTTATAGTTACTTTTACATTAATTCTAGGAAATTGCCTTTTCCTCGTCATCTGACCGAGGTTCAAAATTACGAGGTCCGTCCCAAATTAGCCCTCGTGTTGCTTCAAAACGGGACGTTAATATAACTAAACTAAACTAAACTAAACCTTAATATACAATAAATATTTTTGAAATGGACTAAAAAGAACCTCAGAATAAAATGTGATACTATGAATATCATAAGGATTAAAATGACAGGAAGTTTATATATAATAATGAAAATATGAATTAAATAAATAATATATAAATTAAATACCCAATGGTGAAGAAACACATTCAGCATTGTCGAAAATAATTTTTAAGCAAAAAAAAATTCTTTCATGGTTATTATTGTTTGCTCGCGTACTAAACAATTGGTAGGTACATAAGATTGTTTACATGTGCAAGGTGAAAGAAATGAATTTTATACCTATTGATGAAGGAACTCATTCAACATTATCAAAAGTTATTTTTAAGCTAACACAACAATTTTATAGCATGTTTAAGTACTTTCGTTTGTATGATGGTTTTTTTCTTAGTTATTATTATTAAAAGGCACTTTATTCATCAATTGAATGCATCATATTTTGTTTCCATCACTTTTCCTTTTGCAATGGCAGCTTTAATAAAAGATAAAAGCATCTTGAGTGTTTTTATCGGAAATGTATCTACAACTTTTAGATGTTTAGCTGAATATTACCATTCTTCATCTAATTAAATCAAATAAAATTAGAAAATTACATTTTAACGCTGATTATACAAGTGTCTATTTGGTGAGGGCGACATATTTTTATTTTCACGATTATCGGAAATTCGATCAAAACATGCTTATTAGGATCATGCATATTAAGAATAAGTAAATTTTTGAAGCAGTTTTTAGTCATTTATATTCAAGAAGTAAAATAAGTAATTACACTTATAATATATTAAATATTTTCATATTTAATTCCTGCTATTTATATTGCTCTTTTATGAATGAATAATTAAAGAATTAGGTATTTTTAACAAATAACTTTAGTTTTCCTGTAATAGTTAATAACGTTTAGGAAAAATGCTGAATTATAGTGCTTGATACGAATTAATCGCTTAACTGAATAATTTTCTTTGCTATCTTAATATGATGATCCCTTCTGTTTTGGAAAGGGGCTGTTTTCATTCATCTCACAAGGCATATAATACTTGAGATCTTTATAGATTCTACGTAATTTTTGTGTAGAATTATAAAGCTAATTAATGATTAAACTTTAGTTTTAAGACTAAAAATGCGATAATTCGATACATGAGTATTCTCGGGCTTTTAAATTAAGCGGTTAATTTGTACGATTGTATAGCTACTTTTCCTGGTAACAAAAAATGCGTTATAGGCAAATGTTTTTAAGAATGAAGGACCTGAAGTATTTACATACATTTGAACTTGTCTTTAGACATCTCAAATCATTCTCACCTGGTCATATTTGATAAGATGGAGAACAAATGTTTTCTGAAAGGCTGCTGTTTGTAGAGTTAAATGTGAAGATATTTTTGTAAATTACAAAATATAATCAATATTTCTTCACGTTTCGGTACCATGGTAGCTACTAATAAACACTTTATTACTCATCTTGTGTTCATTCATATTTTCTTATTACCTATTTACTTATATTAGATGCAGCAACGGGTTATAATAACGTTAATAAGACTTACAAAAGTAAGGAAAATTGGAAGCATGTAAGGAGGAATATATATATGAAGATAGAAAAAGTATTATCCATGAATACGCTTTATTAATAATGTATTCAAGAGTAAATACATTTGCAATTGTTTGCGTACCACAGAGGCAAAATATGCCGGTGTGTCTAAGGCACTCATACTATTTTTAAACTTTCAATTTATAAAAAAGTAAATTTGGAAACTTTAAGTTAACCTACGATGACAGTAAAACAAATAGTATACTATGTACTTCAAGCTTTCAATTTATTTTTGTAACGTGACCATGCTACACAAGCTTTATTCGAATAAACGAAGCGGAAGGAATCGAAAAACTGCTGAGGAACTTCTATCATCGTTAAAAACGAACTGAGTTTTGCTGTGGCTCTAACTCCTGGGATTGAATTGGAGATTCATATTCATACATTTTACATGCTCTTTTTAACCAATAAAAAATGAATTTTCTTCTTTTTAAATAATTAGGACACTTTTTCAAGAACAGCATATGCCTCAATCCTTTATCCGTATCAGATATTAAACATGCATTTCTTGATATTTTCTCGAGAAAGCAAAGAAAATTTGATCTCGAGAGTTTTAACAAATTTTACGTTTTAAATACCTGAGTCGGAAAGAAACACATTGGAATTACTTCTATGTGTATGTATGTCTGTCCGTCTTTGTTTATGCGAACACTAAAACTCAGTGCAAAAATCTAGACAGATGAATTTTTGTATATGGGTTTTGAATCATAAGTGTATCAAATTATATCAAACTTTGTATCAGATCCGGGTTTTCTATGTGTCTGTGAACAGGGTGATTCGGATCGCAATAAACAAATTGGGTGAAATTTGACATTTTTATTTTCACCAAAAATGTAGATTGTTTTGAATTTAGAATGAAAGTTGTAAAATGATAGTGTGCCTCTTTATATATCCTTGTGCATAACGCAATAAAAACTACAAGTTAGGACAGTTGATAGATTTATTCATAGCATATTTGAATCAAATTTACAAATTTGTATCAAATTTTCGATTGGATCAGATCCGTCAAAGAGTAGACATTCCGTTTATTTGTGTACATATGAGCGCGATAATTCAAAAACGCTGTGAACGATATATATAAAATGAGGTATCTGCCTAAAATTTATAAATCTGGATATACATAAATATGTTTGAGAAATTATTTTTCTGTTTGATTCTTAATTGAAATTATACAGGAAAATCAATGGCAGAACACTCCCAACTTTTTTACAATATTTTCTTTGAGTTTATTACTTGAGGTTTCAGTATTCTGACTGTAGCAATATTTTATTCTTTTAAGCCCTAATTTTTAAATGAACCCTTTGGCGCATTTATAGGTTTACTTTGGAGGGCGGAGCACAAAATAGCTCCTAATTCATTAAACGCTTCACAACCAAACAGGGAGCTTCTCTTTCAGTCAAGAGTTACCCAAGCTCTGGCTCATGCTGGCAAATGACTTGCTTTTCATTTTACAAGTTACTAGAATACTAAGTGACAAAAACTATAATAATAAATTTATATTTTATATAACTTGAAGGATTTAGTTTAATTTCCCGAATTAATAATTTAAATTTTAATAATTTTTTTTGGTTTATAAAATTAACTTATGAGAAAGTTGGTCATTTTGGTTTTAAGGCGACTAAACGAAATCTCGTAAAGCTGCTACCATTATTTTCGGGAATGTTTATCCCTCAAATTCAGCACATGCGGAACATATTTTCCAAAAACATTAAAAGACGTAGATAAGACGAGGTAAGTGGATACCGATTTTAAAATATCTCGACATTATTTTGAGTTTTTGACCGTCTTTGCTACCTATAGTTTTTCTTTTTTGTACTATTGTAATAGATGAAACAGTGCAGTGTACTTTAGTTTTTAATCTGGTAAATGAAACTTCATATAACTAAGAACCTGTTTAATTGTAAAAATTTATTTACAAACATGTAGACTTAAGTACCTAGTCCACCATAACGTCGGAAGAAATGGGCATTCTCGCTTAAAATTTATAAATATTAAACATATTTTTTAATTCATTCTTTTTCTTTTGTTTTTGAATAGTATTTAAGTGCTTGTTTTATATGAAAAGATGAATATTTTTATCTTAGTTGCAAGTGAGAGGGACACTAGCCTCTACCTCAGCAGGAAACTGAGAGCTTCTCAGATACTCTCATTTGACTTGTAATGAGGCACTTATGTCATTTGATGCATTTATTTTTAAATTATTTTACCTTGCATACACTTAGGAGTTTGCATAAGATCAACTGACATGAATATATTTTCACAAACAGTATTCCAGGGTTTTTTCCACTATCATACATTTCAGTTGATTTCAAACTGCAGACAATATTACCAGTTGATACAGAGTTAGCGGCTTCATTTGCAAATTTGACAAAAATCACCTTTTGGTATAGCTTTCATTGGGTTTGTTCGTTGACAATTTGCAAGAGTTTTTTTCCAGTTTGTTTTTTACGTCTCAGAACACACTAAGTTTTCGTGGAGTTGGACATTCGATGTGTGTGAAAGGAGCTGAAATGATTTTGTCTGATAATCGGTTGCTTTATTTATTAGATCAAACAATGGCGGCTCGTCCATTAGAGATACAGAACCGCCTGAAAATATTTCAAAAGCTTGTATTTTCGTTTCTATTCTTATTTGTTTACTTTTCCACTCTGAGAGTTTGATGATCAATGAAAATGGGAGGAAAAGTGATGAAAACGTGAAAAGAAGACAAACGAATCAACATGTTTGAGGGACACAGACTGGAGCTGCAAAGACAGTTATCTTCGAAAGCATCAAAAATTCGCCCTTTGCGCACAGTGTGATGATTAATCGGAAGAGGAAAAGCAACTCTTGTTTGAATTTAGAGGTGCTAGAGCTGCATTTTCCCCAGCCCTGGTTTGGCGCCCGGCCACTGACAGAGAGATGCAATCTTTTTTTTTCTCTCAAAAGAAACCAAAATTTCTGATTCACTTCCATTTTTGTTCGCTTTCTCTCGTGAGTTTTTAATGGTTTTTCTGTTTCACTTCTTGTTGTCTCGACAGAAACATGACTTGTTTATTGAATATTCGTTTTCTTTTGTTAGAAGGAAATCTTCGGAAAAAGGATATAGATAATTTTCTATAATATTATTTAGATGAAAAGTTTTGTAAGGAGGGATCGATCATTGTTATTAGAGGAAAAAATAAATATTGCAAAACTTCAAAAAATCGTATTTTCACAGCTTTCGTTCAGCAAAAGGTTGAATAAAAAAAATTCAGGCCACGTTATGCCGGATTAAAAACATCGTTTAAACGTCTTCAAGCAAGGAAAGAAAGAAAGGAAACCAGTTTCATTATAAATTTGTGCAGCACTGCTCATTTCTGAGCTGACATGCCACAACTGTCATCAAGTGAAATGTAGTTTACATGGCCTCAAAAATTAATAGTATGGACGAATCTAGTGTAATTTTGAACTTTGACTTTTTACAAACATTTTGGAAAAAATATTCTAATCATCCACTCTTTTTTATGAAATACATATAGTTTTGCCCTCAAGCATATCGATAACCAGCTATCCAAGCTCTAGTACCTAGTTAACCCTAATCAGACTTGGACACATGGTAACTGGATGCTCCAGACCTGTTTTTATACCAAACAATAAATTTAAATTCAATAGAAATTAAATCTACATAGTTTAATCTTTAACGTGTTTTAGTAGTCTTTATTGTAATTATAAAATTGCAGTCATCAAAATAATTTGATCGAGCAAGGGCCGAAGTTGAAAATCGTAAAATTTCTTTTCTTATGAATAATATCTCTTTTCAACTGCTCCAAAGCATCTGGTGATCTGACTGCTGTTTCGAAGGGAAGGCATTTCAACTGTGGTTTGAAAATTCTCTTTATCCTTATTTTTTAAAAAATCAAAAGGGGATGCCCAGATGCCTCGTGTACACATACACAATTCCTTGCCATTAAAATTCCTCATTCAGCAAAAATGTTATTCAAATGTCAAAATGTCAACAAAAAAGACCTTGTGCAATTAAAGCAATATTTAGTTAATAAATTGGGGACAATCATGCTAAAATAAATTGCATCAGTAGTGAAGGTCTTGAATTTGGCTTATCTTTTTTTTAAATGCCTATTAGTAGAGGAATGAGCAAAGATAATATGAAGAAATTTACTTGCATAAATCTTTATCATGCAGCATTTTAATCGTATAGCAATAATTCTAAACATTATTCTTTCAAGCATAATTTTAGAAATGTTTTTTTCTCGAATTTTTCTACAGTATGGCTCTAAATAGATTTTAAAGTTCATCCAGGAATCTTTTCTTGAACGTACAGATAAAAGAAAAGAATAGGCCTTCCAAACCTTGCGTGGGAATGCAATGATATATCAATTGTTGTCATAACAAAAACGTTGAATCTGAGACAATACATTGATTTTTATGAAAAAGATGCATTTCCTCGTAAGAAAAAGAATGAATAAAAGTAGCAATGTGTTTAAGAAGAGGCATTTCTGAAAGCTGTGAAAGTAAACCGTGCTTATTGACATGAATAATGGATTTGTAGAAGCATTATAGATATTCATTCCAATCAATCAGAAATGCTTTTGAAGCACAACTATAAATTGGATTATATGACAGTTTTAAAATTTTGTATTTGCAGTTTGTATAAGTTAGTAGTGACATTTGTCTTCCACACCAGGTGGCACTGTTTCGTTGTGTTTTTTCCCTTGTTACTTGCATATATGTAAACAAACAGTTTCTTTTCTGCCTTATCAGGGTGCGGTAGTGTATTTTTCTCTCTTCGTAGCAATGTAACATAACTTCCCAGGGGTCGAACCATATAGAATTTTTTTAATGCCCAAGAAAGCTAGCTAGACCCAAAGGGTTTTAGAGCATAATATGGCTCTCCAAGGAACATCATTTATTAACCCTTCAAATGAACTTTACAATAGATACAGGAAATGCAGAAAATCAAAAGCAAATCAGATAAGTTTACATGCTAGAAACAAATTATGATCTCAATACAATAAAACCCAAACAAACAAAAACAACACACGAGACGAACACAAAAAAATAAAAATTACCAAACAAAGAAACTGAAAAGATTTACAGTCAACCTCCATATAACAATCCCCAGAGATCAGAACATGATCAACAACATTCTTGGAGATTTCACAACACCTTTGGATTCTGAGCAGTAATCCTTTATTTTTATCAATTTTACCATTTAGAACTTGTTCTCAGTCTAAGCTTCGTATTCACTCCCATTGTTATGTGCTATACGCAGTTAATTCATATATTCCACATATTCTTACACTGCGCCTCAGAAAAAACAGCAGGGGTGTTTTTCCCCCGGCTTTTCATATGTTTCCATATTACGCTTCGCTTTGTGTTTAGGTTTGCCATATAGTGAAGAGAATCGAGTTTGCATATTGGAACAGTATTTTTTCCGTTGACCTTTTTGGTCTAAAATTTGATACACATCTAAAATTTTAGGGGCATGAATACATGTTTAATCTCATTTATCTATCTTATTGCAATTACAAGTTATCCTATTCTTCTACACATGGAAGATGAGATGCAAAATTCAACAAAGATGTCCAATTTAGGGTAAAAATGACATTTGCCTTTTCAACTTCTTGGATATTTGAATTTTTCTGCTTGCATATGCACGAATAGATAGACTAACACAAAATTAATCCTTTTCTGGATGTGGTCCAAAGCATAATACATGTCTATATTTATGTCCATAATTAAACCAGATGCTATATTTTATCTTTGTTGTGATTTTTAGTATATATATATTTATTTTAAGGAGCCAAATGGCTCTAAACACGGGGATGCAGGTGGTGTAATGTAATGTAAAGTATATATATTTAAGCAAACATCCAGACTGACACACAATTCCGGCTACTTATGACTATTCTTTTTTTTCTCCTATACGTATTTTTATTTTTTTCATTTTGTTTTATTTTCTATGTTGTTCTATCCAGTGTATGTTTCTTTTTTTATTATTATTTGTTTTTGTCCTTTCTAAAAAAAATAAAATTCACCTCCATCCATCCAAAGGAGAGGAGACAAATGGCTCTAAACACGGGGATGCAGGTGGTGTAATGTAATGTAAAGTATATATATTTGGATTCAGAGAGGTCTAAAACGTGGATATTCATAAAAATCATGAAATCGAAATTTTAAGCGATTACAGTAATTTCTCTTTTTATATATCATATACGAGAAAGGTATCATATACTTATTTCACTCAGTTTAATTTTAAATAAGTCCTTAATGATTTCTCTTTCCTAAAGATAAAATTTAGGATTATCGAATTTTACTCATTAGATAATTAATTCCATAAAATTATTTCCGTAAGAATTTTTCTTGGCTATACCGCAAAATGATGTAATAGGAAAAGCAATGGATATTATTTTTGAAGTATAGTACTCCAAAACAGAAGATTTAGCTTAAGTTCCAGGATTCGTAGGAAAATTCAGAGAAATAGAAGCATATGTCTGTTAGATAAATGAGTATTATCTAACAGGTAAATAAAATAAATATTATCTAACAGGTTAATGTAGATTGGAACTATATTTTGATTTACTAAAATTATAATTGAAGTATGTGTTAAAAATATTTGACTTACTCCGTGTTCATAAATGCAAGATTATTATTTTTATCACACGCTCCTGGATTTTGTAAAGAGTTCAAAGGATGAAAAAAATTACGTTCCTAGAGCATAGTTATCATGACGTATAAAATATATATCTGCTTTCAGTAAAGTGGTATTATGTTATTTAAGCAACTTGCCTTTCGTCTTCAAAACTATAATAGAATTATATTCATTATATATTTCTTGTATCATTTTCAAACGTAAATATACAAATGAAAGCAATTTAGCTTCTCAATTTAAATTCAACCTTCACTTTTAAGAATAATGAATTTTTTTTAAAAAAATACCGAAATGGTGCCTTCATTTAATTTTCATGAAATATTTTCTTTAAACAATTTTGCTTTATTTCTGTCTGCCCAAACAACCTTCTGTTTGAAATGCTGAAATAAAAAGAATAAATTAAAAGTTTTAAAGAAAAAATTCAAATGTTTCATTAAAATTTTGCTAACATAGATTGTTTTGCCAAGCGTTTCATTGGAACAAAAAAAAACATCACTAATTCTTTCAAAACATACATTTCATTTTACGAAAATGTTTAATAAAAGTATTCAGGAACAAACAGATATGACTTAAAATAAAAATAAGAATTTATGAATAGGTTCAAATTTTTCTGACAACGCAGAATACAATTTTTTTCATAAAGCATCGTTATCATGATTTTAATCGCACAGCATAATATTAGAGACTCCAAAATAAATATTTTGTTATCAGATTTATAATTCAAAAATAAATATTTCAATTAATTGTTCTTTTAAGTTCAAAATTCAATTTGTAACTTCAAAGTTTCAAATTCAGAATTTGGTTTACTTTCTATCTGATATTATTAAAAATTTATGTAATTTTTCAATGCAGTTAAGTTTTTATGCTAAAAGAACATGTTTAAGACTTGTTTAAAAAGTAAAATTAAATAACAAAAAAGTTAAAATTAAATTCATGACTTCACAACAAATGTAAGAATTTCAATCGGGTTGAGTTTTGTTGCAAACATAACGGGACCCTATCCAAATATACGTTTTGAATTAGTTGAGTAATTATTTGTACGCAAAATTTGAATGTAAGAAACACATGTCTGGTCGGTCTTCGATTTGATGTCGAGAAGAATCTTAGATTTTCGCAAGAACTGTTTGATATTTACAGGCCGTTAAAATGAACCAGTTCATGTAGCTGTAAATGTTTTATTAAAAATCCACAAGAGGCAGTAATGACACTATATTGCGACTTTCCTCTTAATAACTAAGAACTCTATTTTCATTCATTTAAACGTTCCGGCAAATATTTCCTGAACCATTAATTAAGAACA
This sequence comes from Araneus ventricosus, assembly GCA_013235015.1. Classification (NCBI taxonomy): domain Eukaryota; kingdom Metazoa; phylum Arthropoda; class Arachnida; order Araneae; family Araneidae; genus Araneus; species Araneus ventricosus. The sequence continues at coordinate 4,095,047 of BGPR01000008.1, forward strand.
TTCTTGGTTTAATATTCCTTTGTTCTTCAAATGAGAAAACTTCTCATGCTTTAAATATCAAAGATCGCCTTTCAAGTAAATGCACATCAAAAAACGTGCTTTTACTTATTATTACAAATGATAATTTACGTTTAATTTATGCACATTGCTCACTTTATATACCTTGCGTTTATTATTCTGTGTTTGTCGTTATAAAATAAAGGAAGGTAACATAATTTGTATTCTTCTTATGCATTTGTTAGGTGCTATGCAAACTTGAAAATTTTGCTTAAAATTGAGAAGTTAATCAAATTTACTGTGTTTCTCTAATATTATGAAAAATGGTGCGTACGAATAGTGTACTTAAACATGCATGCATGAATATATTGCTTAAAACAAGATATGAACATATTGATAAAACAGCTGTGTTCCAAAAAATATTACCCTGATAATTCTTTAATTTTAATAATTTTATTTTTAGTAGTTGATGAATGTGAATGATTAAAAAAATATGTGTAATATAACGTCTTTCCTAGAAGTAAAACAATGTAAACATTTAGAAATGAAACAATGTAGGAAGAATTATTAGAAAAACTTTAGTAATTTAAAACATGAAAAAAGAACATGAATAAGAACTTTTTTTAGCATAAAATTTAACAAATTGAAAAAATATATTGGTATTATTCATGTAATAGATTTCAGCAGTACATTCTGAACACGTATAACAGCAATATATCAAGTATATATACTTTTGACGAAATTGTAACAATCCAATATCAATGCACCAGTATAATTTCCTTTAAAAGTTCTGTTTCAGCTGAGTTAAGCTGTTTAGCTGCTGAATTTTATATCCATGAGATGTATAAAAATATAGGCGTACAAATAACAATTAATATATATTTTATGGATGAGTCAGCTGTTTGAAAACTTTAAGCAAAGCATCTTTCAATCTTATTTTACATTATTACTTATTTTTCCTTTTGGAACGAACGTTGTTGCTATGGTAACGGAGTTAAAATCTACGAAATGCATAGGAATAATAAAGAAGCAAAAAATCTAAATTAATTATTATCGTGTAATCTTTTTTAACCCTATGCGCGCCTAATTATTTTGAACTTTCAGCTATCAGTCTAGAAAACTTAGATTCTAAAGGAAATGAATCGATCTTTTTTTGTATTTAATTATATCTTTGAAATCTTAAAAACACTTTATTCGTGGTTGTTTAAGAAAATATATACATAAATACGAACTATCTTGAACTGAACATGAAAAACTGAAAAAGACGTTTGTGCCGCTCTGAGGGTTAATTCAGAACTTAATTTATTTTATTTCTCTTTCAAAAAGTATTTTCTGTTCTTCCACTTACATTGTTTTTTTCCCTCCTTTTATAAAAATTTTATTCTGCTGCCTGATTATTTTTGTTCACTTTTTTAATCTACTAAATAGCTAATAATAAATCTAATAGCACTTTAAATAACATACGATAATTATATTTCTTTTGCATTTCAGCAATGATAACACCAATATTCACAATTTAAATCCATTCTTTCGCTCTATCTTTCCAATTTTAAATTTTTTTTAGTTGCAGAAACACACCCAAATTAAAAAAAGTTTAAAATATTAAACGAGTGAAATTTAATTCTTCGTGTTAATGAAAAAATGAATTCACACAGGAAGTTTAATAAGAATCATTAACAGTACATCCTTTAAAATTGAATTAACTCAGCAAAAATTAAATGATTTTTTATATTCAAGGATTCTTTCATATCGACAAAAGGAGATAAATTAATTTTATCTCGTTTTTGGGCTTATGGAATTCTTTTTAATTGAATATGAACATATAAAAGCACTTCAGATCATGTTATGAGAGTGTCGAACAATTGAAAAATATTTTAAGTGAGGTAAATTGGCTCTTAAGATCAAAACCAGTACTAATTAAAACGACTTAAATAAACTTCCAGATTATAACAGCAATTGAATGTACTTCGTCAGTTTTTATATCTAACTCTTCAGTATATTCAATGGTTCACGTTGTATTAGTCTTTCTTTTAAATTGAGCATCAAAAATAGAATAATGTGAAAAGAAAATCATATTAGAAATTATAATGTCTATTACTTTATCTTTACTTGAAACTCGCTTGCATTTGTTTCCACTTTAGGTGACAAAAACGATGCTTGAAATAAATCTTCAATCATATTTAAATAACTAACAAAGGAAATGGATTTTTAAAATCTAAAATTAAATTACTGATATCAATAACATCTAAGAAAATCATAATTCCGCAAGATTAAACTCCAAGTAGGTATCCTATTTTTTTTATCATACTTCTTGGTAGGGAGAAAAACAGAGTATTATTATTATTTTTTATTTTTTAGGGTATATATTTTATTTGATAGAATACCATAAGTTTTCTGATGTAATGTTACTAAATTTATTGTATCTGTATTAATTTTAAGAAGCTCTAATTATAATAGTTGGAATTTCGAAAGAACGTTGATAACATTTATCTAGTGGAATATTTGTTTTCTGAACTCAAAGTATTGTCAAACAAACAATAAATTTAGTACCTGCATTTTGTAAAACAAATTGTATATATTATAAAAAAAATTTGGTACATGCATATTGTACATATTGCAACAACAAATTTGGTGCGTAAATATTATACAACAAATTGTACATATTGTAATAACTTATTTAATATATGCACATTGTGGAACAAATTGTACATATTGTAATAACAAATTTAATGCATGCATATTGTGCGACAAATTGTACATATTGTAACAACAAATTTAATAAATACACATTGTGCAAAAAATTGTACATATTGTAATTAGAAATTTAATACATGCACATTGTGCAACAAATTGTACATATTGTAACAACAAATTTAGTACATACAAGCTCCAATATCATTTGGGGATAAATTCTTATGATAAAAGTTTGTTTAAGATTTAAATGTGCTTGCTTCATCTTTTATTTTTATTTCTCTAAAGTGAAAAATAAAGAATAGTTGACACATTCTTAATTTGCTTCCAACTCATCAGAGCCCATCGAGACGTTTGATGAATGATGCATTAATGAGTAAAAGAGCATGTTTAGTTCTCCTGAGCCATAAAAACAGTGTTTGAGTTCAGAAAGGAAGCATTCAGCTCGTTATTAAAGTTTTTTTAAAGTTCACACCACTATAATTAGAGCTTAAATTTTATAAAGTTACAAAATCTTCAGTAATATTACTTCAGAAATTTCGATTTTGTGAAATGTTTGTAATGTAAATTCCGTGATGTTGGATAATCTTTCAAAATTAAAGGTAAAAATCGGGCAAATTCCGTGTCAGGTTATGAGATACACTACAAAATTGTATATGAAAAGCTCATTGAAGCTTTTACTAAAATTTTATAAGGAAAAGAAAAATATGGGGATATATTCATCTGAACACTCCAGGTACGGTTTTTTAAAGTTGAAATGCTACTTATGCATATAATTATTTTGAAAAGGCGCTTCAATAAATATCCACTGCGCTTTGAAGAATCATCTATGATATTTTAAGAGTTTTCCTTAAAGTTGAGTTTGTTGTGGAGTTGCAAATGAATCTTGAATGTTTCCTTATATTCATGGTGACAGTAACAGTGTTTTATAATTAACGAAATGAATTTTCTTTGAGAAACAATTAATTTAGTTACTGTGTTATTTAGATCATTTTCAGAAATGCCGAGTTTAATATGGCTCCATAATTGTATTTAAATTTATGATGATGACGAGAATGGGAGAGTAGATCAAACAAGCCTTAATTGACATGAGGAAACTCATCTGCCAAGCTATACTTGACGCTGCATTTCTCACCAAGAGAAATATTGACCATGCTGTTATAAAATAGTCTTCATGGTCGTTTCATTGCAAATAAGTTGAAATACCTACTCTCCATAACAAACTAACAATTATATCATGTCACCAACTTCGTTTGCTGAAATTATCTATCAATGACTGCGGTTTTAAAATGCTAATTAAATTATTTGAGATTTTGATCAAGAACTTATCCCTTTTGTGCTTCATAAGCGGTTGTGGTGTAAAGACTGATGAGCAAACTTTTTGTCAATAATGTACCGCCTGCAATTTTCTTGTATTTTCAGATATCGTGAAATCAGTAACATGTCTAATAATAAGAGAAGATCCAAATGTTGCAAGGGTTGAAGGTGAATTAAAAAAAGTTATTTCCATAAACAATTTTAATGAGGCATTGGTTATTAAATTATAAAGAATCAAGATCCAAAATTTTCCAATAATATTCTTTAGATAATTCTCAATTAAACTTAAAAACAAGTTAGCTTATTAATGTTATACATTATTGAAAATGCTTAAATACTGGAAAGACAATGATATGCAAATAATTCAAATCTTCAATTTTAACAAAAGTCATTAAGCTGCTAAGTTGATGGAAGTTTATGTATTTCACTTTAATGTTTCATGTGCCAGTTCGTTATGAATTATTGTGTAATACACAAATTTATAATGAATTCGAAGCGTATAGTAAGAAAGTAAGAAGAGAAATAACTGAATAAATCAAAATTTATAAAACTGACACCTAAAAGCATTTGCCCTTTCCTTCTTATGCAAGGCATTCCTTAACGAAACATCTGTGGCTATGGCCTAAGTACATAATCTCGTAGAAACTGTTTAACGTTATTGCTGAAATAGGACTGAATAGGAGTTATTGCTGAAATAGGAATATTCATGTAATCAAATCCGGAAAAGTAATAATATCAAAAAACGTAAAAAGAAATTCGAAGAAACCTTATTTGAATAGTTTAGCTGTAATTGCTGAACTCTACTAATAGCCTCATGTAAATTTCCCGAGGTCTTGCAGCCCTGCATGACAATTACAATCCATTTGGTAACTAGCTGAGTAACAAATAGTTGTTTAGTAATTTAGTAAATGCCATTACCGCATGAGTATTCAGATCATATAGTATATTTCAAGTTACATGAGGTTTTGGAATGATTAGTTATTGTACAAATCTAGCGATAGTTTCGCATTAAAAATGAAAAATCTATGTTCATTCAGTTATCATTGGAAGAAAATGTACTCAAACACGATTTTAAACATTGTTATATGGAAGACCAGGGAAATATGGCGTTGTTAATAGTTAAACATTTTTAATAATTCAGTTTTTCAGGTAATTTTTTTTCTTTGCATGTAATATTAGATTGACCTTCTATTGAGTTGTGCCTAAATGGAGAAATTTTTATTTTAATATAATCAAAATTATTTTTTAATTTTAAATAAAACGAAGCAAAAGTCTCATCTTCTGGTACCTGGGCAAGTTGACTTTGCCCACAGGACTAGAAGACAATTGCAATAAAAGTTGAATACATTTTTACTTTTCGAAAATATAGGTCAGAAAACTAGTTAATTAAAAAAAATTTAAGTATTTTTCTTTGATTAATATGTAATGAAAAGATTATTTTATTTAAAATTTGAGCTCACAGTAAATTAATATAGCTCAAAACCAGCGTTTATCCTTTGCAAAAATTAGACACAAATTTTCCTCCTTCAAAATCCGAACAGCTACCGTGTCACCATGTGCGGCATTTGAAACACTGTATTCAAACTTCTGATGGATGGTCAACATAGATCTCATCACACGCAAGACACTGTGTTATATTTTCTTTGGAAGTTTTAACTGACATCGTGAGTGTCAGAAGTTTGGGCTTTTTAGTTTTTTACAGGATTCAAACCTTAGTTGTTTTTTTAAAAGAACTCCTTTATTGCACCCCGAGCCTCTTATCTTCGCTGCTTGAAACGTTCTTCCAGCTTCTGTGTTTCTTCGTGATTTAACATCTCTTTCATAGTTAAGCTTGTTATAATATTTTCTGTAGGTCTATACGCCTTGCAACATATTATGGAATCATGTGGCTCAAGCAAATTTTGGAAAAAAAGGCATACAAACATCCATAGGAAAACAGTAAAAAGCACTTGTGGCAAGATGACGAGATTGTCAACTTGCCTCGGTCACCTTACCCGAACTGAAATGTTAAAAGTCTTGGATTTTTATGTGACATTAACAAGAATAGGATATAAATAAATAGTGATTGGGAAACGCGTATTGTCTCAGGTAATGATGCATAGCAAAGAATAACCAAATATTTTAACTATTAGCCTACGAGATCTTACGTTGAAGACCTCTAAAATTACAACAAATGAGTCAAAATACACGAATACTCTATAACTAACCAGAAAATGGCGGAAATGAATTCACTGTGCTATTTTTTACTTTCTATTAGTGTGGAGTGCTAGTCATATCCGTATGGTAGTGACGTAAAAGTAGTATAATCTTAAAATAATTCATACTTCATCTTGCCTGGCTTGTCAACTTTTCCAGGTCTCTCCTAAATTAATTAGTAAAATAGAATTATTTAGGAATTATTTTGGCTTCTTCAATATTCTACGAAGGATTCAGCTATCAGTAAATAATTTGCGTTATCTTATATCTTAACGCTTTTATTCTGTCTCAACCATTTTCATTTCTTAAGAACAGTTGTTGCTTTACATATGAATTATTTTCATTCAGTTATTTTCTGAATGTAATTCCTACCTTTCAAAAATGAAAAGAAACAAGAACATGATAGAATTTAAATTATTTTCCAAACTCCCTTTTATTTCTCTACATTAAATTCTTCTGGGTATTCCTGTTTCCTTTCTGTTCTTCGTATATTTTCTGATGCGACTTACTGCAGTAATCTACAAATATTCCATCATATTTACATAATTTGCATATTTTTTTTAAAAATGTGCAAAATCACTTGCCTATTTTGATTTGCCATATATGAAAATGTCAAATATAAAATAACTTTTCCTATGTTTGGACATAAAATGTATAAAAATTCTATAGTTTGACATCAAATAAATTCTATATTTTGTCATCAATTAAATTCCATATTTTGACATCAAATTGTACGCAAAAGAGGAAAAACAGTATGTGTGAAACATGATACCGTATTCATCCGTTCAACTTTTATTGAAGACGTTTAATATTTTCGCTTTGAATTATAGATATCTATTAAAAATTTGCTTTCAATACGAAGCCCGCGTTTGCTGCAAATAAGAAAACCACACTGATCGATGGATAGATACTTATCTTCATAACTTGATGATCGGATCTGAATTGCATCAAAAGATCCGCTGCGTGTGTAGACATAGTACATTTTAAATCCTTCGTGAGTTAAACGTTTCTGCACCTGTGTGAATTTGGTGAATATAATTTCTATGCCACGCTTCAATTTTGGTAATAGATGCAGGTCGTTGGCACTGATATTTTTGTGTTTATTCCCTGCAAGATGATTCCGCAGATTCAAAAAATAGGGTTAATCTAACAAATCAAGTTACATCGGGAAATTTAATGTACATTAATATAAAACTAACCAAACTACAACACAAATAAGTTGTTGTAGTTAGTTGAAATGTATAAACCTTCTATATGTCATTTTAATAACTGAAGGTGTTGCCTGATCTTTTTTTTGCGTCGAAAAGATGGAGATCCGAATTCTATCTATAAGACTGTAGTTGTTTTTGACATGCAATCTTAATTTATTCTCTAGTCATCAGCATCACCACCGTAATTAGAAAATATAATATTCATATCAAAGGATATTCTTCGCTAAAGTAATAAGCAAACGAAAATAATTTTATTTTTAACTTTTCAAAACACATTTTAACATCAGAATGACTTTTATTGACATATTTTCAGTGAAAAGCATAATTTTTAATATTAATATTTATTCTAATTGAAATTTAAGCTTTCTTTGTAAATTCGCAAAAAGCTACATCCCAGGAATAAAAATAAAATCCAACTTACCTGTGAGCTTTTGAATATCTCTAACTTAATTTTTGTTTTTTGGTTTCATTAACTTCCAAATTTATTTTAAGACAGGCGGACAGTAATTTTATCTTTAATTACATACTGTCAATTACTCGCAATTATTTAAGGACATTTTAATACAGATGCATTTTTATTTTTTAAGGAATATTTGAACAAAATTCTTTTGAATTCAAGAGATTTGGGTTTGTTATTTTTTATTCGATTTAATAGATAAAAATAATGATTTAGCTAATAAAGTTTTTATTTTTTAAATAAAATACGCTCTTTAAAAATGAACTTATTTACAAAATATAACAGATAGGAGTGCTCTTTTGTTGTAATAAACAACAGTGCTTCATTCTTACGTACAGGCAAGAACTGAACCTATATGTGAGACCTTTAAAAACCTGCAACAAAAGCAGATTTTTAACACCAACGTGTTTCTTTGTATGGTCACATATTTATTTTCACTCTCACAGATGAATCATCAGATATATCCTGAAAAATGCCATAAAAATATACATAATATCACTTGGTAATAAAATTTACTATTAAAAATTTCAGCTGTATGAAAACAATGAAGGGTGGATAAATGGCGGGCTTTATGTGGAGTTTACAGTACCCACTTATTCGTTCCTTTTAGTATCGCCAACCCTTTGCCGCCAAGAACGGCGATGAGAGAACATTTGTTTTGGATGCCTCTAGATGTTTTTAACGAGTGACAAGGGCGCATGCGCACAAATTGATCTTTTCATCAGTGTTTTGCTTATTAGGCTATATTGCTCCACGTTTCGATTGGACTGTTTTGTTCAACTCTTCGATGTGATTGGTCGAGAAATTCGAATTTGAATAAAACATCGCTTGGAATTCTTCGGATTGAATATCGACTCAGTACCGTGTATGTTATTCTGTGTATTTCGTTTGTCAATGAATAAGCGAAGGTACGAGTATTCCGCTATGCTGAAAGCGAAGCCGTTGAAATTTTTTAAGTTAAAAAATTGCCCGGTACACGCTTGAAATGCCGCAGGCATTGCGTGCGGAAATTCTAGTTTTCGAAATTTTTTAAAAACCTACATTACTAACATTCAATGAAAAAGCGAAGCTACTAGTTTCCTTCTATGCTGAAAGCAAAGCCGTTGATGTTTTTTTAAATTAAAAAAATTTGCCCGGTACAGGCTTGAAATGCCGCAGGCATTACGTGCTCAATCTCTCGTTTTCAAGTAATGCATGCGCAAGAGAGCAATAAAAAGCACACTGCACATCCAAAACAGTATTTGGCGACTGCAAATGAAATTGCACCAAGAAAAATTGGCAAGAAACAGGTGCGTACCGTCAACTCCACATTTACCAATGGCGGTAGAGAAGCAGGGAAATGACTTGTGTGCAAAATTAAATTAAATTATAATGATAAAGATACAACAACGGATTATTTTAAAATAAGAACTTTCATTTGTGTTTTAATGCACAAAGCCCAAAGAAAAACAAGTTTAACCACAATGTTGACAACCATCCCCCTCGGTTTTTGGAAATACCAGTAAGTATTTTAAAGTGCTTAGAGAAGGCAGTCTTTAGAAAAGTATTTGAAAAAGTAAAACAGGAACTTTTTCTTTAGCGTTGGATATTTCAAAAATATCAGTGTGTAGCGGTTTCAGAAGGAAAAATGTATTTTGGACTTCAAAGATGTTTTCCCAAAACTTTCTTTTATAATAAGATCGATTTGTATTGTAGTCTGATTATTTTTCTAGAAAACTTAAGACGTTTTGTTGAAAAAATATGTGTATTGAATTGAGTAAATTTAAAAAAAAATGATATATTAGCTTATTCTGCAGGGTTCTAATGTACAGAGAATACTTACCTTCCCATTCAAAGATAAACATAATTCAAAATTTAATGGTCAGTCTCTCATTATATTTGAAAGATGAAAATGTAAACAAAAAATGTCAGAAGAAGCATTTAGAAAGTCTTCATAGAAATTAATGAAAAATGGAATGAAGAAATCTGCTTTCTATTTTTCATTAATTATTGCAGAGATAAATAAAAAATAATATTATAATTACTGCTGAAATACTTGATTAGAATAAGAATAATTAAAAACTCATTTTTGAAAAGAAATTTATAAGATACGTTGCTTACGAAGTTATACGTATAATGTATAGAGATAGCCTTTTTCGTCTATTTTTACTTAATTTAATTATGATGAAAAAGGAGATATGAAGATTTATAATTAAATTAAATTAAATTATTCTTACAAATGCAAATAATCAAATCTATTTCTAATCATATTTCCCTTCTAATAATCTAATCACAAATCAAACAGTAATATAAGAAATTAGACATTTCCAGAATGTTGAAACTTTTTTTCATCATCTATTATATGGAATTATTATAAGCATCTAGTAAATTAAAGTTCAGTTTCCAATGAGTTTTAATTTATATTAATGTAACTACCATGAATGATCTTACCAGTTAAAATCACATTTTTTCTGATTATGTATATAAAACTGATCAAAAGATATATTCATTTAAATCCACTCACTGGCATGGAATATTTATTCCTAAGGTTGAATATGATAGGCGATATGTAGCATGGCATGCATTTTCCTTAATAACTTTCTGTATTTCCTGAAATATGCGGAGCAAGGTTACTAAGAAATATGTTATTCGTTAATAGGAATTTTAATTACTCTGCCATTGAATTAGGCATTAAGATATTTCCCATCACCTCTGCGGCTGTAAAGATAGCGGGAATCGTTCAAATACATGCGACTGTCATAAAGACTTTAAACCGTAATCAATGTCTTTTAGTTATTCAATCATTGCAGTTAATTATAATTCGTAATGCAAAAATGTCTGTGAAAGTTATGATATATTATTATTCTTTTATATTTCACGAGTTTATTCACCCCATTATAAATTGCTTTTTTTTAATGTTTTACATTTAAATAATTACAGTAGTAATAATTTAATAATTAAATAATTACATTTCGAGAGTTCAAAACTGACAGGGTTACAGTAAAAATTCGAATTATCAAAAATTCGAAATAAAAAATCCTGTTCATAAAGAGAAAATTACAATTTTAAAATAAAAATTGGCAGTCAAGATTTATTTTTAATGTTTATCACTTTTAGTAAATAATACATAATAAATAAATGAACCGTAAATAATTTAATAAATGAAGGAATGTTAATTCTATTTAAAAATTTTACTGGATTTTAACAAATAAGGAAATAATCTTAATAAGCAAACAGTGTACAACTCTTTGAATACAATAACTGCACAAAACATTCAAAATAAACGGTACATTTAATATCGAATGTATTCAAAGATTAGAAAACATCAAAAAATTTAATTGCTTTTTCGATTACATACATTGTAGAGCAGTTATGCACTGGAGTAATTTAAGGGTCTTAAAAACAGTGGCGTAGTGAAGGTAAGAAGCGTCCGGGTTATAATATGATTCTTTCGCCCCTTCATCATCAGTTAAAAATTATTCAAAGAAAGTAAAAAAAGAATTATTGGGCTACTGCTATATTTCCTAATGATTTCTTTTTCTTTTCTTTTTATTTATTGAGGCATTGATGGAAACTGAAGGGTTTTTTTTAATAATTTAATCTAAGTGATTAAGTTCCCTGCAATTCCTGTTTTTCTTTTCGAATAATACATGGCGCCAGATTCTTGGTTCTTTACATTACGAATGGGGATTAGTTTAGTTAGTTTTTACTCAGGTGGGAAATTCCTTCAGTTTGTGATTAAAATTTAGACATATTGATTCTCTCCAAGGCTAGAGCAAGTTTAATTTTTCCTTCTTTTATTGATAAATTTTTATGACGGTTTTCTTACCTGATGGCTAATAAATTTTGTTTAACAATTTTTTAAAATCAATCTTGTTAGCGGTATAATGTTTTTTTTTTCCTTTTTAAAAATTCTCTTGCTTGTTCGTCTTTGATTGGGAAATTTCGGGCTATGAGAAGTCTTTTCAGTCGGAAGTCAAGCTTCTTACAGAAACAGGTCCCAAGTAATTTGATTCCATATCGAATATAGTCTATAGCCCTTGAAAAAGTGGACTAGGATGGATTCCTTGTTTGTTTAATTTTATTCTTTCGGAGTGTATTTCTCGGTTTTTTTACTTTCTTTGAATAATTTTTGAATTCCTTTGTTTTCAGTATGCAGCGACATATTGAGTGCTACTTAAAAATTGTTTAAATTTATTTTTAAATTTGTTTTAATCGCTAATTTAGTTTTATTTAATTCTCTTTATACTCATCATCAGTCACTTAGCTTGGGTAAACGGCCCCCGGGCCATGATATTTTTCGCTCCCTCATCGTGTTTGACTATAAAAAGTTATATAAATGCATTAACATTTTGCCACTATGGCCAGTGGCGTAGCGAGAATAAGTGGCACCAGAAAAATATATTATTATTTTTTTATCCCAGTCGCCATCAGTGGTATAACAATCGTAAATAGCGGTAAGTATTTATTTATTTATATGTCCACTCCAGCACAGCCTACCCAGGGGTTATGGGCGCAGTGCTCCAGTTTTTGTCGGTGAAAGATGTTGGTGGATCCAACATTTGCAGCCGAATGTTTATAGAACTGAGAGCTTTTATGATTTTGCAGGGATTTTTACACTAATGACTAAGGTGTGATTGGCCTATATGTGGTATGCCTGTTGATGTCGCATGTCGATGACTAAATTTCTTGTCTTGCAAATTCCTCCAATCAGGAACATAGATGTGAGACGAGGAGTCACATTTTTTCACGGCACTAACTAAAATGACTGTTGCTTACGTTTTGTCATACCATCGGAAATGATGTTAATGTTGTGAATTAGAGAAAGAAAAATTAAACACTTGTTTTATGTAATGCATCATTCTAAACATTTCCAAAGCCATCCAGTAGTTAAATGGTAAATCATCTACTCTATTAAAATTCGAAGGTAAACAAACGTATGTATGTATGTATGTATGTATGTATGTATGTATGTATGTATGTCCTTCTATCTTCTCACGAACCGCCGAACGGAGAAGCGCGCGGAAAGTACCAAAAGATGGGGAATAATCCAGGGAAGCCGTTTCGGCCATTTATATTCCGAAATTTTAATTAGTGAAAAAGATATTAATTAAAAACTAATTTACAACAATACTTTTCATTGTTTCGAATACTTTATAACAATACTTTTCCTTGTTACAGCGCAATTCAAAATATTTTTTATTGTTGAAGTCGTTTACTTTAAAGAACATTGTTACAACAACAATAAAAAAATGACGCTGACAGAAATAAAAAAAATATATTGTTGAAAGTGTATAAATTCTTTTTTTTATCCCGTGATACAACGTCCAACAAAATCATTTTAACGAAATTAAAAGGGGTGTTTGGTTTCTGTAAAGTTATGTGCCGAAAGATGTAGATTAGTTATGTTAGTGATTTTAATCATTATTCATTGATTTGATCAAGTTTAAATATTTGTGGAAGCTTCTATTTTAAGCTGATATTTGGAAGTTACTATTTTTGCTTCGTTCAATTCTCGCTTTTTCCGATGCCTAAAAGAAAAAGAGGAATTACAGGGGATGCTGCCAGTAGACGGGAGGCAATTAGAAAACGTGAAAGGAGAGTTGTTGAAACTGAAGAAGAAAGAAGCCGCCGATTGCAACTATGGCACAACGTGGCCAGGACAGAAGAGCGGAAGAAACAGAAGAACAAAGAAATAGACGATTGGCAGTAATGGCACAACGTGGCCAGAGAAGAAGAGCCGAAGAAACAGACGAACAAAGAAATAGCCGATTGGCAGTAATGGGACAACGTAGCCAGCAGAGGAGAGCCGAAGAAACAGAAGAACAAAGAAATAGCCGATTGGCAAAAATGGCACAACGTGGACAGAAGAGAAGAGCCGAAGAAACAGACGAACAAAGAAATAATCGATTATCAGCCATGCTACAACATGCAAGAGAACGCCGTCTAAATGTTATTGAAGGACAAAATCACCATCAGATACAAACTTTTTATGCAGTTAGAACTGTTCTTTACCCTATTGTTGAAGAACACAACTGTGGAGAAATGGACAATCTCTGTCTGAAATGCGGGATGAAAAGAATACCACAGGAATTTACACTCATTGTTGTCCTAATGGAAATATAATTGAGCAGGCTTCAGTTTATCCAGTGGAAATGAAAGGATTGATGGATAGCTCCGATGAATTATCAGTGCATTTCAAAAATAACGTAAGGTCGTACCAGTGCTTCAATGGGTGCACAGATTGTACCGTCTACAGTGAGATGAGCGTATTGCTTCAGAATTCATGGCCAAATTTATCACAGGACCTCTCATCTACACCCAGCTGAAGCAGGAGGTGAAAACACTAATACAACACACTTGAACAATATTATAACACACATTAGGCATGTGTCACGTGACCTCAGCTATTATTCGATTTAGCCCGTGAAACGCCGGGCCATATAGCTAGTCTATCCTATTAAAATTCGAAGGTAAACAAACGTATGTATGTATGTCCAGCTATCTTCTCACGAACCGCTGAACGGAGAAGCGCGCGGAAAGTACCAAAAGATGGGGAATAATCCAAGGAATCCATTTCGGCCATTCAAATTCCGAAATTACAATTAGTAAAAAAGATATTAATTAAAAACTAATTTACAACAATACTTTTCATTGTTTCGGATACTTTATAGCAATACTTTTCATTGTTGCTGCGCAATTCAAAATACTTTTTATTATTGAAGTTGTTTACTTTAAAGAACATTCTTACAACAACAATGTTACATGCAATCACGTTAAAAGTTTCAATAATTAAACTACATTAACATAAAAAATGACGCTGACAGAAAAAAGTCAGAGAAATTTGTTTCTCCAAGTGAATACTTGGTATTTAATAACTGTACCACTTGAATAGTTGATTAATACGGAGTGTAATTTTCAGCCATCCTTATAAGTTAATGAGAAATTATTACAATACTGATTGCATTTGTTTTGGAATTGAACTACTATTGTAACTAATACTATTGTACAAATGCAACAAAAAGTAAAATAGGTCCAGCAAATGTTATTAATTCGGGTCATTTGACTCTTAAGCTAACCTAAGCCCTTAACATTATTGATAATAACTTCTTTGTACAGACGTATGGTTGGTAGGGGTGGGGGAGGATTTGTCGATAGGGGGTACACGAAAATATAAAAGATAATAAATGGGTACGAGAGGAAATAATGGTTGGGAATCCCTGAGATAGACCATTCATTTCGCCATACACGGTATAATTTTTTTTTACAAAATAACAATTTTTTGTATTTTTTTTAAATTGTCGATTTTGACGCAAATGTTTCAACCGCTCTTTTCTTCTTATTTATTTAGGAGAGAATGTTGGGCATGTATCACTTTACCTCCTTCTTTCCGCCAGTGAATAACGCATTATTCGAGATAGCCCGTGCAACGCCAGGCCACGCAGCTAGTTCTACCATAAATTCTAATTGTATGGCAAAACATGTTTGGTTTTATTTCTATACTTCTGAGCAAACGGCATTTTTCCACCTTCATTCATTTGCGAATTATTGATTATTGAGATTGCTACGAAAACCTGAATCACCTTGTAAAATAATTTTTTTCTTTACTTATAACAGCTTAGCTTCGTAATAGCTCAGTCATTGGGAATAAGAAAACAGAATATGTTGTTCAGAATATAATGGAAAATAATGTCTAAGAGAAACTGGCAAACAAATTTCAGACATGCGAAATAATTATAATTGTAATGCATTATTGATTTTTAATAAAACACATGATGTATAAATTAGTTAATTAATAAATGCATAGTAGAGAAGTCTTTCTACATTTTAATTGCATATAATTCATAATTAAAAAAGAAATGTTTATTATGAAGTCAGAGGACAAATAAATCAAGTTACAATATTTTTTATGATTGAATGAATTTCTTTTCGATATATGTTAGAGATTTCTTTTCATTGTTATTAATTGAGTACAAAAATCAATATTTCATATTAAGTGTAAAATATAACTTTAAAAATTCAACTGAAAATTTAAACACGTAAATCTTTAGTCTTTCTGGTTTAACAAGTATATTAAAACGAATTTTTTTAAAATCCAGTTGGAACATGAACCCTCGCCCTTAGCTTGTCAAAAAATCAAAAGGTTTTGTTGATTTTTGCTTAACTTTAGTTATTCTTTTAAAGCTTAAGTAATCCTGTATGATTTAATCTCATTTACCAAGACTCTGTTCTCAGTTTTTTAGATTATCTGGTTTTTATCTAAAAATTACATTATCTAGTTTTTTAAGAATAATTAAGAGAAGAACTACACAATGCATTATCAAAGAGCTGAGCACTAACAGAAAATTGATTACTTCACATTTTTTCTTCGCCGAAATAGTAATTAAATCCACTACACAATTCTTTAATGTAAAATTTTGATGGGGTTTTCTTAAGTTAAGTGTACTTTTCAAATGCAAATCGACTGATATTTTTAAATATCTTTACTAAGCATTTCGAAAAAAATTTCGGACTTAAGGGTCCTGATTAAAAGTATTTTTTTAGACAAATAGAAAAACTTCCTATCATAGATGGTGTGATTTCTGTAGCTTAAATAGATAGATTCTTTAACTTGGAGTGTTTTTTAATGTGCATATGTCATTCCAAATTGTAGCATTTGTAATATACGGATTTAGTAATTATCAAAATAATTTTATTAAATATGCAGTTTGAAAGATATGTACGAAAGAAAATTTTGTTTATTTATTGAATAACTCATATTTAAGGACTTAAAAATTCCAAAATAATGTTCTTTGATTTAGTAAATAAGTATCATATTTATGTTCTTAATTATTTCCTGAAATTTCGACGAAATATTACATATCTTAAATCTTAATTATTTGAGTTACACTGAAATTTATTATTAAGCAAAATCTCTAAGTTGGTCATAATAAAATTAGAGTGATTAAAGAATAATGACGCAAAAGTAAACCTTGAACGTTTTCAGCCTAATCCTCTACGTTTATAAAAGAAATTAAAAATTTTATCATATACGTATTTAACATCGAAGCCAACAATACACATCAAAATACCATACTTTAATAAATCCTATTTGTTAATGCAACAATTATCATCACTTCTTCCTTGAATTAGATTTATAGAAAGTACAATCTAAATGCCATAAATTTTTTTAAAAAATTACATAAACTCTCTAAATGTTGCTATGAAAACAATATTACCAATCTTAAGAAAATTGTATTGAAAATATAACAAATATTTTTGTCTCCTAAAATAATTTTTCTTAAATTAATTATATAATACTAAAAGATATAAAGACCTTAAGAACAACATTGAAACATAAATCACACTTTTGAAGTCTTTTCTGCTTTACAGCTAAAAATATTTTTTTAAAAAAAGTATGTAAAAATTATCGATATATATAATTCTCTTAAGTGGTGACAAAAAAGGGTCGAATTCCTTAATCGCCGTTTGGAAACAGCTCGCTATTTCAGATTGTTTACATTCGAATCGGCGAATTTAGTGTGATCTGGGACATATACATACGTTGCATAAACTTATAACATTAATTTTTCATCAATTACTAAAAAACTAAATCATCAATTTCTAAAATTAAAATGTCTGGTAGCAGATGCATATACATATATATATATATATGAATGTTAAAAAGAAATTTAAATGCAAAAATGTATAATTATAAGATGTTTACAAATAAAAATTATTTACATCAATCAGAAATCAGGCATTTAAAACTTCTTGGCACACACAATTGAATATTTCTTCAACAGTTTCATTAGCCCAAATTTCATTCGGGAAAACTTTTTAATATCCACTCTTCTCAATGAATTTTTGCTCAGAGAAGCTTCGCCACATGTATACACATTCACTGCAATAATTATTTAGCCAAGAAAGTTATAGCTTTTCTCTCTGGGTAGTTATTCACGTGTTAAGACCTCAGAAAATTTGAGTTACGGATGATGATTTAACCCATTTCACAAACGTTTAGCTTAAAAACAACAATTTAAGGTGATAAATGGCTTTAAATATGTTCAGATTCAACATTCAAAATTATAACCCATAATAATTATTTACTTTTACATTTATAAAATTATCAAATAGCCTTTTTTTAAATTTAAAAAAAATTCTAAAATTCTTGCTTTTTACACCAAAATTTTAAACATGCTTTTTTTCCACTGAAATAATGCTCATAAAAGCTTCGCCACACGTATAAAAGAACAGAGTTCTGCCATAGTCCCACAACTATGTTTCTGTAGCTTGGCAACTTCGCTCTGTACACAAAAAAGCTTGACTCTATTTTGTCCATTCCGATTGGATCATCTTAGGAACTATTTCTCAACAGTTTCATTAGACCTATTTTCTCACCTTCGATTATTTCGATTTATAATCGAACCTACCCAACTTAAACTCATTTTGAAAAATTTCTAGTTTCCCCTAGTAATATAGCAAGTCAATTAAGTTTTCACTCATGCAGTTGATTTTACAGCAAATTTTTCTGATGCAGACATAAATATTTCAATTTATGTACAAAGAATTGTCCTTTAGGTTTAGTCTTTCCATAGTCAAAAGTTAAAAAGTCATAATTTAATAATATTGCTAAGATTTGGATTTAAAAAATTATTTTCAAAACATTTCTTTAATGAAGTGGATACTTACATTACGTCTCGAAATGAATAAAAGAATAGAAATAACGGATTTTAAATGAGAATATATATTGTCTGCCCGTTTTAGACACCTTGTTAGTCAGCACTAGACGAACTAGGTTTACTATATAAATGAAATCTTGTTTTTTTTTCTTGTTCTAAGCATGCTAGTACATATAATATAACTGAAAAACTATAGAGTCTCTTTTTTTTGTGTGATCATCTTTGTGTATGCAACTCATAGAAGTTTCCGAAGTAGTTTGGTTTAGAAAATCTGCTTTCTTTAAAAAATAAATCTAATTCCTTATTCTCTTCGAGGAAATGTCCTATTTCCTTTCCTTTATTCCTCAGTACTTTAATGATATTTCGGTAAAGATTATTCGACAAAAACAAAACATTATTTTTATGTAAGAATTTCTGCTTTATTATTATGAGTTTATGTCTCGTGAGTAAATATTATAAAATGCCGACTAGCAATAACTTCCAAAATATGTTTTACTTGCTGATCGCACTGATATATCTTTTGAACCTTTATAATATGTATGTAGGAATGCTTTATTGTTAACGTATAATGAGCTTTTTACAAAAGTGATTTTTTAGAGTTGTATGATATTTATGTTAGTAAAAGTTCTTCAGCAGTCAGAATGAGGCATAAACGTTTAAGATTTCAATTGCGTTGTCTTATTGCATTACTATTTATTTAGATTATTTAATATTAATTGTGTTAGTATTTCATTGTTATAGACTTTAAATTTGTGGAAATAACCTTTCTTCAGCCTCAGATTTTATTTTTCGGAACTTCGATGCATGCTTTAATGAAAATTGTTTCAAAAATATTTAAAAGTGCAAGTCCATCTCACAATGTAATTAACTAAGTATATAATTCTGTATTATCACTCTCTGTTAATTACACAGAAAATCATTAAACAGTTCCCTGCACCAGCGTTTTAAAAAATGCTTAATCAAGGTTCTGTTGCTGGAATTATTTACCTTCGTTTGGGAAGATTCTGTTTGCAAAGTTCTGCTTGCCAGTTGGAAACGTTAAATTTCAGTCTTGTTTATTACTCTTGGAACAAATAACGTTTGGTGGGACTTTTTTTATCTCTTATCTCATGCTGGGCGATAATAAGCGTTTAGTTCTAAAGACGGTGAGGAGAATTCGACAGAAACTTCACGGATGTACAAACAAAATTTTTATGAAACAAAATGGCAAACGAGGTTCAAAGACTGATAGATCTTTGTTAAATTGGATAATAATTTTTTTTTCCTGTTCTATAGCTACGCCTTCTCTTTGATGTTTAAGTAGTGTTTCATAAAGTTTAAATAATTTGAACAAAATTAGATATCTTCTTCCTTTGTTCACAACAATTTTGATTGACAGAGGCTGACTGAAAAAAATTCGACTATTAGAAGAATGTAAATAAGAAATTAATTCCTGTTCTATTTTAAAAATCCGTTAGAAACCAACTATTTTTACACTGTGCTCTTATTGTATGTATGATAAACTTCTGGTTAAGATAGAGATTTCGATAACAAATATTATTAAAATGAAGGAACTGTGTGGAAATTACAAATGTATGAATTATAATTTTCATCATTTTGTATTGTTTCATCATTGTTGATTCTAAAAAATGTGACCAACTTTAAGGAAAAGTCAGGAATACGTAAAAAAGCAATTTTTTCATTAGAGCATCGGGGCGCACACTTTAAGGAGGAAGGGGAGGACAGCCAAAGGGGCTCTTTGCCAGCTAATTAAGTAAAAGATAAGGCTATACCAGATAAAGTGTGCAACACAGAATAACAACAATATTAATAACAAAGTGTACTAAATAACAACATGCGAGGCGTGTAATGCTTCGCACAACAAATTCTTTGAACGCTTACTTTAAGAACTTCAAATGTTTTTTTTTTTTTATATTGCGTCCTATTTGCCATTGCACCTGTCATGCTGTTTACGACTTGTATTGGTGCTATTTATGCAACTGAGTTGTTGTGCTATTGTCAATTTGTATTTCATAAAACTTGTGTAGCATACTTTAACTGGGAGATCCATTTTCTTTACTTAATCAACCGCCAAAGAGACTGTTCCCCCTTTGCGTTTGCGACGCCATTTTAGATTCTAAAAATGACTTGTTTCCGTATATCTCACTTACCCTAAAAGTTTGTCTCATGAGCTTAGAATCACGCTGCATATGTAATGTTGCTGAAGTCGAACACGTACAGTCATTCGAGTAACAATAAAAATCTTTTATTGCAAACTTGATTTTTAGAAGAAAATGCTTTCGATTTAATAACTTCTAAGAATTTAGCTAATTCCCGCCCGTGACCTTTGGGGAATATTGAAATTGTACATTTTTGCTATTATCGCAAATTCGTAGAAAGAAAGTGTCAAACTAGAGACGACACTTCATTTTTTTACATTCCAAATGGGATATACCCCTATTCCTAATAGATTAGAAATTGCTGATACAATATTTTGGAAAGGATCATGAAGCTCATTAGGAATAGGCGACAGAAGTAAGACAGTGAAAGTTACAGTAGTTTAATTTTGGAAGGCACGGATAGAAAAGGATTTGTCACACACATACAATTATAATACATACAAAAAAATTGCAAAAAGTGGCATTTCGACAGAAGAAGAGAGTAAAGCTATTTACAAAATAATTAGACTTTCCACTGTTTCACTGGAGTGACAAATTTTTACTATGCTGTATCCAGAGGGAAATAATCGTCTGGCACAACATCTTTACAGCTTTTAAGGAGAGAACTTAACTTGCTTAACCCTCTGACTGCAGAATTTTTTTTAAATCGCTAATTAGATGCAACGTTCGCAAACATGTTCAAATACGTTTGAACGAAGCGAATTGTGTTTTATGTGTAAGGCTTTATTAGTATAATGCAATTCAATGCTATAATACTTCTAAGTAAACACTAAGTAAGGTCTTGCAAAAACTGTAGGATGCAGTAGAAAATAGATTTATTTCCCACCCGCGGAAACCGCGGGATAAGCAGTCAGATGGTTTACAACATTCACATTATCATATGTATGAATAAAATACAGTAAATGCTTAAGAAATTTAAATTAAAAATAAAAGATGCAGTTTCTACATATGTATTTTTTGTAGCATTATGTATTCTAAACCTAAAAACAAACTTTTTGAAAAAACAAACTTATAAGTTTCATTTTCTTAGTTAATATGTGACATTTCCTAAGGCTTCAAAGACACCACTTTGTATAATTATTTCTCTAATTCCTTATACTCATAAAATTCTTTATACCGTAGTTGAAATGATCCACCAAAATTAAATTTAAAGTAAGATAATTTCCGTTTTTGTTTTAAATAGAATATATTTGCAAAATAATATGTAATAAACAACGCGAAATTTGATTAACACAAATGCATCTAAGTAAAATGCTTTCATTTCTGAAAAAAATGATAAAATATATCTTGTTAAAACAAAAACTGGAAGCGGAAGAAATGCTTTTTCTTAATTACCACATGCATTACCACGAATTATTATTTGCTTATTAGATTAAAATATTCTTAACTCAAATTAAAAATCAAATTTTTCTGAATAAAAAAATACATTCATTTCATTCTTTCTTAATTTATCTAAAAGATTGATTTTTTCTTCCAAGGTATCCAGACATTTTATCATTAGTACAATGGGCAAGAATTTTTTTTTTTACTTTTTGTCAGAAATCGAATATCTTATCACTTTAAAGTTTTTCTTAATAAGTAAGCTGTAGTTTAAAAAATAAATGAAATGACTATACATAAAACTTATTACCATGTTTTTCTAAATTGAATTAAGAAAAATAACTGAAGTGTAATTGATAACTTCTGAATACATCTGACCACTTAAAATTAATTGTAAAAATGAAAGAAAAAAAAGCTTAAAACTTCTTATTCTAAATGTGAAGAGAGAAACAGCTTTCTTTTTCAAATCAAAAATGGAACATGGATATTGAAAACGAAGTTTCATTCATTTCAAATCTTCAGAAGGATTGCTGTGTAACTGGAATTCATTAATATTGAGTACATATGCGGGGTGTCTTAAAGGTTTACAAATATCTAGAAAAGATAGGGTACATTTATACGACTTGGTTAATTTAATTATACTATACGTACCCTTTGTTTTGAATCAACACGAGGGCTATTTTGGGACAGACCTCGTAATTTTGAACCGTGGTCAGATGACGAAGAGGACACCTGAGCTGGCTCCCCCTCTCCAAACTTCCGCATCACACCAGCGGGAGGACCTTTGGCCCCTTCGTATGATTTGGGTTGCACCAGGTCCTCATACACGGCGGATCTTAAGTGGAATCGGGTTTGGAACCTGGAGCCCTCCGACCTCGAAGCCGCGACCTTACCGATAGGCCACAGCGGCCTCTGTACGACTTGGAGCCACATACTAATGTAGGGGTGGAAATGACATGTGTATGAGATCGTGTACACAGAAAGTATCAAAACTGAAACGCACAATGCAAGTAATTAAGCGTTTCCATAATAAATGTTCATTAATAAAAGTAACACAGTTCAAAGAAATTGTTCGAACAGTAATGCAAGCATTGACGGGCAGTAATGCAAGAGTTGATGAGCAGTAATGCAATATTTGACGAGAAGTAACGCAAGAGTTGACGAGCAGTAATGCAAGTGTTAACGAGCAGTAACGCAAGCATCATATCTCCTGCGCGCAGAATTCCGAATACTGTGAAAGATTCCTGGCATGTGTTTCTAACTACCCTGTGAGTTGCTGCGATGTACGCAACCAGTTACTCCGTGGTTGTCAACGGGGTTGTCATAGCCATCGGATAAGTCGAGCAGAGTATTGCTTCGCCGGTGGGTACAATAATGGTGATGTGGCTCGTTTGGACCCAATGGACGGGGATGGGGCGTACCCCTCGAAGACCCACGCCAACCCTAATGGTGTAAGGCCCTGTGCTGACTGGAGGTGGGTCGTACTCCTCTAATGGGACGGTCGTCGCATGTGCCTTTCACAATGGGGATTGTTATACATTCACCCACAGTGCTCTTGTTTTCTGTCACGGCTGCCGGTCATTCATATATGCACCGGATAGCTTCTGCCAGGTCGGGGTGATCTTTTATGAATCCTTCACTTCTCGCTCACTGTTAGTCAAATGCGACATTACGCGATTACGAGAGCAAAAACTGAAAAGGGATGGAGCTCCCCATAGTTCTGGAACTACAAGGAAGGTCGCATAGAAGCAGTCCTCGATTCGTAAACCAAAAGCTGTGACAACACGTGCTCCAGAAAGATCAAGTAGTTGCTATAGGTCAAACGAAAAAGCAGCCTGTGAGATCCAATTAGAATATCTCCCTGTATGCGAGTGCGAACATCTTACCGCAAAACGCATCTGTGCTGCATAACGTCGGGTCGCATTGGCTGTTCATTCCCGCAAGCGAAATGAAGCCTCCCTGCGAGAACATTGGAACTCCACTGGCCGTTGGAGCCATCTACCTCAATGTCATCTACCGATTTAGGGAAACCTTTGCGAATCAGCCTTGCTATGTGATTCGGAATTGTCTGCGCGTACCCTTCGCAAACCTGATGCTGAGACGCCTTAAATATAACACAAAAAAGCATTTTAGAAACCAATAAATAATAAAAAAGGGGACTTTTAGACCCAAATTAAAAATAATGAAATTTCTGAGCTTAAGACAATAATAGGAAAAAAAGGGAATTTTTCAATCGCAAATGAGAAATGAGCTACATTTAAAAATTAATTTATTCAATCTAGGTTACCATAAAATTATGCGAACGTTACTTTGCCATATGCTAAATCACATGATATTAAACACTACTAGAATGGGCTCATTTAGAGAATTCCCTGGTTACAGAGATAATGGCCACTAAATTCTTAACACACAAGAGAATAAAAATTATTCAATATTGAGAGTGGTAAATTTAATACGTGTTTTTAAAGCATAGGATATGAATGCAGCCCTTTTGAACACTGAATTTAAATCTCCATCGACAGTTAAAGGCAAATACTCAGGCAGAAAGCCTCAAAACAGTTTTACAGTTAATGAGATATTTTTCAATATCAGAAAGGATAAAGGGAACTCTTATTTAAATATCTATCTTTTTTGGATATTTTATATTAAATTTATTAAGTAAATCTTGGTGCTGCCAAGTTTAGTTAAATACTAAATTAAAGTAATCTGTCAAATTAACTAATTATCAAGTAACCTATTAAAATTAACTGTTTAATTAATTAAAATTAACTATTTACTTAATTAAAATTAAATATTTAATTAATTGTGACGAAATCTTCACTAAATCCTTTTTTATGGCTCATAGTATTTGCCAGCAATCTTAATCTCATAATCATCTAATAATTATCTTAATTTAAATAAAAGTCATTGTGGCTATGTATGTATATTCCACATCTCCTCCTAAACCACTGGCCTAATTTCAGCCAAACATTGCACATATTTTATTTAAGACATTTATTAAAGATATGATTTATTAAGAAAGGTCACCTTCAACTTTTCAAAGCCCAAAAGTTAATTAAAATGTTAGTTAATTAAAAATTAAACAAGACGTTTTTCCGCGATATCTTTGGAAAATATTATCTCACGGAACTATTTTTACACCATATTAAATTTTTTAAAATTAGTTTTTCAGTGACAAAAATTTCATTCCCATACAATTTGTTTCTCTCATTTTAACATTTTTTTCAAAATTAATTTTATACCGAATTCGTAACAATATTCTTTATTGTTGAAGAACAAGAATAGTACGAAGAACTGTTGCCATAATACATTGACAGAATTCTGGAAAGAAAATTTTAAAAGTAGGCGATTAACAAAATTTGATTTATTTCCATGCTTTAAATTAATGAATAATTAACTCGTTAATTTAATTGTTTCAAAATATTCATTAAAACCTTTCTTTTACTTCAGAAATTGTTAACAAAATTTGAAGTACTTATATAACAAATAATAATTTATGGAGAAAACTGCTGTTTTTAAAAATCTTCTGGTTCAAATGATATTCTCGTTTTAATTAAAAACGTTTCAGATCAGAAAAGGAATTTGTGTATTATAATTTTTATAGAATAATAGTTTTTACGTTAAAAATATTAGACCTGAAAGCATTTTAATCCGAAGCAAAGCCAGATATATCAGCTTGTTTACCATATAAAAAGTGGAAGTGAATGCGGCTGATGGGAGCTCATAACTTCTAAGTAATTCTTGCTGTCAAAAAACTTTCAATTTTAAAGTAGTTTATTATGATAAGATGATAATTGCCCTAATTTAAAATTTTCTTTCTATTTTCAATCGTAACGGAGCTATGGAGAAAAGATAAATTGGGGGGGGGGGGAATTGAACATCGCTTTTAAGCTCATAACTTCTAAGGAATTTTAGCTCTCAAAAATTTTCAGTATAAAAGTTGTTCATTATGATTAGGTGATAATTTGTCTAATTGAAATTTTCTTTCTATATTCAATCGTAACAGAGTAATGGGAAAAAGATAAACTTCGGGGCGCATTCAATATCGCGTTTCAGATCATAACTTCTAAGCAATTCTAGCTGAAAAAAACTTTTAATATAGAAGTTGTTCGTTATGATAAGGTGATAATTCGTCTAATTGAAATTTTCTTTCTATCTTTAGTCGCAACAGAGTTATGGGGAAATGACAAGTTGGGGGAGGGGATTGAATATTGCTTTTTAGCTCATAACTTCATATTCTAATAACACAATAACATTAGTGCAAAATTCCCATTAAATTAGCATTTAACATCCGAAAGAAAGCAAATTAGCATGTAGTACCAATTGAATATCAAGTATTAATACGCCTGATAATGATGGTGTAATGATTAATACGACTAGATAAAGTTTGAAATCAGACACATTTCAATATGTTATTATTGGGAATATATTTTCAATATATTATAATAACAATAATTATAATTATTATTAGTATGACATCATTAATCGAAACTGATTATGAATAAAAACTTTCAAATGTTAATATTACACATCTCTCCATTCATTTGCTCTCTGTCACTATTTTAGAGAGAATTTTTCAAGGGGAATAGTAATATATATATATATATATATATTGCATTTGATGATAGGAATCGCTTTGGATTGTACGAATTGAAACAGTATCTCAAAACTGTGTACTACAATAACATGAAAATCTATTTATTTTCATTTCTGGAAACTTATTTTGAGAATTTTCTGATTATTATCCAGATACGTTTCAATTCTTGTAATCCTGGAAATCATCTATAAATAAATTCAAACAAAACATCAGTCTACGTTCCACGTAAAAGTGTATTTGATAATGTTAACTGATTCATAAAGCTATTAAGTATTCTCAGAACTGACTTGGAAAAATTACGTTTTCTTAGTAGAAAAGTAATTTCTATTAATAGTAAATTAATTCGGTCGTTCTCACAGCATCACGGAATGTCTAAGCACAATTTAAAATTTTTCCTAACGAAGGATAATTCTTCACGTATTCATTCAAACTTGAACTCAACCGATCTGTTAATATTTTCACATATGTAATTACTTTATAGTATTATTAGTAGTTATAGTATAATTAGTAATAATAATATAATATAATTATTATTACAGTATAATTAGTGTATGTATATTCCTTTTATATTTTAACAACGTAGTAACTAGTGCTAAGATAAAAAAAATTATCTTAGGAATGATCAATCATTTTGTTTATAACAATTTATTTATGTACAATCACCATTTCAAAGGACGTGAAACCAAATTTATTCAGGTAGATATGCATTAATATTTAAAATAAATATAATAATATAATCTATATATATAATTCTCTTAAGTGGCGACAAAAAGGAATCGAATTTCTTAATCGCCGTTTGGCAACATCTCGCAAGTTTAAATTGTTTACATTCGAATCGGCGAATTTAGTGTGATCTGGGACAACAAAATTTTTTAAAATGAGTTGAAGTTGGGTAGGTTCGATTATAAATCGAAATAATCGAAAGCGAGAAGCTAGGTCTAATAAACCTGTTGAGAAATATTTCCAAAGTTGATCCAACCGGAGTGAACAAAATAGAGTCAAGCTTTTTTTGTGTACGGAGTGAAGTTGCCGAGCTACAGGAACATAGTTGTGGGACTATGACAGAACTCTGTTCTTTTATATGTGTGGCAAAGCTTTTATGAGCATTATTTCAGTGAAAAAAAATGTTTAAAATTTTGGTGTAAAAAGGCAGAATTTTAGAATTTTTTTTTAAATTTTGAAAAAAGGCTATTTTTTTAATTTTATAAAGGTAAAAGTAAATAATTATTATGAGTTATAATTTTGAATAGTGAATCTGAACATTTTTAAAGCCATTTGTCACCTTAAACTGTTTTTTTTAAGCTAAAAGTTCGTGACATGGGTTGAATCATCTTTCGAAAACTCAAGTTTTCTGACAATTTAACACATAAATAATTACCCGGAGAAAACAGTTATAACTTTCTTGGCAAAA
This sequence comes from Araneus ventricosus, assembly GCA_013235015.1. NCBI lineage: Eukaryota > Metazoa > Arthropoda > Arachnida > Araneae > Araneidae > Araneus > Araneus ventricosus. The sequence goes on from BGPR01000008.1 coordinate 4,123,043, forward strand.
TAATTATTGCAGTGAGTGTGTATACATATGGAGAAGCTTTTCTGAGCAACAATTCATTGAGAAGAGTGGATATTAAGAAGTTTGCTGGAATTAAATTTGGGCTAATTGGGGATAATAATTTTTATTTGTAAACATCTTATAATTATACATTTTTGCATTCAAATTGCTTTCTAACATTTACATATAAATCTGCTACCAGAAAATTTTAATTTCAAAAATTGATAATTTAGTTTTTTAGTAATCGATGAAAAATTAATGTTAGAAGTTTATGCTATTTCAAATGATTTAAATTTACTTTTACTAATTACATACAATTAGTATCCAAAATCACATAGGAACATGGATGCGCAAATGGTGGCAAATGGCATTTAAAATAATACAGCGCTGGCCCAAAATGCCGATATCTTTCTACATTTTCTTTCTTAACGGTATTTCACTCAAATTTTTATATTATATCTGTCTTTATATCTGTTCTTGAAATTATGAAAGCAAAAATTGCGCTATGTTTCGCATATGCTCAGTAAAAAATTATTTACTACAAATGCTTATTTTTTCTTTAATAATAAAGGTATTTAATTCAAATTTTAATACACTGCTTCTATAACATATTTCCCAGTTTCTATAATATTCGCATACTTTTTCTGAAAACTCTGAATATTATAGGCAAAAAACATATGGAAAAAATCGGGGAAGAAAACCTTTAAATCTTCCCGAATATTCGGGCTATTTTTATGAAAATGCGTGTAAATATTGCGCAAATCACATAAAAGAATTTATGAAGTTGCAAACGATTATCAGCGTTCTGTGAAGCGGGTTGAACCAAAATCCTTCTTCGACTTCATCAATTTCTGGTCGGTCCCTTAAATGCCCTCCTGGCCGAATCTTCAATGTAAATTGTGAGTTAGGACCTATTCATTATATGGTCAAAGTTCGAGGAGATATTCGAAAAAAATTTGCAAATTTCAACAAGTGTCCGCAATTTTCACCAGCGCTGTATTATTTTAAAGCCATCTGCTACTTCCAGATGACGTTTGCGCACCTATGTTCCTCTGTAATTTTGAATGCTTATTCTGATCTACCCTTAAAGTTTGGCCACGTTTTTTTTAATCACCCTGTATAAGTCAGGCTCTTAGGTTTTAACCAGTGTGTTCTACTACACCATTGTCACCGTACTATATCAATCTACTCCATAAAGCTCATTCCAGTTAATGTAATATCAGAATTACATTCATGGTAAAGACTAAGAGGATGCCACTGAAAAAACATTGGTCCAGATTTCTATTGTCTCCTTTTCCCAATGCACCTCCTGTGTCTTATTTTTACTACTAATATTAGAATTATGACTGAGATATATTTTGAAAATTCACTTTTATTGCTATTTGAATGGTTTATAAAAGATAAGAGGCCTAAATGAAATAAAATTGGTGTATTTTCAGAAACGGTTTGCGTTCTTGATGTTCCTAATTGAAAACATTTGCCAACAGCCAGAGTTTGCTACGTGCCATCAACTTATAAAATAAATCACCAAACGCCATAGAGGCTACTAATACATAAAAATGAGCATGAATAAATGCAGGGTCAGCAATCGGATTGGCCTCTTGTTCTATCTGATTGTACTTCTTGAACAAAATAATGTCTTGTACCTTTTTGGAAAGCTTTAATAATTTAAGCATCAGTATGCACAAAGAGATTTATTTCTTCATTACTTTTATTGTAGGAAATGGACTTGATATGCCCTAACGTGTAAAAAAATGTTTTTAATCTACCTAATTCCATATTTGTAAGCCTGATTGTATTTAAAAGGTTTAAAAGAGCAGCTCATGCTGTTCTTGATCGATAAGGTGAAAATTATTTCAACCAGTAAATTTAGTATTATTCAAAAATTCCTGTCCGTTATAAGCTCAGAATTATCTGAAAACATCAGCAAAAAGCATGTGCTTTGATATTTATGCAATATTCTTGCTTTTGACTCTCTATAGTAGAATTTTTTATGCCGCAAGAATTACTAATGTAATAATTCACTTCTGTTGATTTATATAGATAATTTTAAAGTTTAAATCCAATTTTATGTCATTGGAGTGATAGAATTGAATTTAAAACATTTGTTTATATTACGAAGCTGTATTTAGCAATATACTCGTATTTAAATTTTATTCATATTACAGTCAAATACTATCTTGTTTTCAAAGCTTTTTTAGCTGTTTTATTAATTGAATTATTTGTAGTGTATTTACGAACTAAAGTTTATCAAAAATACGAACGAAATACAATGACAAATAAACTGTATAGTTTAGATATCTGCAAGCTTTAAAAAGTGTAACTTAAAAGTTTTTTTAAAAATTTAATATCTGTCAATAAAAATTCTAGTAGAGGGAAATACGATTGTTTCTTTTAAATGCCTTTAGAACAGAAAGGTTCAAGTGATATTGATTATTTTCACCTGAGTATCTGTTACACTGAGTGGAATTTTCGAAGAAATTACTGCTTATCTTATTTTTAAAAGGCGAAATTGATTGAATGTCAAAATGAATAAATAGCTGAGTGGTATTTTGAATATTTTTCACGACTGTTAAAATGTTATATCGATTATTCTTCAGTTAAATACCTGTATCTGTCACCTGTCAGAATGAAAAGATGGTTGTCACTGCTGAGAGAGTTTTTCGCGGAAAATGCATTATTGAAAGGAAACATCTTTTATTAATGCATAAGAATGCTGATGGACTAAGGTAGTTTTCGTGAGATAAAAAATTATCTTTTTCATATCTTCCTTTAATGAAACACATTTGAAATAATCTCCGTTTTTCTACGCGATACTTTTGTGAAATCATTACAGTTACTTAGATTTTAATTTTTTTAAATTTTATTTTGAGTAAATCTACCTTTTTCTTCTTTAGGTTTCAAAATGAGTTATCAAGGTTGATATTTCAGAGTTCTTCCGTTCACACGTTATGTTTATTTATTATGCATGTGTAAGCTTTCTTCCGAGCTTTTTCATATTTAATTAGAAGGTATGACAAATTTTTTTAACTTCTTAATAAGCTTTCACCTTCATTCTGAAAACAATTTCTTTGTAGTATCTCTTCAGGAAATTTCAGAATGAGTTATCAAGGTTGATACTTCAAACAGATTTCTTTCACTTACACGTTATGTTTCTTCATTTATTATACAAGTGTAAGCTTTCTTCAGTATCTTTTCATATTTAATTAGCACATATCACAGAATGTTTTTTAACTAATTTAATTTTTCGGCTTCATTCTGAAAATAATAATTTTCAGAATGAACATCACAGAAACATTTCCACCATATTTATGCGATTTATAAAAATTATATTTTCTTATTTAGTGTATTAAGAGATATAAGTCATTAGATAATTTCATATAAAATTAAAATCACTTTTCTCTTAATGCGATCATCAGAACAAAAATATATCAAAAATTTAGCTTTTAAATTTTTATGAGTTGTTTATATACTGTGAGCTGAAATGTTCCCATTCTAAAAAATAATAAAAAAGGGACTTATGGAATTGAAACTCATTTAAAAGTTTACACTTTTCTTTGAAATCTCATGGCTTATAACCTATATAAGACAAAGTTTCATGCTTCATGAAAGTATGTTTCTTTCATCCTCAATGTATTGCTTTTCTTCAGTGTTGAATTTCAATTGTCAGGCAGATGAGATTTCAAACATCCTCTTAAGATGAGGATTTTGAAGATCAACAGTCAAGGGTCTGTTTTCGAATCATTTAATTTTGTCCTTCCTTTCATGTTCCCATGATGTTACTTATTCTTGTCATTTCTCCTTAACTCCTTAACATTGATGCCCGAGCTCAGTTCGTGCATCGAATTATAGCATTTTTAAACTTATAATCTAAAATTGAGCCATTCATATATGTTATAATTCGATACCAAAATGATGGGTAATCCATTAACATCTCCAGTGTTCTATGGGCTCTTAGTTGATTGAATGCGACAATTTATCCCCAAACCAGAAGGGATCATCTTATTAGATGGTATCACAAACCACAAAGGAGTTACTCGGGCCAGCCCACGTATGCAGAAAAAACTTGAATGACCCGGCAGCCACGACAAATAATTTGGGCTCTGTAGCCCCCACATTATTGTTAACCCTTTAACAGCGAAGATATGCCATATCACAGATTCCCACATTATAGCCCTTATTACGTTACCCATGGCCGTACGTGTGGCAGTCCATGCGACGACTCCTGAGACAGAGGTACAACTCTTCATCGGTAGAAGGCAACTCGACCCCAAACAATTATTGGATCCCACCGGAAAGTGAGACTGTCCTAACTTATAGGTGCTCATCCCCATATTTGACGTGTCTCCTTAAGTGGGAATCTGATTATATGGCATAATAACTTCACTGTTAAAGGGTTAACAATAACTTTATCCATTCACATAAATTGGTATATTAGGAGCAGAGGAAAAAATTATCTATAAAGTGAGTAGAGACCCATAAGAATACGGTACAAAAGTTTTATAAATCCTTATGTAGAAGAAAACTATCTGCTCGTACAGCATCTGTACCATCCTAAGGACAAGGATACTTCAATTTTTCAACATTAAATCAATTTTTTTTCTAAGTATATTTTTTCAACTGGAAACATCGCTGCTCACCAAAAGAAAATGCTACATGTATTTTTAAACTGATAAAAATTTGCTTTCTCTTTCCTTTCAGAAAAAAATCGTGCGCCTTTAATCTCCTTGGATCTGATTGTGACTACACACCTATGGCTGGAATGAGCAAAGATCACAGCTTTCGAATGAGTTTGGACGGACCAGGAAAGAAACGCAGGTAATCACCAATTCGTATTTGTCTAATGAAACAAATTATTAAATTGTAATCTAATCTTCACCGTGTACTCTTTTTGTGCTTATAATACTCTTTATTAATATTCATAAAATAGTGAAAGAAATGGATCATAGATATAAATGGCGTAAAATGAGAAAATGTAATGTGTGTGGTGAAAACAATTCAAGAGCAGAAAAATAATTCATAGGAATAAGAAAGAAAATCAAATCTAAAACAATGGAATTTTACTCTTGTGAATTCAAAGAAAAATTACTCCATAATGATTGAATCCCTTAATCATGATTCATAGAAATTTAATAAGAAGATCAAAATTCAGCTTTGACAAAAGTATAGAAGTTGAAGCAACTATCATTATGAATTTCTAATTAAAAATTAATTAAGCGATTTTTATAAAAGAAAAACCTCTCAGTTCAGATTATTTTACAATTCTGCTTGGCTCAAAACTATGAAGACTGACTCTCTCATTGAATTATGAGGTTTCAAATATTCCACAAAGAAGTGTATAATACTATTGTTCTGATATTAATATGCTTAATATAAGTTCTATAACACTTTTGATTTAGAATTCTGCATATCATGCAAATCATCTTTCACAAACTTCTCTAAAACAATTCAAAAATGCGGTAATTTAAATGTCACATGTGCATAGAATTTTTTATTGAAGTTTTTATTCAATTTTTTAAATTTAAATTTAAGGAATACATAACATGACATAATGCCAATCAAGCTCATGAAGCGAAGGATTTGAGCTTATCTTCCAAATGCCTTCGATGGCCATTACCATAATTTATTAATAAAGTTTACGAGTTTTCTCTGCGATACTCTAATATTTTCATGCACTGATTTTTAAAACACGGAGTAACCCGATTATTGATGTCCCTAAGTATTTCATTAACCAATTTAGGATTATGAATGAAATATTTAAAAAGTAATATTCCTTTACGTTTACCCGACCCCGTTACGTTACATCTATTTGAAAAGTTTGTAAATTTGCTTATAACTTTTTAATGTGCATTTCTTATGCAAAAAACACGTTTAAATTTCTTTTATTACCTGAATATGAAGTTAAATTTATTTTATAACCATATAGGGCTTTAATGATATCTGTTTGCCATAAAAATAAATGCGAAGTTGTAAATTCATAAAAATAATACAAAGCAGCATTTACGAATTGGTATTTCTAAGCAATACAATGCAGTTTATATAAAAAATACTCTTTTCATCAAAACCAAATAAAACAATTGTCATGAAAACAAATACAAAGCAGATAATGCCACCATTGAATGCAAGTCCGTATAAAAAATAATAATCCCGTATTAAAAAATCAGTTAATACAAAAATATTTTACTATTAATTATTTTATTTTATTCATATATAATTAAACATTATTCTGCTATTTTGTAACACCTACTTGTCCATGATTTTTTGTTAAACTGTGTTTTATATGATACAAATTGTAATGAATAAAATATAATATTATAAGTATGATTCTAGTAGATTTTTTCCATAAAACTTTTTCCATGTTTATTTTTGTAGAAGTCGCAAATAATTTTTTATTCAATAAGTCTTTCGAGAACTTTCTCCTATTTTTGAATCCTTATGAATTCTTCTTTTAATGCATCCCATTCAACAAGCTAATTTTCAATTTCTTCAAAAGAATTAAAGTGCTTCTTCTTTAAAAACGCCATTATCGATCGATATAAACGGTAATCAAAAATGCAACACATGATGAATACCACGTTTGTGGAAAGGAAAAGGTTTCGTAAGTTTCTTTTATGAATGGTTTAACATTGGACGGCAAAATTGCTTGACCATGACTACTGACCCATTTCGATCGTTTTTCTTACCATGCACAATTTATATTGATTAGTTTTGTCAGTAGCTATCAACAGAAAAAAAAATGCTTCATCAGATGTCAGTAACTCAAAATGCATTACATATTTCTGATTCCACAAAATATGGTTTAATCGCTTTCCAATGATATGTTAGCTTTATAACTGGAAGATAATCTAGTAAATAAACAAAGGATCTTGATGTCATTTTTCTTTTTTTATAATCTGTTCTGTTGCTTTTAGAAAAGCTGGCTTGCAAAAACGTATGGCTGCGTAATAGCTTTGCTTTAGAAAGATGGTTTTGCGTTTAATGCCATCTTCATCATTGCCATTCATTATGAGCTATTCAAGTTGTTGTTTTGATTTCCCCTGAATTGTCATTAGATCTATGTTCAATGGATTCACCTCTTCTCAATTGTTGAAACCATTCTCTGCACGCAAGTTCTTTTAAATTATGTTTAGCATAAATTTCCATATGTAAGTTATTGCAGTTTTCGTCAAACTTAAATATTGAAGAAAAATTTATCTCATATTCTATTTTATTGGCACAAAATTCGGCAGCCTCGATGTTCGAAAATTATTATTTACTTTTCTATCACGTATACTAAACTTAGATGTTGAAAGTTTTGATGGCATTTCAACATGCAATTGGTGGCAATGGAATATTTCATTTCCAAGTAAATCTAAAACTCTGAAAATGGCAGTCAATCTAATAAACCTGAAAAGTCAAATTATATTAAGATATTTTTATTAACAGATAAATATATTAATAATTTTCTTTTAACTATGTTTAATATGTAATCTATTAGCACTATTCCAATTAATGCTAAGTTCCCAACTCGTAAATTTTCATGGTTCATTTTTGTTCACTATCTCTCTTACTTTATACAAAATCTCATAATTACATCTGATAAAATTTAATTTAATAAAACATCGGTGTTATCAATATGTGAAAGAGCATGTATTGTAAATGAATTAATTAGGAAATTTGTGAATTAGTGAATAATTAAAGATAGATAAAATAGGATGATATTAAAGACATTTTATTCCATATTGTTGAGAGCTTGTACAAAAACAGATTTTTCTAGAGTCTTGAATAGTTATAACGGGGTTACAACCTTTTCACATAATGAATGCATTCAGAATTATCGAAAATAAGTAAATGACAGTCTTTCAACCTTAATTGAAATAGAAATTTTTGCTAACAATTAACGAATAATTTTGATATCAAATATTTTTGTTAACACTTCTGATATCACTGCAATATTTGCTGGAGAAATTCCACTTTTTAATTTATTTTATTCGTAACTTTCCTTAAGATTACGTTTCATTAATATTTTATAAATAGGAAAAAAATCTTTATACGTTCTTATCTTGCGCTTTCTTCAATATAAGTAGAGCAATTTGCTCAATGCTGTTACATAATCAAATATTTTTTCCCTCATAAATAATTGACGCAGATCTGATATAAGTTTTCTAAGAAGAATCATTGATAAAGTGCAGCATATTAATTGAAATGCATGACGTTATTAGAGAATATTACTGTATTTCTTTTTTTAAAAAAATTATCAAATAACAATTTACAACGTAATCATGCTAGAATTCTTTGAAGGCCTATGGAAAATTCATGGCTCATGCTAAATTTCTTTAAGATATTGTACAAAAGTAACCATATTTTTTAGAATTAAAAAATTAACTAATAAATGCTATGAAATGCTTTAATTAAATATAATGATAAAACGCTTTGACTTCGCATGAAAAATTAAAAATATAATCTTCACTTTTATATGCAAAATTAGAGCATCTGCTTATCATTTATTTTTTTTGATTGCAGCATAACATGTAGACATCCACTGATTTTTTTCAGTATGAAATCTAACTAAAGCATAAGGATTTTTTTTCATAAATGCTGTATGAAATGTGATTTGTGGTTCATTTCAGCTCAACCATCCCTCAAAGATCCTTAAGGGAAATTGTTAACAAAAGGAGGCAATTGAGCTACATAAAAAGTTTGCTGCAAGACTTAGATGACAAACTAGAAAAATTAGAGTACGTACAATTCTTTATATCTTTGTAGAACCAACCTTGTAATTTGTAAACTTTTTAATATTTATTTTTATTCAGTATAATTTATGAATCCTCAGATATATACATGATGTCAATGAAGCTCGTCTTCAATTTCAAACATTTATAAGTTAATAACTAAAATAGTTATAAACTGATAGTTATAAGTATATATAATATAATTGTAGGAATTCATAAAAAATTAGAAAGCTTGATGTACATAATATTTTGTTGTCTTTATAAATTTTATTTTTAGAAATTGAACTTTATTTTCAGAATCACTGCTGATAAATGATTTCACAAGAAAAGAAACGAAATTCTGTTCTTTTGGTGATTTATTGAAAATTTTTACCCATTTAGATTTGAAATTCCTGTGGGGTGCTTCTGCCTTGTACTACGTTCTGAAACTTCATTTTACAACAGAGAGTAGGTTTGTAGGTTTCAGTTCAAACAACTAAAGAACACAATTTACTTCCTCATCTAGTGAAGACAGTGATTTAAAAAACAAGTCTTTCTTAGATTGAAATTCAAAAATAAAATTTATAAACACAGTAACAATAGCAAAAACCCCTTTTACAGATTCTTTTTATCACATAGGCTTAGAAAGATACAACTGGTTTAAATTACACAGGGCGCTACGGGCCATAATATTTGGTGCACACGACTTTATTGAAAATATGCATGTAGTGAACGTAAATCTGCATTAAAAGAAAACCTGCCATTTAAATGGTGAATATTTTCTTGCTGTCAAAGACTATGATTTTGTGCACGCATGTGTTATATCATTTGCAGAAATTCATAATATATGTGTTTTCTAACTTATCTTATTTCTAAATCTTTTCAGAAGCATTTGTGGAGGTGAAGTCCTTAATTTTGGTTTAGATAAAGTAACTGCAAAAGGGTTTATTTTTTTCCTTTTCCTGATTTACCAAAACGCAGTTTTCAATAGGAAATATTCCAAATGTAATGTATCTTAAATGCATTACAACAAACCATCTATGTCAATAAGTATGGTGGCTGCTATTCATAAGATCAAGTTTCATTCAGTTGATCAATAAATAATAATATTTCATTTTGCAACAACCAATTGCTGACTTAATTTTTTAATAATCATAAGTTTATGAGATTGATCTTTATTATATACATTTTACGTATTTCAGTTGCTTCAATTTAATTCAATTCTGAGCTCTTGCGAGTCAACAATAAAAATTTTCTTTAAAGTAAATAAGACAGAATTAGTTATCGCAAAATATTTTCAACACTATCCTATAAACATCATAAGCAAATGCTTTTAAAAATTGAAAAACTATACGTAAACATAATGAGTTACTTGTACACTTGTACTCAACGTTTGATATGTATAGACTAAAAGGATCACATTTCGAAAATTTAACGGCCATGAATTCGAATGACGGCAAATTCGCCAAATTAATTATCACTATCGCAGGCGGCTCCATTAGTTCCGATGCTGTCGTCGAAAGCGTTTTATAGCATTTGATTTTATTCCACTGTATCATGAAAGAACCTTCACGAAGGCCAATAATGAGAAATTAACTGCTCACCCGTAACTCTGTTAAGTATCTAATATCTATGCAAAGCTGTTTAAATTAATAGGATGGTGGTTGATCTCATCTGTAGGCTTCAAATAGCACTTACGGTTTCCGGTTGTAGAGCAGCAATACTGCACACAAGTTAGAGAATTATGCAGGAGTTCCAGGAAATACAGACACACATGCAAATATTCATTACTGAAATGCTTTTATGTTACTCAATTTAACATGTATTAAAGAAAGGTTTGGAAGAAATTTACTAGATCAGTTTAAAGTTTTAAATTTATTTTATAATCACTGTAAAACACTGCTGCAACTCAGACCCCATATAAATTACAGGTTATTGGGAACGGTAATGATACAATAAACAGTCCAATTGGTGGAACAATTGTTTATTTATATTTAAGTTACGCACGAACAGGTTTACACATATAATTTCAAAATTAAATTAAACAAACATAAAAGAATTGTTCATTAACAATCCATCGCGGTCAGTCGCATGGCCTCTACTGAATGTTCACAGCTCCAGAGGGACTGCCAGTCGCAGTCAGTTACAGTTAATATTACAGGAGCGACTACATGGTTATAATTTCCCATATTTTAATATTAGAATTGAGCTGAAACATTTCAATCTTCCGTTGGCTTCACCTTTGTATTCCATTTGGTTAGTAGCATAAAGGTATAAACTTATACACTGAAATTTCGTTAGTACGTCGTCGCTTATACGTAATTCTCGTCATTGGCTCATTGGTAGGTAGTACGTAGTTCTCGTTGACTGTTTTGTCTTGGTCCCGAGTCATTTCTATTCCTTTCAGTGTTAAAAAACAAATCTTTATAACATAAAGGATATTCTACAATGCGTCATATAAAACCATTGGAGAAAATTTTTGAAGATGCATTTCAATTCACAGTTATTTTATAAGTTTGACACAATATCAAATATCTCGTACAATCGGAACTAATTTTTTTTTCGAAAACAAAATTTGAGCGTTTCCTTTGAAACTTCCTGGAAAGAAAAACCAAGCAGTATTGCAATGAAGAGAATCATTTTAATTTCTATCATATAGCGAAATGATGGGAAATAGAGCAATTTATCCAGTAAGGACAATTTTCTGTGATAAACTATTCAAGAACGAATATCGATATATATGGCAACACCAGAAGGCTTACTGCAATAACAGTGCTGAAATTATCATTAAATGTTTTCAGTTATTTGGAAAAAGGTGGATATTTTAAATTTAAAAATACTTTAAATTAATACTATCTGATATTGTAAGCATAAATTATTAAAATCTCATTCGCATGTAGACTTATACTGTTATACTGAATGGCTGAAGTAAGTAGTTTATCATATTTTGAAACATGATGCCGTCCTTGTTACTACTTCATTTACGAGCGTTCCCTTGAATGACGTACTATAGAGGTTTTACGGTGGATAAAATTCTTCAAGCATGAAGCTTAAAAAAAAGAGTATTTTTTGTTAAATTTAACAATTTTGTTATAATGTGCATTTATTTAATTCTTCAATAAACTTTTCATACTCTATAGTCTAATAAAACTTTATATACGAGCTGGAACTAAAACAAGCTTTCAAACGAACACATTGATAGTCAGATGTCAAGAATATGTTATGTTCTAAAATATGTGTTACGATAAGGGGAAATGAAATGAGACGAATTCTAAATTTCTTCAGGGAAAACATGTAAAGTTTTGGGTTTATTAAATTTACAAAAGCTGAAGTCTCTCATATTCTGTTGAGTGATAAACGTGTGGGAATTGAGCTATCAGTTTTCATACGAAATAAAAGCGAATTCCAAAGTTGTTTGGTCATATGCCACAACTAGAAGTAAGATCATAACGTGCTCCAAATTTCTTTTTTTATAGAAAATCTTTGAAAAATGAAATTGCTCTTTTTCACTTATAAGTCTTTAAAAATAGGAGCTGATAGTGAGTTTCCAGACATTTGTATATACAACTTTTTAAGGCATGAAAAAATTAAACTGACTCTTGAATCTTTTTTCGATCTAAAAGGTTTTTGCTCTTTACAGTTATAAGATTTCCGCTTATATCCTGTTAGAAACAGATAGTAAATATATTTACTATATATCTCAAAAAAAATGCGGAACAAAATTATATCTCTTTCATAAAACTTTAATAATTACATATTTAAAGAACGCTTTAAATGACGCGATATTCTCTTAAAAGTTAAAAATAAATCCCTTAAGTGTTAGAATTTATAACAATACAGATTTTACACACATTCAAATTCTTTCTCTAAAATTAAAATATTACTTGAAAAGGAGGATTAAAGAGGATTTAATTTTAAATTGGAGTAAATTCTGGACTGATTCTAAACCTGGTAGAAGAGTTTTTGAGTTTTTGACTTCACCGAACCTTTAATAATTTTTAATATATTTTGTATAATATATTTTGTTTGTTTTTTTAATATATTTTGTTTGTTTTTTTAATATATTTTGTTTGTTTGCCATGGCCCTTTCATTTCTTATCTTCATCTATTTAAATTAGCTAATAGCACACTGTGCATTTGCGGGAAACTTGGTGATGCCGATCAGTACGTTTTTGACTGTGCTTTTGCATTGAAATATCATCTAACTGAACCTTGTGACAAGGTAAAAAATATCTCGTTTAAAAATGTTTTAAATAATAAATGTTCGCTGCTCAAAATGCAGAGGTGTTGCGAATTCTCCAGGAATGTTAATGATCATGATCTGAGCTCTGGGGATTGTTAGATGGAAGTTAGCTGTAAATCTTTTCATTTTCTTTATTTTGAAATTGTTTAATCCTCCAAGTGTCCAATTATTTTTATCTTTTAGCTTTCAGGTTAGAAACATTAGCTTTCAAAGCGAATGAACCAAGCTTTTTTGTATTTATTTATATCTCTGAAATCTTAACAATACTTTTACCATAGCTATTTACGAAAATCTTAACTATTAAAATCTGAAGGTAAACAAAAGTATGTATCTAACTATGTATCTATGTCCGGCTATCTTCTCACGAACCACTGCATCCTGAAACGGGCCGAAAGTACCAAAATATGGTAAATAATCCAAGGAATCCATTTCGACCATTTAAATTCCGAAATTACAATTAGTTAAAAAGATGTTAATTAAAAAGTGTCAAAATGAATGAAATGTTGCGCTGCCATCTATCGGTAGTTCATATAACTATCTGTCACATCAGTTATTCTTGCATTTGGTTTGTATAAAAGGCTTCTTTTTTAGGGAGTTTCCGCGTTTGGGAGATTTGATTTATAAACATCGAGAAAAAATAGTTTTTTGCATTTTTTCTTTCTTTTTTTGTCGTACGGTGTATCATTTTGCAACATTTACGTTTGTTAGGGGAAATATTCTTTCATTTTTATCCGTTTTTTCCCCATTATTCAAATACGGGCAAGACGAAGATATGTTTGTGGTGTTTAATTTATCAGTTTGGTGTATTATTAAATGTTTTATTGTTTCTTTTTATTTCGTTTTATTTTTTCTTTTGCAAAACAAAATATTATGCTAACCTGTTTTAATTTATAAATATTGAAATTCTCGAGTTTTCATTCAAACCATACTGTTTTAAGGTAGTAAAAAGGCTAGAATTGAAAGTTTTAATCCAACAAGAGAGGATTCAAAACAGATTTAAGCTTGTTGTGGAAGCTTAGTGACAATATTTGTTGGGAAAAAAACAGAGGCGGGTATATGGAAAATTGTGGATTACAAGAAACGCTGAGTAATTGGCTATAAGGTAATTATAAAAGGAGATTTACGTTTTTCGGGAAAGTTAGTGAAAATATTTGCAGCAAAAATAAAAGGACATATGGAAATAAAGTAATAAAAAGACTAGATTTGAAAGAATATTTACGTTTGTTGGGGCAAGTAAATGACAAAATTTGTTGAAAAAAAAACCGGAGCCGGGCGTTTGAAAAAACATGGATCCCGAGGCCTCACGTGACCACACTTCACGTGACACGTGATTACTTCTTTCCACCAAGTAATGAAGCATTATTCGAGATAACCCGTGGGACGCCGGGCCACATAGCTAGTATACATATAAATGCGAACTATCTGCTTTTGAACTGAACCGGAAAAACGGAAGAAGACGCTCCGCAGCTTAGGAGGGTTAATTTTTTTTTGTTTTTGTGTTCGTCTTGTGTGTTGTTTTTGTTTGTAGGGGATTATTGTAAAAAAAATTTAAAGATTACCACGTCTGAAAGATCATACTTAAGAAATTGTGTTTGTATTTTATATAATCAGCTCATAATATTAAGCAAACAAAATTATATTAATTGAATTTCCATTACGAATAATAAAATGAAATAAATAAACATAAGATGCTTCAGCATTTTTTAAAAATTTTCTATCCACCTATTAACAAACTTAAAATTATTCATATACTAGTTTCATCTTCTGAATTGTATTCTATGTCAGTCTACAGTATCTCGTCGCATTTTATAGCTTGTCATAAATAAATATTTTTAATTTATATTTCCATAAATGGTTGGTATTGATAAGTCAGTAATTAAATTTTTGAAAGAAAAAATGTTTTATAAAATCAATATGTGTGATAAGGTTTTCAATATTTATTTCTTAAACAGAAAAAGATCTTGCTTGATCAACATGCCTGGATTGAATTGTGACTTCAACCAAATGGTAGGAACTGGTAAAGATCTTGGAGTCTGGAGCAGTTTAGCCGCCCCCGGCAGAAAACGCAGGTAATGTGTCATAAAATTAGGATATTGTTGATACCAAAAGGCGAACTCTTCAAAAAAACAATTTATTATGTTTCTGCAGATTAATGCAGTTATCCTTTCTCAAATGTTTATTTCAAAGTGAATATTGGATAAATCAATTAGATAAATTCCCCTCGATATTTATATAAAATTGTCGAATAGCTTAATCTAGCAATTTTATTCATGAGACGTTATTGATTTTGCAAACAGACAATCTTTGAAAATTCTTTTGCAATCGTACCATTTTTATCTTAACGGATTTTACTTATCGAATCAAGGCTATTTGCAAGATATGACGCTTTCCTGAAATCGACAATTCTTTATTTGGTAACCCTGTAATCAGATGTCAATACCTTCCGCTCCATGCCGCGTCAATTCTGATCATTTTCTACACTGACGATCGGTTTTGGCTTGGAATGGTCGGATTTGCGTGATGTGGAGAGCTCATGAATAACCGCTTTAATTTAGACCCATGGCTTGATCAAGCAGCGCTCTCGAGGAATTCCATTTTGTAGAGAGAATAAAATAGATGCCTAAAGGTTCTTTAATCTTGCAAAGAAAGTGCTTACTGTTCTTCGTATCATAAAAAACAATGAACTTTCACAAGGTATCGATCCCACGAATTTAGGCATTAAAAATTCACACCATAATCACTGCACCATCTTAGTCACCTAGACACCATCGGGATGTCCCATTGTTCAACTAGGACTCTTGAATTCGCATACACTTCATGAATACTTAGGAAATACATTTAATAAAATGCTTGTCACAAGTTAATATATTCAACCCTTTATGGCTTCTGCTATAAAGATCATTGAAATTACTGAGTTCAGAATATGGAATTTAAAAATTGCAATAAAAATCTGTATTGTTATTAAACTGTGTATGAAAAGGAAGAGAAACTTGAAAGCAGTATTAACAGTTCGTATTGAATTTAAACGGGGTGTTTCAGAACAATTGTTCAATGGTTTTCAGTGAGGTCAGGAACGAGTTAGGTTAGATTGACGTCCCGTTTTGAAGCAACACGAGGGCTATTTAGGGACGGACCTCGTTATTTTGAACCGCAATCAGATGACGAGGACGACACCTAAACTGGTACCCCCGCTCCAAACTCCCGCGTCACACCAACGTGAGGACGTTTGGCCACTACGTATGATTTAGAGTGCAACAGGCCCCATACTCGGCGTATCCTCAGTGGAATCGGGTTTCGAACCTGCGACCCTCCGGTCCCGAGGTCGAGATCTTGCCACCGCGGCCGCAATAATACGAGGACAGTTCAACAAGGACAAAGGCAAGAAACTCTCTGAGAGAAAATCTTTATTCACGAATTCAAAGAGATACAGAATGTAGTAGCCTCTGGTACATGGTACTTCTCCGCAGAGTCATCATTGTCGCAGAAACATTTCTTCTATCGTTTCAACAACGCATCGAAACCGCCATAAAACAGATTAGAAGATAATTCTTCGCAGTTTTATATTTTACCGTTTGTTTGGCGCACTAGGGCCAAAACTCGCTTATGCGCCAATAAACTTCAACCTCATTTGTAACTTACAAAATGAATTAGACATTCCGATGTCAACATCGTAAACTTGTGTAAAGGGAAATATCCAGAAAAAAAACTGCTGTTGTTTATAATACACTAGAAACATTCATCCGCTTTATCTACAATATTTCTAAATATCTCTCTATTCCTCCAGTTGTATCGAATATACTTAAAATTTTAATATCTAAATGAATAAACCTTTGTTCTCTAAATTTCACATTTTCCGTGAGGACTATAGCGCTGTGTCTTCAAACAAGGAAATGCTCTTAAAACCAATAAACCAGGGAATCATTTTATGTTATAGAACTTCGACAATTTAACTTTCGGATCACATGGGAAATCTCTTCTTAAAAGCTGAACTGTGGATGTAAATTTAATTACTCATATATATTTACTGCAATAGTTTCTATCGATTTTCTGAACGTGAATAAGGAAATTTATATGATAATAGCTCTTATACTGCTATCTATAGGAATATAACAATAAATATGTTCCGAAATTTCCAAAACATGCTTTAACAAAGAATAAAATAAAGGTGGACAATTTCTGTAAATAGCAGAAACTTAAAGAATAGTTTGGCGTGGTTGAAAAGAATAGTTAGTCAAAGATTAGTTTGGTTAAATAATTTATTAAAACTAGATTTAATTGTTTATTCTTTCATAAAAGACGTCTTAGAATTAAATCAAGTTAATTTTTTAGTTCAAGCAAGAAGTATAAAGTCTTATTAAATGCATGTGAATATTAAACGCTTAATTGTTATGCTGTTTCACCACTCTATTACCGCTAAAATATTACACTTCGTTCTCTGATGTGTCTCGCTTATGATTGTCGCATAACAGTTTAATGCGATTCCAAATCTGATACGATTCTTGGAATATGTTTCCTTTCATTAAATTAAAAATTGCAACAAAAAATTATGAAACTGTGTAATTTTTATTTTTCATGTTACTTGCATTACAATAACTCACAATGATAAAGCTTTTCTAACAATGCAGTGGTAACGTTTCTTGTTCAAAATCATAAAGAAAATCGGGAAAAGTATTATTTTTGAATATTGGATATAATATTTTCAACAACCTTATTATGAATATTGCAATGTATAATAATTCACGCTAAATTCAATCCATGGTATCTCATGGTCCGATAAATCCACAGTATACATCTTGAAATTATAATCCATGTTTCATTTCTCACAAATGTTTTTAAATTCTGTACTCAACTTTATAAGGAAAACATAAATTCAAACCGATGAATCTATAGGAATGAAGGCTAGTGTTTCGCATTTGTAATACATTAAGATGTACAAATTCAGTTGTATTAAATTTTAAAAATATCTTTATTAGACCTCCATGATCGCATAATTCATTTAGCAATGATTATTCTGAAGGAAGTGTAAATACCGTATGACACATGAGCAGAGCTTCAATATCAAACCCATCGCAACAGTGTGCACACGAATTTCATATCTTTTTGAAAATATGTATTTATAACTTTATTTGAAGCATTGCTCTTAAAGGATCACATTTTCAGAAGGTGATGTGCAAATAATGTGAGTCAAGTTTTTAAATTAAGCATCATTTTTTGCTTTTTATTAACTATTTCTTTTAGTTTATTTTCTATGCCATTATTATAGTCATTTCCAGTCGTATATTCATTTAAAAAAATGACTTTTAATTATTTATTTATTTAATTCTTAAATATGTACATGGAATCGCCTATATAAAAAGAGGAATGGAAAAGTGTTTTTTTAATTGTTGTTTTCTGATTATTAATATATTTTAATAATTACATAGCACTCATCTAGCCAAACCAAAAAATGAATTTTAAAATTAATAACAGACTAGAAACTATAATCATTATGCAATAGAAATAAAAAATACACTAAGTAATAACGAAATAGTATGCTAGCTTATAGTTTTATTAATCTTGCATTTTAAAGCTACGATCTAAGCAATTTAACTCTTTCAATGCTGAAGTACCCGAAACGCCTGTTGAAACAAATTACGGCGATTGCCCGAATACTCTTGCAAAATTCCCACCCCTCTTCATTAGGTGTGAATGATTGAATAATCGAGATGCGTGCTTTGTTCGTTACAGTGGCTCATCTTCCAGTGGCTACAGACTTCTCTTTTGTATTTTAGTCCCTTAAGAATACGAGATGTAATTGCAATTTTTTAGAGGGAGTTGGGAATTTCTTCTTTGAAAGAGGAAATAGGGCGTTTCAGTATTCTGAGGCTCCAAGGTTCCGATGATCGTAGGAATCAGAGGTTTAAATCTAAGATAAAGAGATTAAATCTGATTTATTATTAAGGACAGACCACAATTTTGTATGGTCGAATGATAAGCAACTGAGCTGCCACCAGTTATCAAAACTTACATTCTTCACCAATCTAGCCTCAGACAACAGGTTTAATTCGTCTAATTTTGCATTACATAATTTCTATTTCGTTTTTCTATCTCCGATTGAAAATGATTTTTGCTATTTTTTCAGATATCGCCGTTCTCTCCGAAATCTACTTTAAGCGGACCAAATAGCTGATGATGTTCTGTGGCTCATCTCAAATTCGAAATGTTTTGAATCTTCTTCCTTATATGCTTAAGTTGTGCCAAATATTACTAAATGTGTTCAACGCATAATGATTGTGGAATAAATTTTCATTTTGCTTCATCATGAGTAGAATAACAAAAGTTCCATGTCCTGTACTTCATATTTTTTGAATATGCATAAATTTTGCATAACAGCAAGATTGGAAAAATTTAATTTAGATTTATGCTGCCTTTGTTTAAATATTGTTGTTCTATTACTGTCAATAAACTGTAATAACTCTTCCAGAGCATTTTTTTCGATTACTTATTTATAATTAATTATTTCAGGCACCTTATTGTAATAGCACCTGTGTGGACTATAGCGATTAATCTTTATTTCCTAATGTGTTAAAAATCCTTTTCAAAATTTATTTTCAAATGACATTCAATCTATCCATGATTACATTTAAGCGTGTTTTCTAATTGTACTTAAGTAGCACCATATATTTGTACAAATTTTCTCGATATTTGGTGGTTATTATTTTGTGATGTGATATTTTGTTATATTTTTTCAGCCTTATTCTAAGAATGAAAGTCAGAAATAAGTGGTTGTAAGATTATTACTTTTTTATTTTCTTTCTGTCCTTAGCAGTGTGTCTCATTAAATCTTCATCTAATAATGAGGTTGAAATAAAATATACTGTAACCTTATGTCTGTATTGAGTTCATTATTAATAGATTTTATCATCTGTAAACTTGATGTTGTAATAAATATAATTCTTAGAAAGTGTATGCAATAAAATGTATTTTGTGTTATGTTTCAGTCAGATTTCACTCTGTAATTCAAATCCAGAAACTAATTTTGGAATGTGTTTTCATTAAACGGAATTTGGTGAAACTGCAACTAAAAAATCTTCAATGAGTTCAACATGCAACAAAAATTAGAGGCGAATACTCTCATAGTTCTTACTAGCGATATGAATATTTCCGGTGAAAAACGATTGAAGTAAATGAAGATTTCACCTGAAAAGAATGTTGGGCATAATCCAGAAAGAAGAATTCGTTGCTTGACAGCTTATACCTTTTATCATAATTATATCCTTAAATATTTAACACTCAATGAAAATTATTTTTCTATTAAAGCCAGGAAAAAAAATAATTTGATTAGTGCACAACTACCGAGATTTCATAAGAAATTGTCTCGTTCCTTTCGCTCTTTTTTTCCCTTTTTTTCAAAATTTTTTCGGTTATTTGTAAAAGGAAGGGGCATAAATTTATTAATTTATTTTAAAATTTTGCATCTAATGTCATAAAAAAATGTTTGAGATTTACTAAGCATAAAATAATGACAGCCGTGGTATGGCGTAGAATTTCAGAATTCTGAGGATTTCTTGTTCGACAGCCTACCAAATAAATACAAGATACACTAAAATATTCATACGATATCTTCACGATGTTGTGCGGCATTTAGAATCTATAATATAAAAGCCGTGAGAAGGCCTCTAACGCTCAGGAATGTGAGCGTGGCTACGCGCCCAAAGAGATTCAGACCAGTCATAGTGTGATTGATTTCACACCCGCAGCGCACTCTTTCTTCGTTAGAGTGGCTCACCCAGAAAGGTTTGGGAAACAGGGGAGGGGTTTCTTAGAATTCGGAGAGTAACAGCTGCCATTGCGGTTTTTGGGAGGGGAAGTGAATTCTCCTTATCTTTGAAAGAGAAACTCGGGTATTCCTATATTTTGAGGTTTCTCTATTCCAATGGTCTTTCCGATATTTTCTTCCTTTTACATACTTAATTTTTGAATTGAATATTTAAAAGGAAAGTTAGTGTCAGTTGATTTATCAGTTCTATTTTTCATGTTTTTTTTTATTTCTCAAGCACTCTAACAATCTGCATGAGATTTTCTTCAACAACTTTCGTTAGTAAATCTGTGACAATCAAATCTGAGATATTGTTGGCAAGCTAAAAGCCCGTCTTAGACGGGCACAAATATTCTAGTAACGTAGAAACGTCGTGGAGATATCGTAAAATATTTTACGCTAATAGGACATTCCACAAAAGATCTACTGTGATTGTTGGTCCGGCGCACTCTAAATACGTCGAGAAGATCAAACATCTTCACATTAGCGTAGCGTGGAAGTCTGTGAAGTGTTCAGATCCTTTACCTCTCCGCCAGGACCTAAATCTAACCTAATTAGACTAAGTATAGAATAAGTAAGAAAAATTATCATATATACACATGTCAAAAGAATAATGTTTCACTTGGCAGTCATTCATTTCCTTCATGTTTGGGAGAGCAAACTTTTCTCTCAACAGCATCTTTGCTAACTTCGGTAAGAATTCCATAAACTAATGATAGTCTGTTTAAAATACGATACAATGTTAGATGAACTTTCTAAATCAGTAATATTTCATGTTTGTAGATCTAACTGCTGATACTTGTTCTGGACTCGCTCACGAAACGCACGGCCTACTATGAATCTGACGATTGAGAGGCAACAAACTAGTGGAAGTAGTAAACGTCGAAGCACCATTCCCATTTTAAATATTACACATTTTTGTGTAGGAAACGTGGGCGTGTATTATAAATAAATTAATTAATCGTCACAGGAACAATTTTGGACATGTAAGCTGCTAGTCATTATTCGTTTTCATAATAATTATTCGTCGTCATAAATCGTGCTGTAAAGAACTAATTACAGTGTCAGGACAATACGATAGTCTGTATAAGTCGTGAAACAATCTGTAAAAATTAGAACAAGGCTTTGTTTCCATGAATATTTAGGATAGTTTAGAACAATTATTGAATCAAAATTGATAGAAGTCTCAATTATAAAAACTCCAAATCTTTAAGGTATTTTAAGATGGGAATTTTTTTGGCTAATATGATTTGATTCAAAATATTCTAATGAAACTTCAGAAGCAAATAATATCTACCCCAGTAGCCCAAAGATATTGTATAATGTTGTACGATATTGAACAATATTCGCAATATTGTATAATATTGTACAATATCATATTATATAATATCGAACAATATTGTGCAACATGTTGTGCTACCTGGGTAATTAATTGGCATGATTCTAATCATAGAGCTTTCAACCATGTCACTCCGCAAGTTTCTATATGTTGGAACAGGAAGCTTTTAGAACTTAATAAAATTAACAGGTGTGTGCATATGAAGCGAATGGTGTTCTTTGACATTAAAGTATCATTTTAGTTAGAAATAGATTAAAAATATTTCATCTATATTTTGCAACTTTGTTTGTTCTGAAGAAGTGAATGTCTAAAACCATTTAAGTAATTTTTTTTCTTATTAAGAACAAACGTGTTTGCTGGTTTTTCTAAAACTCCAACTTTCGAATTTTTCCATTCTTTTCATAAAATTCATAATCCAAAACACATAAAGCTGTATAAAATTAATTTAGGATAAAAAATGCGATGGTACAGAATTATTCATTCTGTCTAAAATTATGAACTTCATCAACACTGAGATTATTTACAGTTATAAATTTATATCCATAGAGTACTCGTGGGAACATTTATTCAATATCTACAAACATCCATGCCACCGGAAATGTACCACCTAAAAGTAAGGAAGAGGAAATGACGATTCCAGAAACAGATATTAATTCTTCTAACGCCGTTAATCTATGGCTATAGTCGTTAATAGAAAGGCGGTTGCTGTGAAAGTCATAAATAATTTGTGACATGAAATATTAATTTTCTTTTCATTGCAGTTTCTGAGTGCCAATAGACGCTCCTAAACCTCTATAAAAATTATCAAACATGTTTTCCTACGAGGAAACCAAGAGTGCCTTTGAAGAAAGTGTGTTGTGCTTTTCCCTGGAACACAATTTTATTTCATGTCACAAATTATTTATGGCTTTGACAGCAACTGTCTCTCCATTAACGACTATAACCATAGATTAAAGGCGTTTGAAGAATTAATAATTGTTTCTGAAATCTTCATCTCCTCTTCCTTACCTTAAGGTGATACATTTTTGGTGGAGTTGAAATTTGGAGAGTCAGTCGGCAGTCAGTTCAGATACCGTTTTCATCATTTAATAATTAATAATAATTTCAAAATTACGAGATTTGACCCAAAACAGATATAGGGTAGTTTATAAACAGAATGCAAATCTAAGAATCAATTCTTTGAGGCATTGATGGCAGTGATGGTCTGGTGGTAAAACGTTGTTATGGGATCAGAGGATTCCAGTTTCGAAGCTATATTTTACCAAAGATCTTTCGTGCATGACGGCCTGTTGCACGTTAAATATGACGTCGAGGGTGAAAAGTCTTTCCGTTGGTGTGGTGCGGAAGTTTGGAGAATAGATGTCTCTCAAGTGTCGTCCTTATCATCTGATCACGGTTTAAAATTACGAGGCACGTCCCTTGAGTTGAATCAAAATGGGACGTTACTATAACTAAAGAAAAGCATTGACAAATTATTTCTATGAAAGTGGGAAAATTTATTTAAAAGTGGAAATAGGGCCACTGTAACGGTTTGTTAATTTTAATTCTATAAATAGAAAGTTAGTTAGTAAGGATTCTAGAAAGTGACATCGAATGAGTTCAGGAGTGAAAGATTATTGACTGTGTGGTTCATCGATTACGTTAATTTTCAATACATAATAATAGGGAATAATTCTTGTTGAGACCAAACTTTTCGGGGAATAATTCTGCTTAAGAAATTTATTATATTAATTTATAAAAGACACTGCCCAATTTTATAGATTATTAAAAATACTTCTTTTTTGTTTAATTAAGATATCTTTGAACTATTTGAATTTTTTATCGATAAAACAATTGTAAATAACTACGAGTTCTGTAGAATTTTAAAAATGCCAAAAATCTGAGCTTTATCGAAAACATATTTTATTTTTTAAGAAATAATTCTTATAAAATTAATCCTTTAAATACTCTTTAAATATTAGTTTTCTGAAACTAATTTTTTAAGAATATTTGAACCGGAATGCTTTTAATGAGTATTAGGGATTATAACACTTAATTTATTTGCATATTTGCTTGGAATATATATTTTTTGTTTAATTATTTCTTGCTTAATTTCGGTTCGCCTCGGTCGTTTTGAACTATACAAAGTATGAGAAGTTTATTTTTCGCCTTTAGAGATTTATTGTGTTCATTTGTTTGAATACATTTTACTAAATTAAGAGATCTTAGAAATATTTGAATTTTTTTATCGATAAAACAATTACAAATAACTACGAGTTCTGTAGAATTTAAAAAATGCCAAGTAATTGTGTTAATTAAGTATTTTCTCGTACTGTATTCAGAATGAATGCTTTGAAAAAGTGCCAAAAGACGTTTATTTTTGAGTATTTTCTTTAACTGTGGTTTATATTTCGTATTTATTTCATAGTTGTTACAATTCAAATACTAATTTCATGTTCTATATTACAGTAGAACCCCGGATAACCGAAGTAAAGGGGGGAAGTCGTTTCAGATAATGATTTTTTTGGTTAAGCTATGAACATCCATTACTATTTTGTATTAATTACAGTACGTAATTCTGAAATGTTTTGAGTGTAAAACGAATTCAAAGCAATCTTTGTAGGCTACACTTTTGTCATTTATTAAATTTAAAATTACATTTTTAGAATTACAGAAGGTACACCAACATATACTTAGTACATAGCTTAAAGGATACGAATTACTCATCCAAAAAACTCAGTAATTTTTGTTTGTTTCTTGCGTCCCTCCCAACGTTTTCAAGCAACAGCAGGCAGGTAGCCATCTTTTCATTTAGAAGGACGTCAGCCGGAGTGATTTTTTTTTTTGTGATTTCAGAGGCATTTCGGATGACCCGGGTTCCGATTAACACGAGTTCGGTTAACCGGGCTTTACGGAATAGGAGAAAGGAGATGATAAAATAATTACTCTCTTCACAGATAAAATATTTTAAAAATATTTCATAAATATTTATATATTGCCTTTTATAAATTACTACGAATATTGAATGAATTATAGTTCATCCATCCTAACTGTTTTAATTTCCTTATGTTGCCGGTAGTTATCTAGGTATCCTGTTATACATTTGTGTCAATTAGACACAAAAGGGTGTAGATATTTCGATAGTTATTTTTAATTTTGTTTTTTTTAGTGGATGGCATAGAAAATTCACCTTTAAAGTCCTTTTTATATTTTTAATGCATTTTTAGATACGAAGAAACGACTTTTGGAATCATGTTATTTTTTGTGTAGACAGGGGAGTGGAGTTCAACTAGTAAAATATCAAATGCTATAAGAAACACAATGAAATATTAGGAAATTGTGTTGAGGATCTTAGTATTGTAAGATCTTGAAGTTCTAACAATATAAACAAGTCTGAAAAAAGCAAATACAAATGAGTTGTAGAAATGGCCTTTACAACTTTGTAAAATTAATATAATAATTAAAGATGAAAAATTCAAATATAAATTCATAACAGAAACGTTTTTAAGTGAATGATTACGAAAAATAAATTGATAAAAATTGAATACTTTGAGTAAGAATGGCTTATTGCAAAATTGTATTTTGGACAAAAGTTCATGAATTTAAAATGTGAAAGTTTAAAATACTAGTCAGAAAGTTTCCCAAAACATTTTCTTTTATAACATCTCCTATTATAAGCAAAGTCATGTCATGCCTCAAGCATTAAATAATGGCAATTGAATTGCTTAATATATAATCTATTAAAATAAAGCTTAAATAATATGGAATATTAAAAAAAAATTTTTAATTTACAACTTGACATAGCAGTTTTAAGCGTCATCTGCAATTTTATCTAGGTTTTAACTATTTGCTTAAAATTTTAAGACATTAAAGATAAACGGTAGACGACTTTCGTTTTTAATGTTTTATATGCATATAATGTATGCTTCTGTTATATAATATTGATTATTTTCTATTTGTCCTTTCATTGGTGTTTCTTCGTAGCAAAATTGCTCAATTAAGTAAACCTTCCTAAAAGACTTTTCCTTAGAGAAAACTCCACTTAAAATAAATTCAATGTTTTAATGTTATAATTCTAATTTTAATTTGAAATATTGAAGAACGAACATGATGCACAAAATCGTTCTTTTCATTTCCAAATTCTTCCCTTAATCGAATTCGGTAAAAGGATAGAAAAAGTATACAACAAGAATTTACCATTTTCTCTCGTTGTTAAATTGATTAAAATGATAAAAAAAAGGAAAAATCGCTTCGAGACTTTAGATTTCTTCTAAAATAAAAAAGTTTAATTTATTTAACACGATTTTTCTAAGAGAATTTAAGCGAATAATGAAAAAAACCAATTCTTTGACATTTCACAACACGAGTCGAACACTCTTTAAAAACAAAACTTTGAATTAAAAGAGATGAATGAGAGTTAACGGTTTATCAATATTTTTACTTTCATTTTACATATCTTTAATACCTTGTGTTCTTTTATAAAGATATCAGCAAAATTAAGCCTCACTGATATTATAATAAGACTTTAATTAGAAAAAATAATATATAAAAATAATTACTAATATGTTTTTTTTATATTTCTTTTAAATTAGAGTTATTTTAATATTATTCTACTTTCATTTCCTATTAAAAAATATTTAATGGGAAAATTCATTAAATAAATATCGTTTTATTCTTCGTTAGATTGTCGATTAATATCACTTTTATAATAATAATAATAATATGGAGCCGTTCCTTTTTATAGAGGAGGGATGTGGATATAATTTCTTAAGACTTTCACAATTTGGTAAGAGTATTTTAAAATATATAAAAGGAAGTTCGTTTGGGCTTCATAACTTTTTCTCTTATAAATCTTCTATTGATAAAAAAGAAATAAAATGTGAAAAATGAATGTAAAGTACGAAATCAAAGGAAAACATTATTTTCGAAATTAAATCATGTTGCATTGTTGTTGTTGTTTAGATTAGTTTTAAATCTACAAATTTAAATTAGTTTATATTATAGATAGATATAAATTACCACAAAAACTTATCTAAATTTGATAAAATTGATAGATAAAGCTATCTTTTCTCTATTTTAATTAATTTTTTTTCAGTTTTCACAGACTAACTATGTACAGTTAATTACTTTTGTCCAAATATGTTCCCTATTAACTTTCTGGCAATAAGATTTTAACTAATTAAACTGTATAAACATAAAATTTTTTACATTATAAACTAATTAAAATGTTAGCAACTTTTTCCGATTTTAAAAATAGAAAAACTAATCATATTTTAAATCAGTTTGGTTGGTTAAGATGTTCATCTTTTTTTAAAGTTCGGTGGACTCTCGTACAACTTGACTAAAAAATAGTGACTATATATAAGTTATAAGATAAGTTTAACATTTTTGTAGTTTTTGATTTTTTTATGGTCAGAAAAGCAAATGTATATACTTATATGTTGTTTATGCATGAACAGTGAAGGTAACAGTTTAAAAAAAGTAACATCTCAACAGCAATAATAAATTAAGGCACACTTGAAAATTAGAGATATAAAATATTATCCGAAATACCTCTGAAATCGCAAATCCCAAAAAAACACGTACAGTTCTGCAAGGGAAAAATCGCGAAGGCGACACTTTTTTGCAACTATATCCCCACTTTTTTCTTTTAAGCCTGCCCAAAAAGGTCAGTGATTAATTTTAAAATGCTAAAATTAAAATTAATGGGTATTAACAATATTAATTACGACACTGTTTACGAGTGCCTGTCAGGCGCATAGCGTCCGACAGAGGGTTAACTTTAAAAAAGAACGAAAGTGCAACTTGCAAGGAGAGTTTTACACTCAAAACATTTCAGAATTTCATATTGTAATTATATGCAAAATAGTGACAGATGTTTATGGCTTAATCGAAAAAACTCGTTATTCGAAATGGCCCTCCTCCCTTTACTTCGGTTAACCGGGGTTGTACTGCATTTGAAAATTCAACAATGAAAATAATTAAAGAAATAGAAGTAGTGAGCAGCACCGCTTGATCTATTGCGAAATCAAAACAAAGAAATCGAAAAGCTTAGACAGAAACAAGATGTTTTTAATAAACATTCGTTTCAAGATTTTTTGTTGCAGGGTACAAAAAAACTGTTATTTTTATCGTCTTAGTTTGCTGTTTAATTTCAAGTGCATCTGGCCCTTTTTCTTACGGTTACCAATCGAAATTTCATCCTAAGTAACGAAAATTCTCTGTATTTTATATTTGACGAAACTAGCAAAATATGTGAGTGGCGCTTTCTAATTTACTATATTATCTAGAAAAGACTATATCGCTCGATAGTGTTGATTTTTTTGTACTCTCTTTTGAAATTACTGAATCCTGAGTGCTCGTTGTATAGTAGGAGATTTCTGGAAATTTTTATATCTGTGTGTTCCAAATCTACCAAAATACAAAGTTTTTTCGTTTTCACTTTAGCATGTCTGAAGAAATATATTCATGGGATATTGCAATTTAATCATAACAATAATTATAACAAATTTTTAAATTGTCAGTCAAAGAAGAAAGTTGAAATTCATAGTATATCGTATGCCATTCAGAAATCAATAAAAAAGAAAACTTTAACTTCATTCCATAGATTTTTCAGGAATTTTGCATGAATACTTGAAACCTTCGAAATCAGTTGGCATCAGCAAACTACTACATAGGATACTTGTTATGAATAATTCAAAAGTGCGTCAGAAACATTTAAATTTAAAATAAAATACCAGCTCTTGCTGATTATACCAGATCATAAAATTCGAAGTTGTCTTTCAGGGAGTGTAGGTAAAGTTTTGTGACTGGTACTGACAAATTGAAATAATGATAAATGTTTACTCTGTACAGAAACTGAACATTTTCAGAGCCTTGGATAAATTCATGTCTGGAGATATTTCCACAAAAGTGAAAGCACTATAAACTTTCTATTGAAATATTTTCATGAATCTTTATCATGAAATATCAAATATTGACGCGAATCTTGCTACAGTTTATTGCAGTATTCTCATATTCTCAAAGACTTTTTAACATTCGGTCTAGAAGTCTATCCTCATACTAAATACTCAATTTTTTATTCTATTTTTATTTGGCTAATTTTAAATTTACCATTCTCGTTCATGATAAATATTTATTCGGAAAAGGCAAGTTTTATTCCCTAGGAGTTTTAAATGCCTAAGAAAAATATTTCTATCCGTTCTGAAAAAAATAATTAATGAAGATTTTGTTCATGTGACAAAAATATAAAAAAAATTTTTTATCTAAATATCTTGATTCTAAACAACAGAAGTACGAAGTAAATTATACCTAACATGTTTTTATAAAAAGAATGCGTTAGAAAAACAGAGAGCAATTAAAAAGCCATACAATCGAGATTTCTTCAATTAAATATCTAATTATTTCACAAAACCAAGATAAAAATGTTTCCAGTTATTATTATAGTGACTGATACTTCTTGATACTTATCATATTTCTCCAAAAATGAAAATTTTTACCATACGTTTCAATGAAAGGTTTATAAAATAATATTTAAACAAATGAACCAGTGGCGGCTCGTCCATTAGGGCTGCAGAGTTGCAGTCCTCCTGAAATTATTTTATAAGGTTGTATTTTCGTTTTTATTCTAATTGGCTTACTTTTCGACTTTGAGAGTCCAATGATCAACGAAAATGACAAAAAAGTACTAGAAAACGTAAAAGGAAGACGGAAAATGGATCAGGAATCAAAAGATAGACAGACAAGAGCTGCATAGCATTTTGCCCCTCCTAAGGATCAAAATTCGCGCACTGAGCAACACGGAGTGTTCAATCAGAAGAAAAAGCAACCCTTTATCCATTTGAAATAAAATAGCCAAGAGTTGCGTTTTGCACAGCTCTCGTTTGGCGCGACTTCCGTTTTTGCCTTCCTCATTTGGCTTTTTTTTTTCGCTTTCTCTCAGTAGTCCTGTCATTATGTAGTTTTTTCAATAAAATTCTGGAGAAGTTGTAACTTTTTGTTCCTTTATGTATTTTGGGGATGCTGATCACCAATCTGAGGTTTGCCACCAAAACTTTTGTTGGAATTTTAGTTATGGTCAATTGTTTTCCCCCAGTTTTTGCTTATAACTCAACAATTATCAATTTTTAGTATATCATCATTATACACCAAAATAATCAGCACAAAATTTCCTACAACATAGGGCTATACAACTTCTGCAGCACTGCTTGTTTCTGAGCTGACAAGTCGCCACTGAAATGAACCTATTTCTATAATATTTACTTTTCTGATGAACGCTGTCAGAAACTTTCGGTGTATTACATACATTTTTAGTGACAATATTTAATGCTCAAATAAATTTATGTTTTAAGTATAGTAATCGATAATAATATAATAATTTATATTTTAACTATAGTAATCGATAATAATATAATAATTTATATTTAAACTATAGTAATCGATAACGGACCCAAAGACTAGGGGACTGTTGAAACGCCAATAGAAGATACAATACAACCCGGTTAACTGAACTACTGGGGAGAGGGAGCAGCTTCGTATAAGGATTTTTTCGGTTAAGCCATGAACAGTTGTATTTAAACAGTATGTAATTCTGAAATGTTTTGGCGTAAAACGAATTCAAAACTCTCTTATGGTCTTACACTTATGTTCTTTACTCAAGTTAACCCCCCGGCGGGCTCAATATTCGCAGCGGTGAGTTCGGCGCCATAGCCTGACAGGCACATGTAAACAATGTCTTAATTAATATTGTTAATACCCATTCATTTTAATTTTAGCATTCTCAATTAATCACTGACCTTCTTGGGGAAGCTTAAAAGAAAAAAGTGGAGATATTGTTGCAAAATAGTCTCGCTGTAGTGTTTATTTCCGTGCAATGCAGTACATATTTTTGGGGGATTTGCGATTTCAGAGGTATTTCGGATAATCCGGGTTTCTGTTAACCCGAGTTCGGTTAATCGAGGTTTTACTGTACTTGAAAAGTGTTTCACGCTTTATAGAAGTATTTACGTTTATGCTTCCTATATCATACTTGGGAATTTATAAAAAGCTTTTAAAAGATCTTTATAATGCTTTTTAAAAATTAAGACCAAATCTTCAGTAAAATAATGAATTTTTAGACTAATTACAATGAACTATTAAGAAATACAAGTTCATATTATTTAATTGTAGCAAAGTAGAGACTTTTCCTTCTGCTCGTGAAATATATCTCATGCTCTGTTCTCGGCTTGCATGTCCAAACAAAATTCATTTAAACAATTTTCAGATTTACAAGTGGAAATGCATAGAATTAACAAAAAATCGTATGTGCCACAGTAATTAAGTTGTATACTGTGCTCATTCAAATCTTTACTGCAAGTCTACAAAATGTCAATTAATTTAATGTAGATTTAACCAATACAAATTCATTCACGGCATTATTTAAAACATAAAATTCAATCATCATTATTTGAAATATGAAAGTCACATCATAACTCTAGTCTTCTGTCTTCAAATGGCTGCCACAGATCTACAAGTTTGGCGATAAGACAGCGATCCAATTTTCATTTATCTCGTTAGTTTCATTTTTGAGCTATCATGTTTAAATGCACACGGTCGGACAGGCACACTCTTTGTCGATTTTAATCTAAAATTAGACACATATCTGCAAAGATCCTATACTAAAATTCAACCATCCAACTTGTTCCGATTTTTCATTATTATTAATTGTGTTAACATGCTCACTAATAGGAAATCGACAGACAGTCGCCCTTTGTCGTATTTGGTCCCACACTGGATACAAATCTACAATTCTAATAATAAAATCCTAAGCCCTCTATCATACGCATTGAGTTTTGGACACATACTGACAAAAGCTGGGCATTCACGAGAAGGCTAGCTATGTCATTTGTCCTGAGTCTGGTCTTTTTTGCACCCATTTTAATCGAAAAATTAGGCAAAGTATTTATGGATGTTCCAAAGTTTGTTTTGAGGTAAGGTTCAAAATCGCAGAATTCTACAAGCCCATACTGCTCCTCCCCCCACACGGGAGAATTCGAGTTTCATTTCTACCCTCGTAGCGAGGTGCCAATATAGGCAGATCCTTCGTTTTGAGATCTCGCTACCCTCGCATCGAGATCTCAAATTGGAATCGGCGGATTGAGTTTTGGATTTTAAGTTCGTTTGAATTCCACCATTTCGAATCATTTGCTCCAAATTTGACAGGTTTTTTACCTGGACGATAGGTTTTCTCTTCCAATGTTCCAAAAATTCCATTTTGGAAAAGCGGTGAATCACCTTCTTAACAGGTGTAATTCCAAAATCTCGCACCGCGGTGGCCTAGTGGTAAGATCTCGGATTCGGGGGAGGGGCGTTCCAGGTTTGAGACCCAATTCCACTGAAGATCCGCAGTGTATGCGGGCCTGTTGCACGTTAAATAGTTCGAAGGGGGCCAAACGCTCTCCTGTTGGTGTGGTGCGGGATTTTGGAGAGGAGGGATGTCAGCTCAGATGTCGTCCTCGTCATCCGTTCCAAAATAATCCTCGTGTTGCTCAACATGGGACGTTAATATAACTGAACTACACGGTATAATTCCACAAATTGCTTTTTTTTACTCAGGAGGAATAAAACGCGGAGACTCATCAAAATCTCAGATTTTAATTACAAATTTGAAAATAACAGTATTTTCTTTTTTTTATACTTAGTATACGAAAAAGTAATAATTCAATAACATCCAAGTTATGCTTATTACAAATCTTGTTCATTATAAACGATAAAATATAAGTGCCTTAATTTGGTTGCATTTACCTCGGAACAAAAGGAAGTTCTACTTCAAGACCTACCCAATATGAATTATAAATTGAGTTATGCTCTCAAAAGAAATTGTCATTCTTTTAGAAATTTAGATTATATTGCGACAGATACTATTCAAACAGATAACGTTATGATTATTTTTAAAAATATTTCGTTGATTTGAAGTTGTATAAACTAAACCAATTTTGTCAGAAATGTGCGATGACAGTAAATAAATATAAGACAGCAGGTATCAAATCTGATGATGAAATTACCCCTGGTGATAATGTGATTAACAGCAACCTTTCGAGTTGCTGGCGATTTTCAATTAAGTTATCAATACAATCTGTTTTGTTCCCAATTAACATGATGAAGACGGGTATAATATTAACAAGCGTCATATTTTTTCATTCTCATGCGATCACAAATTAATTAACATAATTGACAAAATTAATCGCTGGTAATGAGATTTCCAGCAGTGTTGAAAATCCAGAATCAAATATATAACTTTTGGTAATTTCAGTTTAAAACAACTACGCATTAAATTTTTATTTTTGAATGCGAAAAATAATGAGATTTGCGCATTAATTTTCAGTCCTCAACTGCTTATCCGATAAATAGTGAAGTAATTCACATATTTTCTTTTAAGATGGTTTTATATTTTATTAAAAATAAACACACTGGTCTTCACACACACACACAAGAGGGTTCCAGGTTCGAAACCCGATTCCACTGAAGACCCGTAAGATCCGTCAAACGTCCTCCCGCTGGTGTGGTGCGGAAATTTTCAGAGGTGAGTGTCAGTTCAGGTGTCGCACTCGTCATTTGACAGCGGTTCAAAATTACGAAAACCCCCAAATAACCCTCTTGTTGCTTCAAAACTGAGCGTTAATATAACTAAACCATTATTTTCAGTTAAATAATCGAAATCAGTATCTGTAATTAATGGTTTCGTTGTCTAATAAATTTTACTAAGACTTTCCTTGCTTAGAACAATTTGTTCGCTAAAAGAAATTATAGGAGTTTACAAGTTGATTATTATTTTACAGAAAACGATTCTTTGACAAAAAGTCAGTAATTATCTTAAGCGTTTCAGATTAAAGAATTATATTAAACCCTTGGTGTTCAAATTAGCCAATTATATTCAAACTATTAGAGTAATTAGATAAAACATCTAGCAACATAATTAAAATGGAATTATTTCTTAAATTAAATGTAAGCCAAATTATGATTTCTGAATAATTCCAATTTTTGTGAATAAAATTAATGGATTTTTGAGCTAAACTACAAAAATATGGTAATCAGATTTAATCTGATTTTTCAAGTGATGAAATCCACTTTCAGTAATGGTTGTCATAGACAATATGAAGCAACACAACACGCCAAATGACATAAAATTTAAGATATTTCTCGTCTATATGTTAATATGAACGTTTCCATAGTTTCGTCAGATGACTGCAAAGACATTGATAAAAGGGTAAATTTTATACAGCCTAGTGCAATTTACTGTTGATATAAAGTTTATAGAAAGAAATTTTAAAGAATGGAAATTGAATGTGAAATAAAAAAATGTGTCCCTGATTATAATATCACTGGAAGAAATGCCTTTCAAATATTTTTGTTTGTTCTGTAAGTTTCCTATTAATAAAATTTGATATAAAAATGTCAAAACGAAATTAATAGAAATATTAAAGTCATATTAGACGCGCTAAAGCAGACTATTCTCAAATTAAACACAATTAGCAATCCTAAAATATTAAATTTAAGTTAACATCTGTTAATCCTTCTAAAGCCTAGATTTCTTTATTATTAACGATGATAGTTATGTTGGGTCTCTAACGGAGTTTCGATCAATACGAAATATCATTGCATCTCCACATCTATTTCTGAGTGGTCTTTTCTGTTGAATGAATTATTAATAATTCGACATGAAAATTTAATTTGAGATAAAAGTGGAGAGCAAATTTCACTCGTAGATAAATTTGGGTGTTGGAATATTTTAAGAAAATTAACTTTAAAAGAAAATTCTTTTAAAACTTATGAAAAGTAAAAAAATGTCTGTTTCTCCGAAATCATACACCAATTCTTAGAATATTTCGTTTATTTAGAAATGTAAAAGTTTGAAATAGTAGAAAGTCATTTTTCAAGTAAAAAATAATTTTTTTTTTCAAAAATATACAGTTCAAAACATAATGTAAAAGCTTGATGCACTAGTAGAGATAATCTAAGTAAATTGGAATTTTTTAATAACATTTACAATAGACTTTTAATAAATATTTAGTAATTGCCATTATTATAATATTCATTGTGGCTCAATTTCCTTACAGTATTGTTTTCAACGCCTCATGCCTCTTCGATTTGTTTTCTCTCCAAATTTGTGACAAAAAATCATTTTAAACTTTATAGTATACAAATAGAAGCTTGTTTAAAAAACGTCTTTATTTTTCTTAATTCTTACTTCTCAGTCTTTAATATTTTTAATAATTTATATTATAAATATGATGGAATTCTGTAACATTTTTTTCTCGAATTCATCACCAAATATCACCCTTCGTATGGAATCAAAATTTAACTAAAATTAATCGATTAGCTTATAATTAAGTTCTGAAAATGTGAAAATATTACATCTTCAACTGCAACACACAAATCTTCACACTTTTCACAAACAGAAGATAAAATTTCAGAACTCTAGTACATTAAGACGGGATTGACAAATAAATTACAAAATTTCATCTGTTCTGAAAGAAGTTAAGTTCGCATGAAGCAAGAAGTGTGCAAAAATAGAAGTTTTTCTTTGATAATAAGATATTTTAGACTTATCTAAGTAAAAAGATATAAAGGGGAAAATAGATTCATGGTTCTAAAATCTGATTTTTTTTGTCACAATGCCTACTTTTAATTTTAAGGTTATTATTTTTAAAAATTAAGTTATATCATAAATCGTTCAACCTTTTAATACAATTAATATTTTTCTCTAAGGTATTCATTTATGAATTCTATGAATATGCTCTATCATTTTGGTCTCTTAGCAGATTTCAAATAATCCAAAATGAAAAATTATGATGCAAAAGATGTTTTTAATTGTACTCAAATTTCGATAAAGCATAACCAATTAAGCACTCAGTCTCAATCTTTTTTTTATTCTTTGCAGTATCAGATAAGTGTATAAGGAAATGACACAAAAAAAGGATTTCATTAATGCTTCTGTTGAAAGTGTCATACTTTTATAGCCATCATTTTCAAAACACAGAAATGTCCATCCTCATGTACATTTATGTGGATGCATTGCTAGGAATTTTATTCTGTAAAATGATTAGACTAAAAAATTATTTTTAACTTAAATTTACATATTCTGATTTTAATAACTGAAGTAAATAGAAAGTGTATGCATGGCTATTCCATATTAGTTTTCTTGTAAGAATGCCTTAACTGCATTTAATATTGTGAAACAATTCAAGAGAGTTCTCCAATCTATACCGAAAAATTTCTGCTTCCGAAAACAAGCATCGAAAATAATCAGGAATGTTGAGTTCCCTCTCATATGAAAGTTCACAAATACCTGATCAAAGATTATCAAGTTTTTCAAGAAAATGTAAAAAAGTTCTCACCAACAAACATTTTTAAAACTTTTTTCATACGATTAAATACATCATGTTTGTTTCTTTATACATTGGAAAAAAAATACCTTTGCCATCAGTAGAAGATTTTATCACAGAAGGAAATTAATCTTAAGAACGTCCTTTCATTTTATCGTATTGGTTATTTCGAAAAGTCTTCGTTGTTCACTTTTGAAAAATCTTAAGGTTGTTTAAGAAATATTGATTTTTTTTCCGAATCAACCATTTTTTAAAGTAAGAAATCCACTTTTTCTTAAAAAAACAAAGAAACTATCAATTCATTTCTATTGAAAAAATTTTTTTCGTGACATACGATTTCAGAATTTGCTCTTTTTATTTGTCTGCATCACAGAAAATAATACTGCATCGCCATTGTTTTTCTCACTTTTAACATACATATTGTAAAAACGATTTTAAAACAGCCAATCGCTCCATCGGTTTGTATTATACTTAATACATCTATAATTAAAATTTTAGTACTCTATAAGTTGAATTATACTTTTAGAAAAAATATTTAATGGCATAAAAAATAAAACAAAACTTTAAAAATATCATTAACTACTTTTATATCATCAGTACAGGAAAAACAAATTTGAAACATTTTGTGTATGTTATTTTAAAATGTTTCTGTATAATAAGATAATTTTCGTCCGCCATCTTAATTAATTAATCACCTTCCTCCTACAGAAGTTTCAGTCATAGCTCATTATTTATTATATAATTTGACACAGTATTGTCAAGGTTAAATTTAAAAATGGGGCATTCGTTTCTCTCTATTTTCTTCGCGCTATTTTTCCTACGTTCGATTTCATCCTTTGCAGTTAAAAGAGAGAGAAAAACAGAATCATCTTTTAAAAATATTAGCATTTCTCTTCCTCGTCATCTTCTACTAAAACCTTCAACATTCCTTCTTCTAGCTAATGCGAATCTAAATTAAATTTTTGCCTATAATTTATCTGCTTCGTGGTCTTACATTTGCTATGAGAGATTATATGGGTTCTATTACTATTGTATTGAGAAAACGTGCACAAATTACTGTTATAAAAATGTCAAAAAACTAATTATATGAATTCTAAAAACAGATTAATGTATTTTACCTTAATTCTAATGAGTAGAAAAATTTTAACTTACAAACGACCTTCAGGAATGTGAGCACAAATTTTCACAACATTTCCTGTTTGAAAAAACCTGAATCGTCTTAACATTTTTAATTGCAAATTTTCTTTTAAATACGTTGATGATTCCTTAATTATTTATGCCAACGCACCCTCTTGGAATAAGATGCTCATCATCTTGAAGAATTGTTCATTTTTCCGGTTAATAATGGAGATGCAAACTGAATACTTACTGCATTTAAAACAATTTGTCAAATTCCTACGAGAGTTAATCATTAACCGCAGACTGCTATTATGGGTTTTTCCAAATTCTTAATGATACAAACTGGAAACAAGGCGCCTTGGAAATACTTAAGGAAAAATTGTTTTTTTAAGTAGATATTTTGCATTTCTTTGTTTCTGCTTCCAGTGGCTGAGAGAATGTTCATATAGCATCATCAATTCGAGTTAAAAATTCAATTTTTTGTTCAACAATAAAGGCAGAACACTACTTAAGATATAAAAGAAAGCTTATATTAAAATGAGCACAGTTAAACAATGAGGAACCAATTTTTGAAAAATATTTTTTGAGATATAGCCAGAATAGAAAAGTTCATGAGCAGATTTGCTCAATAATTAGTTATAGTATAATAAGTAGTTTGTTATGCTACGATTAGAGTTAGTTCCATATAGCAAAGAAAACTACACCCACTTACAGTACAGTTCGCATTATCCAAAAAAGGTTAAATGGTCCCGGTTGCGAAACTGGGTCCAAATTGATTTTCCTGCTGTGTGGAGCATTTAATTTACTGATTAAAGGGAACCTAACATTAGATATTTAATGCATATTGTGTATGGTATATGAAAGATAAAAGTGTTAAATTGTTTATATAATTAAGAATGTATGATACTGCTCAATTTCCATTGCATATTTAAAGCAACCTTTGACCATATAAGTATTAAACTCTGAAACTGTTACTTTTCAGAAAACAAATCATTTACATTATCATATTATTTTTTATATTCAAATATATATAAATGGCCAGAACATGGCTCCTGATAATCTTACAGTCTTCCGGATAATAAAGAATTGACCACCCCGTAGAGATTTCCAAGCCTTACTGTTGGCCTTTCTCTGAAAATGTGATTGCTGATCAACACCTAAGACAGAAAATCCGATCCTTCTGACAACGAGGATTTTAAGCCCATGGAAGGTCATAGGAGGAGATAAACGTCGAGCAGTGACTCATCCTAAAGCATCCGAATCATGCTCTATGGGATTGAGAGCAGTGGTCTAGTCAGCCGCAGCATTCGACGAATTTCTTACTCATTCATCGAATCAGCTGAACTCTGTATGGTCTCAAGGGTCAAATAAAATTATCGCGGCAACTTACACTTAAACATCACACCACCGTCTCTAGAGCTCATGTGGTTCCTATCCGGTGCTGAGGAAAACCTCACATAAGTTTCAGAAACTCATCTCTATATCACTGAGTGGACAACGACCCACATCAAAGACATGAAGGGGTCTGCGGCAATACAACATGGTTTTTCCTCACACAAAATCTTCACTTCGAACGTAGTGGTCGATTTCACGGGATGTCGGAGGGATGTTTGAAATTCTAGATGAAGATTCGTCAAGAATCACTCTGCGCACTGAATCTCAACTCATTATCCTGGGTCCACAACAAAAAGGGATATCTTATGGAATGTGTTAAGAGGAACGTATACGAAGAGAAACCCTTCTTAACCTGGATATTACCATTCTAAACACTCCTAACCATCGAGTGGTCATCTTTAAGCCTACCGATGGCTCTTTATCTTAATCCATCGTCTAATCGATTCTGAAAACTCAATTATGCTGTAATCACTCAGTCTTGAGATATTTCTGTTAAGAACCACACTTACAGAAGAAAATTCCACATCGGTCAGTTTTACATTTTCTTAAAAGACGTTACTTTTCAAACATTTAAAAGACGTCAATTTTTAAAATAAAGAAACAATAAAATGCAATTAAGTTTATTTATATTTTAGCAATTATATACCTCATCAAGTTAAAGTCAATAGTTTTACTATTATAAAAAATATAGCATTTTTATCATTGCTTCAATTTGTTGTATTTACAGAGTCAAATCATTTAGCAGCATGTTTAACTAAAGGTTATTTTAAACATATGTCAAACATATCTGAATATTTAAAGCTTCAACAATCTTTCATTTTGTATGTAACTTCTCTATAGTATTATGAAGAACAAGGCTAATAAGAACCCAAGTGAATTAGATAATTTTAATTTCCAAGGAAAAACTTTACAGAATGCCTTATTATTATCAACAGATCTAAGTGAAAAATCTCTGTTATCTTCCATTACACATTTCCCACAGTAAACCAATAACGTGCAAGCTCACTAAATCGCAGTTCATAAATGTGTTCGCTATATACAAATTATTCATCATAAAAATAGTAATATATTTCAGTATGCAAATGTTATTAAAATTATTATATGAATTAATATTTTCGATTACTATATGAATGTATGCTTGTGTATTTCCTTGTATTATAAATATAATATTTCATTATGTGTGTATATATAACATTTTAGTTTGTATTATGTAGTATGAATATGTGTGTGTTATGTATGTGTCTGTTATTACTATATGAATGAATATCTATATATGTTACATGAATTTATGTATGTGTCAAATAAGGGTTAAATTTTGTTCTTAAATGGCGCGCAAATCAGCCTCTTTAAAAAGTTTAGTTTAGTTATATTTAAGTCCTATTTTGAAGCAACACGAGGGCTATTTTGGGATGGACCTAGCAATTTTGAGCCGTGGTCAGATGACGGGGACGGCGCCTGGGCTGGGGCCCCCTCTCCAAGCTCCCGCACCAGCGAGGGGACGTTTGGCTCCCTACGTATTGTTTAGCGAGCGGCGGACTCATGCGAGGCGGATCGTCGGTGGAGGCGGGTTTCGAACATGAGGCCCTCCGGGTCCGAAGCCGAGACATTACCACAAGGCCACCGAGGCCTCACGACATAAAGATTAATTCTAAAACGATGAGATTATCAAATTCAAATGATTAGCGTTACAATAGTCCAGAAGGAAAAACTAATGAAAGGAATTTTATAAACAAAAGGCAACAGAGACTTCAATGAACAATGTATATATAATATTTCTCTACCATGCTCTTTAAACTTAGAGATTACTTCAGAATTAGTTAGATGTAACTATCAATAAATGAAGCGTAACAATTACAGCATATTATAATGAACTTTGGATTGATCACTAACATAGAATTCACTATCGCATAGCAGACCCGCTTACGATAAACGAGCATAAACAGTACTATTAGGCCTCACTATCCGCATCGAATAATGATGTTCCAATGAGAATTCTTCGAATCCTGCCTTAAGTCCATTATTACATGCTATAAATGGTTCCAAGACGTATAATTCTATCGATAAGTTTCCAGGAGGAATGCATATCAACTGTCACTGCGTGTTCTGGAATATGGAAGAGACAATTTAGAATCAAGTAATCGAAGTATTGATAATATAAAATGCCAGACCTGCGAGTATACCACCATATTTCGACTTTCCTCAAGAATATGTTTTTTAAAAATGTTATTCAGAATGAAAATGTTATTATTAATGCATTAAAAGTAAGTACTTTCTCATCGAAATATCAAATCTTTTTACGTAGTACAGATAGTATACAGAAGTGTACGATTGGGCTTAATTGCCACACCGATTAATTAGTTCATACCCCTCGTGAAGTTAATCTGTGGGAATTTGAACCATCCTGCAGACAACTTGCTCCGTTGTCTTATTGTATCGACTCACGTGTAATGCCAAAATTTATTTTTAGAGAAGGAAAGGCAATAATGTAAACGCTATGGAATGGTCAAATTGGATGACAGACAGTAACCTTGGCCCTGCGTAAGCATCTCGGTACTTCTGAAGGACCAGACGCCACGAAAGAGACACCAGGACTGAGGCCGACGCAAAATAGCCCCTATTACGATCGGCCCTTGCGCAGACCCCCTACCCTATTACGGGGGTATGACCAGTCATCGGAGATGGGCCCTAAGAGCCACACTACCTTTATTTTATCCCTCCGGGAAGAGAGACTCTGCTTACTTATACAGCAGGCTATCATCCCTAAATTTGAGGTGCCCCCTCGTAGGAATGATTCGATTTATTATAAAACAATGAATGTTGTTTAGAAAACAAATGATAGTGTAATAAAATATGGAAAATGAAAATCACAAGCTTGCAGATGCTTCTCGCAAAAAATTAATGAGAACATACCAATATACAAAATAGCTTAGTGGAGGTGATTAATTAATTCAACTAAATTAAATGAGAAAGTTCCTGCACACTAAGTATAATGATATATACCACACTATTACAAGTCATTAAAAACTTAAAATGTGAACAATCAATTAAAAAGGCGCTTATATTTAGGGCAATTTTATCAGAAATTTAAGAATGAAAAAACTGATCTACTCTGATAATTTCTATATCATCATATTCCAATATTCAAATGTTAAGAAATTTTGCATGGTTTTTGATAACAGCAATTCTTAAAGAATTTTATAAATGATTCTTATAAAATTGATGAGTAAACTTTATTTAAAATGGTATGTTAAAAAAATATTTTTGTTGCTGCAGAGTTAAAATATATTTATCAATTATTATAGTCCTTAAAAACTATATAGAAATGTATTGAAATTGAAAGTTAAATATTTTTCCTGTGTCTCAAAATTTGAGGTAATAGAGGTCCATAAACTAAAAAAAAAATCGAAATGAAATAAATTTAAGAAATAATGAAGATTCTCTTCAATGATTTTTTATGAGTCTACTTATTGTTCTTTTACATTCGTGATGAGATCCTGTAAATAAAAAGTTCAAAGAAAATAAAACAAAAGGAAACATAATAGATATGAGATATTCCTTTGTTTTCATAATGTTCCTATTGTTATTTCTGAAGAAAATTTGCTAACATTTCGTAAGGTATATACTCATCAACAAAATTTCTGTTGATTGGTTGAAATAGAACGGAGTTAAGGAATTTTAGCTGCAAAGGTTGTCTTCTAATATCTAATAGCAAAATTTCTAATCAAAATTTTTGCTTCATCAGCAAACTAGTTTAAATAGCGATCTCGTCCCGCCATCTATGGTAGAAATGAGAAAGTTTCATGGAAGATAGGTTCTTTATTCTATCCATAAAGTGAATACTTCAGATCAATAGATTATTAATTGTTATTATTACTAATCTATTGATCTGAAATTACAATAGTGATTATAGATTTCTATTGCTAAAATAATGATTAATTTATTGAATTAAAACATTACTAATTATTAAAATATTGTCAATTACTATTAATAATCCATTACGATAATTGTCATCAAAATCGTATGCAAGTCAATTTTTATAAATTCTTAAAAATTTCGTCTTCATTATTGCTACTACTTTTTT
Source organism: Araneus ventricosus (assembly GCA_013235015.1). Taxonomy (NCBI): domain Eukaryota; kingdom Metazoa; phylum Arthropoda; class Arachnida; order Araneae; family Araneidae; genus Araneus; species Araneus ventricosus. The sequence continues at coordinate 4,166,047 of BGPR01000008.1, forward strand.
TCGGCTATATAATGCATATGCACGAGAAGTCGAAAACTTAGAAATTGAAAATACATACGCAGTTGTCAAAAAAATAACAGATCCTCTGTAAGCTGATATTTCACTGTTTCTCAACCTTTTTCATAACATTTTAATCACTCTTATCATTGATGATTTCTGTTGAATTTCCCACACTTTCTTAGAATTTTTTAATTTTAAATGTATGCAAAATACATTTCGTGCTACGTATACATATTTTACTTATAAGCGTGCCATTTGATTTTCGTACTACCATAATGAATATTTTCTTATTTTAAATTTACAATAAGTGGCTTTTTCAAATTTTTTTTTCTTCTTTTTGTGTTCTTATTCATCCCATCCCTTTCGTTACTACGCGCTTTCTCGGTTTATGAATTACTGAGTTTTAGAAACTTTTCAGAAATCTAAATTTCTGGTACCCTCTGACTGCGTATACCGCGATTTCCGCGGGTTGGAAGCAAGTCTATTTTCTGCTGCATCCTGCGATCTTCACTGACTAATGTGTTTGCTTAGTACTTTTATAGCGTTGGATCATATTATACTAATAAAGCTTTGCATACAAATAACAACTCTCTTGGCTCAACCGTATTTGAACACGTTGCAAGCGTTGCTTCTAAATAGTGATTTTAAAAAATAATTACACAGTCAGAAGGTTAAGTTAAAAGCTAAGACCCATTTACTATATTCATAACTAAGATAAAATGGAATTATCCGAATCCATGAAAGTCTTCTCGCGGGTTTCAAAAAAGAAAATCAGTAAGTCATTCATTTCGTTTAAGAATAAAGTTTGCTAAAATGCAACTTCCAGTAATTTTCATTTTCGAAATCTTTTTTAGAATTCGGCGCAGATTTTTGTGTAGATTTGATGATCATCTACCATTTATTCTTTCCATTTGGTATTAATATTTCTAACATTTTCATAGCAAATGTTAAAAACCTAATGATTCGGTATGGAATAGAGCTATTTTTTTAAGGAAAACTTATAAGTTTTCTTTAAAAAAATAGCATACATTGCACTTAATACACTTATTTATGCAGGTAAACAATGCAATCAAGACAATTTCTCTTGCATTTGTGATATTAATACAATACATGCCCTAGGTTTCAAAAATAATGGCCTCTTTACGCCACACATTTTTTTAAATAACATTAAAACAAAGGTGATTATTCCTTTTTTATTTTTTGGCACCATAGTGCATATAGATATTTTCATTGAGAACTGGATCTCCAAATGGAATAAATTCATAAAGTGTTAGTCAATTGCAGGGGCGTAGTGAGTGTAAGTAGCATGTTTAAACGGCTCTCGGGGCATGGTATTTTAAAGCACCTTCATCGTATTTAACGTTAAAAAGTGGCATAAGCATGTGTAAACATGTCGGGTAGCATAGAGAGGGTAAGTGGTGCTAGGATCATAATATGACTTTTTTGCTAAAGTTATTATCAGTGGCCTAGCAAGCGTAAATGATGCCCTGTTATTTTCTCACCTTCTCGCCGTATTTTGTTTTAATAATGGTATAAACAAGAAATATTTTGACTCGATGGAGACCCTTAAATGTGGCGCTGGGAGCATCAATACACCCCTGCCCCCCCCCCCCGGTCGCTACGCCTCTGGTTAATTGATTGTGAAACTTTACAACAGTTTCTGCATCCTTACTTATTTCACAAAAACAAAGAAACCGAAATCATTTTTAATAACATATTTTGTTACCAGATGGCGCTCGGTGCATTAAAAGTCATGAAAGACATCTTCATTTTGAAATTTATTGCACGATTAAAAACAAGACAGAATAATTCCAAACAAATTTAAATTCCGGGGCAAAATTATTTTCCTATCTATATTATATTGCAAGTGTTTGATTTCTATGATCACAATGTTTTCAGTGATCACAATATTATGCATGTTTTCTGTTTTCACAAAGGAAGAAGAATTCGTACCTTGTGGTGGTTTTGATTTTGAAATAAATCAAAAGATTTTTCAGTAGTAACTTTACTTTATAATTACTAACATTAAAACAAAATAACGTTAAACATGTATTTTCCTTAATTATGTATCATGGCTAATAACACAGACTGAAAATAAAATAATTCTTTTAAAGTTAATTAAACATTAATATTTAAATTCAATCAGATTTCATCATAATTTATTCTTAAGATAATTTTTTTTGTAATTAATAAACAAAAGTTAAAAGGTATGTCTTAATTGTTTAAAAATTAATTTTCGATTATTGGTGAAAAAATTTAGCATTTGCATGCAATTTTACATATTTGTTAAATAATTGAATTTTGAAGTTTTGGGAAAGATAAATTATGATTATCTTGATAATGTTATTTTCTAACTGAAACTGTATAAGTGTGACGAAGTGGAGGTATATATTGGTGAGGAATAATATAACGAGGAATCAAAAAAAATTGAAACAATTGTATAAATAATATAATATGATGAAAACGTCAACAAAACCTGGGTTTTTCTCTGATAATACCGATTCCTCAAAAGTTTTCGTCTCTTTTTTTTATAACCGTTTCCTAAATGATTTGAAGATATTTTTTGTCTGGATACAAGAAATGCTTCTTGTTTAAACTTTAGGAGCTATGGTTTCAGTAATTTAAAGAGAAAAAAAGACCTCGAGAGAAAATGCAATGATCTGAGTTTCAGATTTTCTAGTAAAGGAAAGAATCATTCCAGTTAAAGAACTAAGGGATTCTTAAAAGAAGTAATAATCAAACTTTGACATCTATTTAAGTTATTCTTGCAGAAGATTAATGAATGATATCTGGAATTTCTATTAGTAAGCTACTTTGGGCTATTACTTAATGTGCTACTACTTCAGAAGCTATCAATCATTGAAAAACATCGGAAAGCACATGACAACGATTTTGTGCACAGTCTTTATTGTATTGGCAGCTGCATCCAAAGGAGGCATCAATGTTGCAAGGGATATAGTTAATACAAAAGCCAGCGCAATTAAATCTTGTTCGGTTTTGTGGCCATCAATGTTCTGGACAATATACTAAGGTCAACTTGGTTTACACAAGACGGTACAAAATCTCCTCGGACAGATCAGAGTTTTGCTTTCCTCGAGGAAAATACAGATGTATACGTCATAGCATCAGACTACTCGCACGCCACCAACAACATATGGATTGACCACCGTATTAGCTAGGCATTAATCCGAGCGATTTCCTCCTGAAAAGTCACTATAATACTCATTTATAGTTCTACTTCATTATTACCTACAAGAATGCCGTTTTAGGCATGAGAACGTTATTCACATAAAATGATTGAAAATTCTAGATTTTAAATTATCATGATAGTAAATTTCCCTGACTGCTATCTTTTCATGATCATAAAAAATTATTAAAGTTCAGGTTTAATAGAGATATAATGCTTTTTCAATTGTCTCTCGTTTAATATTTTAATATCTTTATGAGTTTAAAATATCTATGCGTATCAAAGAAAATTAAACTAGTCTCATTTAAAAGAACTTTCTTTCTTCAAACATTACTTATTGTGCTATGCTAACATTTCAGATATTTAATTTTCTTTTTAATATTTTAAATTTTTTTCAATATCTCACTGAAATGTTATCTGAAAAACTGAATAATTGTAGAATTATTTGAACATTCAATGCCAAAAATATTAAGGAAATAGAAATAGTGAGCAGTGCCGTTTGATCTATTCCGAAATCACAATAGAGAAATAAGTTTTTTTTCAATAATTCACTGAAATATTATCTGAAAAACTGAATAACCGCAGAAATATTTGAACATTCAGTAGTGAAAAAATTAAAGAAATGGAAGTAGTGAGCAACACACCGGTTCATCTATTGCGAAATCGGAACAGAGAAATCAAAAAGCTTGGAAGAAATGTTTCTAATAAATATTTACTTCAGGAATTTTTTGTTTCATGGCACAAAAAAATCTTTTTATATCGTCTTTGTTTGCTGTTTAATTTCAATTGCATCTTTCCCTTTTCCTAACGTTTGCGCAATAGAAATTTCATCCTAAGTAACGATACGATTGGAAAGAATCTCACTTTTATCTCAGCTTAGAAATCATTCCTAAGCATTACTTTGCCGTTCTTTCCGAGTCCAATTCATTCCGAGTTTAATTTTCAGCATTCTACATTCTCATTTCAGCTATTCATTTAAAAAGAAATTGAACATTGGTTCCTTTTCAATGTCTTTGAAATTCATTAGTACAGACTTTTATCCCAAGTTATGTAAGTTATTCATTCTAAAAATAATACTTTTCGTGAAGAAAAGTATCGAAATAGCATTCTATTTGCGTGAGCGTGCAGTTAGTATGCGAGCAACTGGCATTATTATTATGATTCTCTCTTATACAAATGGAGAAACTATTGTTATTGTCAGAGAAAATTCGGCTTCAAAATGTTAGTGATTCTCTAAGATTTAGACCTCCCTGAGTCGAGAAAATATCTTTCGAATTACGTCAGAGTTAGAGGTTTCCTCAGTCAATAATCAAGATTTATTCTATTAACTCTTCAAAATTTGTTCGTACCTCGAAAGGAAATATTGCTTTCAACATTGAGTCTATTATCTTTTGTATTTACTTCAGTAAACTTCCTATAGTGTATTTATGGTGCATGAGGAGTAGTTAAAGACATTAACGAAGTAAATACATAATATAGTCAAGAATACACACAAAAAAGTTAAAAATTGTAGAGCATTTCATGTTAACTGTAAGGCATAATCTTAAGATTTTTTCAAAAATTGAAAATGATAGACTAAAAATGCATACAATTTTCTTATTTTTTAAAAATTTTATTTTATATTTTAAAATATTTTTAAATTCAACATATAAACTCTATTTTTAATTTTCACATATAATTTCAGAATCATAACTATTTTCTCAAATCGTAGCTGCTTTTATTGGCCACTGAAGATCAGTCGAGAACTAACTTTTTCTCTCTCCCTGTGTAATGATTTGATAGATTGTTAAAATGTTAAATTAATTGGCCAAGTTTTATAATATCCTTTTGTTATATTTATGTTGTTCTACAGCTGTTTTTGATACATATACTGTTTGTTTTGATTTGCTATTATATGTTGTTTCTTTGTTTTAACTATTTATTGTAAATTCTCATTCCTGTATGCTAGTCACGACTGTGTTGTTTGTTTATTTTTTTTATCTCTTGCTTTGTACCATGTTAACTTGAGGCTTCCTGTATCCTTTTTTTATCCCTTATTTTATTTATTATTATTATTTTCTTTTAACATTATTTAGTTATTAATCAAAAAATTGTGTATAGGAAAGTTTGAAATTGTGTATAGGTTGTTTTAGCCTTTAACTTATGAAGCAACGTACCTTGTATTGAATATCGACTTTGCTGGCGTTCTTCGGAACTGCAAGTGGCTCGAAGTTTATGTCCGTGAGGACAGGTCAAATTACTAATTATTATATTAACAACTGTTTCTTTAAAGTTTTGTTTTGATAGGTAATTTCTGACGACATAGTCATTGCAGATATTCTATTATAAAATATATTTATGAAAAATTGTAATTAAAAAGTACTTTTTCATAATTTTTTAAAGACATACGATGGAAATGTCGATAGCGAATTTTGTACCCGGCAGTTATTCGATGGAATCGGGTCTAGAACCCTCCGGCCACTTAGATATAAAAATGAAAGTTATGCTTTCTTTATTAGTTGATTATCTCAATGCCATATTTCTCACATTTTGTAACTTCAAATAAGTAGCATGAATGACTGAAAATTATGATCATACTAGCCATTTTAAAATACAGGCCACTTCTTGTCAGAAAACGCAGCAACGAGATGAAAGATAAATTTCAGGAACCTCATGGGACTACAGTTTATGAATGCATTTTTCAAGAGTTTTGCTAGAAATCAAAATTATATCGTTTAGAAGTTTGTTATTTAATCTAACCTAGTATGTTTATCAGAATGTTTGATACAATGTAATCATAAAATAAATTGACCTGTTCAAGGCATTCTACAGAGAAAAAACTTATAGTCGGATCAATACAGTATTTTTAAGGAACTGACAATGTATAGACACCTGAACAGGTCCTTATATTAAATTTAAAGGTATGAAATACAGAGTATTAAAATAAAGGATTGATTTTTAATTACATTTCTCAAAATTTAAATTAGGATAATTAATTATTACTATTTAAGCTTTAATATGATGATTAATTAATATTTTAATGCGATATAAATAATATTTTAATATGATACAACATTTCGAATAAAACATTTTAATGTTTAAAAGTCCAGCCTTCATATAGACAAAATTTTGGTATGTTGCTTAGGTTCCAGTAGATAAAAACCAATATATTTGAACATTAAAATAATCAAAACTTCAATGAATTACGTGTAAAATAAAAGATCGTTCATAATTTCTGATTTAGTTACATTCGAACGAAATTGTCTGAAAGTGCAGAACCTTAAAGTGAAAAATGTCTACAAACCATTGTATTAAATGATTGTCCGTAATTGCATAAACAAAATATTTGTAAAAAAACAATTGTTACGATTAAAATATGTATCAATTAGAGCAAAAAAAGTAATCTGTGATTTGTTCTAATATATTTAGCAAAATAAAAGAAATGGCTTTCAGTCATATCAAATTAATATGTTACACATTTTATTCAGACTCTTAATTCAATATTCAAAGCCCCAAAATAAAGGTAAAGAAAATGCTAAAAAATTGTTGAAATATTATTCCGTTATTTAGATAATAATGCATGTCCTCAAAATGTTTTAATGATCTGTGGCGGCCGTGAGAGGGAGCTTTCGTCTGCAAGAGTTCAAGTGATGTGATGTTCTTCAAATTAGAAATTTAAGCTCCTCCGAATTTGTCTTTCAGGCGGTTCAGTTCAGTGCCAGCTTCAGTTACTACTGAAATTTTCAGCTCGCAGTTCCAGTTCCCTGTTACTGCTGAGGTTTTCGTCATGCAGTTCCAAGCTGTCCAGACAGATACTTCTAATGCTGATTAATTAGAACTACTTTTCTGTTGGATATAATCCAGAAGCTGCCATCGAACTATGTCTTCGGAAGCACTGATCATCTTGTTCTTTTCATGTTGTTTTACTGTTGTTATGTTTATTAAAGGATTATTTGTTACCAATCATTGCCTGTTAATTTAAGGAGTCATTGCCTATTTGATAATCTGGCCGCGTGTCTAGTGATTGATTCAATTACTACAACTAAAGAGATTAACACAAAATTTAAACATCTTTCACAGATATAAATTTAAAATCAAATGATTCATATCTTCTACAATAACCATTAGTATTTTTTTATTTTTACTAAATCTGTTTCACTGATTTTAATTACAATTTAAAGGCCGAAGGTGTTAATTAACTTAGAGAAGGTCAATTTTCTTTAAAACTCACTTGACGGAGATTCCTCATCCAAGACAACAAAGCGAGAAACGTAAACCCGTGCCTCGTTCATCTATATTGATTTGCTTTCCATAAAGTTTTAATTTAATTAGAAATACATACTTAATATTTGTGTAATTCACAAACATTTTTTTTAAAAACCTTTAACTGAATCTACACTTTTCAATAATAAGGTGCAGATATTTTATTTGATGCGATTGTAACATTTTTCGTAATAGAATTGCTGAAATACGGTAATGAATCTTCAATAGTGGTTGAAGATTACAGGCATGCTTTATAGGTGTAGCAAAGCAAAGTGCTAAGCACGGTAAAGTTTTACATATAAATCGGAATTTTGTAAGATCTATTCGATTTCAGTATTAAGGTCAATGCAATATTTAGTTACACTGGTGTGCAAAATTTAGCTTCAAATACGAAATATGGGTTATATCGAATAATAATTGCTTATTGTAATAAAAATTTGCATATTTGCATACATTCCCAATACAATGAGACAGCCAATAGTGAAATGAAATAACAAGAGCAAATTTTTTCATTTATACAAATGAGATCAAATGCAGCCGAAATATAGCACATGATATTTTCAGTCATCCGGCTAATACAGATTGTGGCTATACTATACACATTTACAAACCTAGAAGCGGGCCCTCATGCTGAAAATTAAGATGTCCATTGCTTGCAGGAACAAATCCCGATTAAAAACGAGTATCTTAAAACTTTAAGGACTTTAAAGAGAGCTAACATCGCGCAGTGGCTCTTCCTAGAGTATCACAAGCATGCTCTATCGAGGCCGTGCGCAAAATTTCTTACTTTTTGAGCACGGCCTTGGCTTCTATGGGGTTTAGCTTTGGTGGTTTCTTGTTGTTGTTGATGGGAATACATACAGCTCGATGGGTTCGAAATGCACTGTCGTGTCTGCAGAGCGAATGCGTTATGCTCATTTATTCCCCAGGATTCATCACATCTCGACAAAGTAATTATACCAGAACATGATAATTTTTTGTCTCCCAGATGAAGAAATTTTGATTTTTTCCCTTCCTTATAAAATCTGCTATTTCAGGGTAGTGTTTCTGTGTCGCAAATTAACCAAATGGTGGAATACGTCGGGCAGTTTCAGATTGTGGAAAGCGCTTGAAATCACTTGACCAGCATAACTAAGCTTTCAATCCCTTTCTCCACCTACCCCATCCCCTTCGTAACGGACGAAATATATCCAATGAGAGTTTTATATGCACTCGAAGCAATTAGTGGTCTCAGAATGAAGAACAGCTTTTTCTGAAACATTAAACTATTTTACGGATAACATTTGGAAAACTTGTGGCGATCCATAGAACCAACGACTGTGCGGGCATGCCGGCATCTGTTCTGCTTAAACAGAAACAATCCAGATCACTTAAAGAATAGTACAACTTTCACTCTTGTATAATTTCAAATAAAATGTTTTCTATGAAATATCAGTGTCTGTTGAGTATCTGTGTTAGTCTCTGTTCAATGTTGCATCTGTTAAGTTTTAATTGATAAATGCTCATTTTTACAAGAGTAAGTCTTTGGCATTAGCGTAGCTATGATTCTCACATCCAGTTATCTAATTTGTAACCATCTGAGATGCAAAATTGAACTAGATAATTGCAGTGGCATATTAAAATAACTACAATCTGACCATGAAGAAATATTAAATCTCAATTCGGAATGGAAATGTTCTGCTTCCTTCAAATACGAGTCTCAAAATAGCTCTTGTGTTCCTTAAAAATGGGACGTTAATGTAACTAAAGTAACTAAGTAACATTTACATGCAAAAAGCAAAGAATTTTTATAGTCTTTGGAAAAAATAATAGTACGGAAAAAATACTTAAGACTATGATGTTGCTTTCTATCTAATTCTTTTATCTCTAATGTGACCCATGGCAATTTAAATTTATGATTATGCGTGTGTCGGAAGAAAAACGAAAAATAATCTAAACCAGAAAATATTTTATTAAAGAATTGAAAAAACATGTTTTTGCAGGGAAAGCAACAATAGAAAAGTTTTCTTGTGTAGCGCAGAGAAGAATAGAATGCATCTCTAATCCAAAGGCTGAAATTGAATTGATGATTTACTAAACTAAAAAAACAGAAAACGTATTCTATCTCAAAATACATTTACTTATTTTATATTCAATTCTTCCCGTAACGTTTTATTTAAATTTTCGATAAAATGCATAAAATTAATATTTTCTGCACTTTAAATGAGATACTTTAATTTGATGTGAGTTTTGTTTTTGAAAACTATCCAGATACATAATGGAAAAAATTCTTTGCTTTAAATTAATAGGAGCTAAATTTAGATAATTGCATATCTGATCTAACTTAAGTAAGTATTTTTTCTATACCTAAGAAGGATTTATTTTCTCTGGACAAAGTATTAATAGTCGAATTAAGATTATTGCAAATTTCCAGACTTAATCATATTTGTCTTAATGACAAACTATGAATAAAACTAGATTATTCTAGCTTATCTATCATTTTATTATTATTACCTGTTATTTTATTATTATTAAATCTTTATTTTAGTTACCTGGTTTACTTAACCATTTATAAAAGTCATGACTGTATTATGGAACTGTTTATATTAGCATGAATCAATTTTAAATATCCAGTAAAACTAACCATAGTACAAGATGTCATAAAAGTCCTTATGCTATTTAAAACATGTTAATATAAGTATGTAATTTTGTTAGTATATGCATAGAAAGAAAATTAAATGCATCTTATTTTTTTAATGAAAGGAATTATAAAATTTTAATTTTAGAAATTTAAACCAAACTAACCCAATATCAGAAAGAAATAACTACTCAGAAATTCCATGTTTAAGATAAAAAACATTTTAAAGAAACAATTTGTTTCTTTCTCTTTTAGTTATGTCATGGTGGAAAAGTGAACAACGGAGAAAAAAAAGTAGTTCGAAAATTAAATTCTCCCAATAAAATTTTTTGAAGCTAAAAATAACAAAGAAAAGAAATGTGAAGTCAAAAATGTTACTATTTCTCCACGAAGTCATGAGGCAACATTGAACGATTGAAAAATAAGTAAATCTTAAGTTAAATCCCCTCCCCCCGAAAAAAAAACTTCCAAAGCCAAAAAAGAAAGTGCTGTGTCAAAAATATATCCCTATTGCCCACGAATAGTCACTCAATAGTGAACAGCTCAAAAATGAGTAAATAGTATTAAAACTAAATCCCCCCAATGGTAATATAAATCTGTGCATTCTATATATGTTTATAACACCAATGAACAATGAAAGAATACTGAAGCACATGCAAAACCGCAGAGTTAAACAGCTGATTTCCTAATAAAAAATTAGTAATTCTTAAGTTAAGTCCTCTGAAAAAAAATTTCTAAAGAAAAAAAAGAAAATGTTTTGTCAAAAATATTATTAGTGTCCACGAATAGTCAATCAGCAGTGAGCAGATCAAAAATAAATAATTATTAAACTAAATTCATAAATCTGTGCACTCGATATATGCTTAAAACACCAGTGAACTCTCACTCTTAGAGAATACCGAAGCATATGCAAAACCGCAGAGTTAAAACAGTTAATTTCCTATATTAACTTAACGTATCACCGGATAAGTACAATTGGTTGTTAATGACAGATTCTTAATTTTAAATTGAAATCAGATGACGAAAGCTAAGCCGGAAATAACACCTGACTTTCCTCATTTTCCACACTGTTCATTTTGAGTGCACTTAAACCACGTAACAGGAATATATACGTTAAATTCCCTTCGACAACAAATTTCGATTATACAGAGACTCTGATTAGCGATTGTTGCGCTGCTTATTAATCTATGTGAATTTTATTTTCTGAGCATGAATTTCCTATTTCATAACGAACTTCAGACTTTTCAGATAACTATACTTCAGATAATATCTATACTTCAGATAATATCTATATTTCAGATATACTTCAGACTATTCAGATAATATCTATGCTATCAGATCTTCTATACTAATTCAGATTTAATAGTAATTATTATTGGTGTTCAAAAATGCTTTCTAAAAATGGAACTACAAAATTTTAGATAGGAAAATTTATATCTTTCATTTTCTTCACACAGCTGAAGTAAAGAGAAAGTTGATAATTCAAAGCGATATTAAACAACCGATTTTGATTTATTTGAATGCCT